>JAJEKB010021853.1:53347-74798 GCA_022393335.1 Macrotrachela quadricornifera | reverse complement strand
AAATGTCTGTGCGACTCTTTCAAGTTGTTTCAATATGAAATTGATCGATGAAATTTTTCATATAGGGCCATTTCGTTGACAAATCGTCCCCCGTCCTTTAAAAATTTATAATTGCATAATCATCACATTTTTTGATCATTATTTACATGAGTTATTAACCATTGTTGACTGAGGGGACCATACACGTGGGAGATTCATAGGGATTTTATTTTATTTTTAAACGCATACAGCCAATGTGCATAAGAACAATATTAGACGAAGATTTATTTCTTCTCTTTCAATCGATTCTCAATAATTTTACAATTTAATTTAAATATTTATTCATTAACATTATATTAAGATATTCCTCTTTCAAATAATCTATTTTAAATTTTTATATGAAATGTAATTTAGAAAAAATTCGTTTTATTCGAAAAATAATCAAAGGTTATTCTAACAATATTGTATTGAATATAAAACTCTATCAAAATCTAAAGATTTAGAAAAAAAAACAGTTTCTTTTAATGAGATACAATATCTAAAAGTAAGATGATTTCCGATTTTAAAAAATAAAAGATGATCCTGATCCAACATCAACTGAAGTTTTATCTTTAATAAAAACATTTAAACCAAAATTCATCAATGATGCTGAATAAAAGAAAAAACTAACTTTCATTTCAGTAGTCTCATCGTTTATCAAAGTTCGTCACAACTTTATTTTATTTTTCATCATAAGTCAATTTTTTGTGTCTGAAATATTCATCAGGTATTCTAAAAGATTTTTTTTTCTTCTACTTTCACTTTTCAAATATAGAAATTGACAGAAATGACTATTCTAATTAAGAATATAATATTAGATTTAATTATTCATCGAATAATAAGAAAAATCTAGGGCATTTAAGATAGACATTTAAATCAATTATTAGTCTATAAGAACATTAATTGTCCGTATAAAACACGTTGGGAATAAGCTCATTTGACGCACAATCTTTTTCTCTCTAAGAATATATATATAAGACTTTAGGAAAGAATTAGATTTTGTCAATTGAGAATTATCGATAACAAAACCGGTCTCAATAATCATCGACAATGTTTTTTTAACCGTTTTTTTCATCTTAGATTTCAAATTGAAAATAGTTTTACGAGAAAGATATCATCGATATATATTTTTGATAAAAAAATCTCGATGATCTACCTGAGTAAGACTAGATTTTCACAAGGTGGAAAAAAAATCACAATTAATAATCATAGAGAACCACTAGGATCAGTATTTAACGATTATCAATTAAAAAATCGAATTGTTTACCTAAATCTTATATATATATATATTCTTAGAGAGAAAAAATTTGTGCATCAAATATGTTTTACATGTATAATAATGATCTTATAGACGAAAAACTGATTTTAATATCTATGTTAACTGTGGTAGATATTGCTTATCACTCGATGAATAATTAAAAATAATATCATATTTGTAAGTCGAATAATGATTTCTATCGATTTATAAATGTGATTCTAATAAGAAGAATTGAAGATCATAAATCTTAGAGCAGTGAGTTCTTCTTGATTAAATTTAATAAATAAGATTATTTAAAAGATGAATATCTTAAGATTATGTAAATGAATAAATATTTAAATTAAATTTGAAAATTCTTAACAATCTATTTAACACAAGAAAAAAAAACTTTTGTTTAATATTGTTCTTATGAGTCAATATGATATAATTTGTCCATAGACAATTATTACAATTCTAATCACAGTTTATTGATGAATAATAAATCTAATATAAATAAAATAGTTAAATATTAAAAATTGTTTGAATAAATGTTAAATAGAGAATAGATTTATTCTTTTATTCAATTGAAAATCTAAATAGATAATTAATATTAGATGTGAACATGATGATTTATGTATATTTAACTTTTTTTCAATTCTTCTACACATTGAAGAATTTCTAAAAATGAATTATATAGATTTATTTCTTCATATTAAATTAATTCTTGAACAATGAATATGTTTAAAACAAAAAAAAAAAGAGAATCGAAATTATTTTTATTCTCTAAGAAATTCTTTTCTATTTAAAAATATTTAATTCATATAAGTATAAAGTTTCTATCGAAAAAGACTCGAATGAATTATTTATTAAATAAAACAAGTGAAAGAATTAATCTATTCAAATTCGTTTGGATTTCTGTGACTAATCATAACATTAGAATTTTTATAAGAAAAAAAAAACTAATTGTGAATTTTCTTTTAAATTTTCCATTTGAATATATTTTAATTAAATAAATATTTATTTATCAATTATTCATTTGATAAATAAAATTCAACATCTTTTTCAATTCATTTAATATTTATTATTCATGTTGAAAGAAAATAAAAATAAAGTTCTTTTATTAAACAAATTCGTTTACTCTTATATGAAACAATTCTGAGAATTTATTTTTAGAGATTATCATTCAAATAAGATATCAATTTTATCTTATTTTAACGAAAAAAAAACATTTAACAGAATAATGAAATGTTTATCTTCTTATGTGATTTAAATCAATATTTAATTACATTGTTTAAAACAAATTCAAATTCAATCTATTTTTAGTTCTAATTGATAAAAAAAATGTTTTATGATGAATTTTAATCTAAAATAGATAAAATAAATCATCCTTTTACATCTATTATATTATATTTTGATATAATCAATAATCAAGAAATTATATTTCTATCTTATCCTATAATCATATTCACATATAAGTATAAATACCCAAAATTCATCAGTATTCGTGTACATATTCTATCATGAAGAATGTTTGAGTATGTTAAATAAGGATATTAATTGAGAAAGGAATTTTTATCTATTGTTTAGAATTATTATATGAATATAAAAACAATTTTTATACCGATTTAAAATAAATAAATAGAAGAATTATAAAAATTTATAATCGAATGTAAAATATTCATGGAAAAATAAATAAGATAAGATCTGAATAAAATTTATTTATTCTGATATAATTAAAAAAAAATTTTATTTCATTTAAAAAATCAATATTTAGCATAGAATATTCGAATAGTGATAGTCGAGAAAAAAATTCAATCAATTGGGTTTTTCTAATTCATTTATAATTGAAGTTTTCAATTGAAATCATCATAATCGATAAGAAATTTATGCGAGTTTATCACTCAATCACCAGATGGTTTCTTCTGAAAAACAAAACATAACAAATAATTAAAAATCTAATTGATCTTTAACACTTCAAATTCGTTTATTTTTTATTCATTCTATACGAATATGACCAAACGATAGTTTTATTTTTTTATTTCGTTTATCTATCAGTAATCATATGTTGAAAACGAAATTCATTATTCATAGTTATCAGCTATATTGTAATGTTCAGTGTGTGTCTGTTTGCTACCGGACCAAAAAAACCTGGTTATAGCTCGAGTTCTAGAGCAAAAAATAGGCTTGGCTATCTTATTCTATATAATAATGTTGAGTGTCTCTGTATGTGTCATCAGGTTAAAGTAAGAGGAGTGATGATAGAGATGGGATCAAAGGAACATATGATTGTTTTCAAAGAAATTTTATTTATTTGTTATCTTTAAATAAATTATATATCATGCAATAACTCTTGTTTCAGAAGAGAGGTAGAATTCTAAAAGTGCTTTTAAGAATTCTCTCACCATCAGGAAAGATTTTCTTCTCATAGTGGAAGTGGCCGTGGAGTACACATGGGTTTCTACTAGTACAAAATAAGTTTTCTTCTAAACATATCATGTGTATAAGAAGATAAAACAAGGATAAATAATTCGTTTATGTCTCGAATGACATACATGATTCAAAGGGTTAAACCATAATAGATCGAACTAATTAAATCCAATTAATCTCAATCAACTAAGAAGAATTTTCTATAAGAAAAATCCCAATAGTTTTTGTTAGACTTTTAATCAATTATTATGATTTTAGTTGAACATATAGATTTTAATTGATTAGAAAAAAAACAACCAACGATTAAAATAAATTAGATATTTAAATCGATTATTTTCACTTCTACGAGCAACAATCAATTCCCCTGTATTTAATTTAATCAAAGATTGACACATTTAAGCGTATTTTTAGGATTATTTTAAACAGATTTATTAAAGATTTTCTATGAGTAGAAAATTTCTATCATTTTAACCAAATGACACAGAATTTTAATCGATTTGTTTTGAAAAAGATTTAAATTGTTTCGACTCTTAATCGAATATTGACAATTTGTGAAAGGTCATCGAAATTAATTGATTTCATCGGATATAGAAAAAAATCAATTAAATTTTAAAAGAGTTAACACACTCAACGGGCTTCAGTCTTCTTTGAAAATTCTATCAAAATATTGATTTGTATCACGAATTTGCATATAATAAATGCATCTAATAACCTTTTCATTCTTTTCTACCAACTAGTCATCGTTCCTTCTTTGTATCACCCCATAATGAGTCATGCTTTATCTTTAAAGGAAAAATCCCTTACATCACTTTCTCATTTTTTTTCATCATATCTGTAGTATACGTAACATAAAAGAAGGAAATTTCCAGATTTTTTCTCGTTGTTCTGTTCTCTCGATCCTTTTGTTGTATGTATAAGACTATCTAAAATTTTGTAATTATTCACATGTCGTTCGACGAATCTGAAACAGAAGAAAGTACTAGCTGACTCAGTGACGTGAGCTCTTTGGATGATGATTTCGTTAGGATGGGCCTGGAATCAGGAAATTCTGATGAAGAAACTACTAGTCACGAAGTGGACTCGCAAGATTGGGATGAAATACAATCGGGGTCTGATACAGAACTCATGGAAGATTATGGACTCGTTCAAGAGGTAACTTCTGTATCAGGTGATAATACAATTCTTCCCATCGATTGCAATCGCCATTTCATCATGGACGAAATTACTGACCTTATGGTTTGCGAAACCAATCGATATGCAGAGCAATACTTGCAAACGCATGATATTAGCCGACGATCAAAGAGTCATCAGTGGAAACCAACTAATGATGTAGAGATGCTCAAATTTTTTGGAATGGTTATTGAAATAGGATTGGTACAAATGCCAGAATTAGAATACTACTGGAGCAGTAGTCAACTATATGGATTCAAAATTATTCAAAATGCAATGACAAGAGATAAGTTTGAATTACTCCTCATCTTCTGGCATTTTTCAGACAACCGTAAGTACCACTCCAACCAAAACAGACTAGTTAAATTGAAACCACTTTTGGATTCACTGAAAGCCAGATGTTCATCTGTATATGTTCCTGGTGCAGTAATTACAATCGATGAAACAATGATACCATGGCGTGGTAGGCTTTCGTTCAAACAATATATACCTGGAAAGGTGCACAAATATGGAATGGAGATGTACAAGTTAGCGGCCACTAACGGGCACACGACACGTACCTTATTGGAACACTGAGAAGCAATCATTCTGTATCAGAAAAATAATTTCTTCAGCAAAAGCTGAAGCGTACGGGCTTCAAAACAAAGAAGGTATAAAACTGGTCGTGTGGAAAGACAAAAAAGATGTTTTGATAATATCTACAAAGCCGTCGCATTCAGCAGCTACAGTAGACACTAGAAAAACAAATTTTGAAAATGAACTAATTATGAAGCCACAAATTGTAATAGGTTATAACAAAGAAAGACAAGGTACTGATTTATCTGATCAACTATCCGCATATTATACGTGCCTGCGGTGATCTATAAAATGGTACCGAGAGATAGCTTTTGAATCGATTTTTGGGACGGCTGTAGTGAATAGCTATCTGGTATACAAGGAACACTATTCAACAAGTAATATGACCATGTTGAAGTTTCGTGAAAGTCTTTGGAGATCGTTACTGCTTGACATACCATTTGAAAAGCTCAACCCGGCTCCAAGGCAAAAACCAATAGGTCAAATGAAGCGCAAACTTGCTGATCACAAGCTCGAAGAAAAAGAAGGATCTACTCGGGACGTCCGAAGACGCCATGCTGGTTGCTACGAGAAAATCAGGTACCAACAATCATGAGAAGCGAGCCTGGCAACAATAAAGAAAATAAAAACCGTCTGTTTTGAATGTGATAAGTGTTTTTTTGGTCTCGATTGTTTTAACGAGAAACATTTCGCTATGCAATAAAAGATTCACCAAATAGCGAAGTCAAAGGAGAAGCAGGTAATATGTAAGCTATTGCCTAAGAAAAAGGGAAAAGAAAGTATTTTTCTATTCAGTTTTGTGTCAAAATATAGTGAGATCCACCGGTGGGTCTCATCGCGGTGAGTGTGACAAACAAGTTCTTTTTTAATATTTTGTCTATGCGAGTCGATATGGCGTTTATGCCATCCGATAGAAAAAGGAAAGACCTGCAAACTGGTATATAATTCATGTGATTTCTACGCAAGCCCTTACAACTATATAGTCTGAAATGGTCGTGACCGGGAAAAGAGAGCTTCTGTCTAGTTTCGCATAGTTTTTTATGAGACTAACTCACCTTTTGGCTAGGAAGAAAGATATATTTGAAATCATTGTAAAAACTGACTCGATCTATTTGCTTTTCATAGGCATCCAAAAACTTTCATTTTTTTCTCAAAAATTTTGCTCTAGTCCACTTCAGGGCTGGGCGAATCATTTTTCGAATCATTTAAAGAGACCTGTAGAAAATTTTTATAGATGGAATGTTTCGAACTATGTTCAGTGGCATTTGATCTAAGCTTGTCTAAGCTACAAATTACTATATAGTAACAAAGTATCTCAGCTTCGTAGGCTTCACTATGTCTTTCATAAACAATGACTCGAACTTCGAGCCAGACTCGAGTCATCTTTTCGAGTCAACTAATATGGTTGAGCTTATGAAGTTAATATAATTCATTGTCATATATCAATCTGTAGCTCACAAGGGAAGGTCCCGAGGTGATGACCCGAGTTGAAGGCTGATATTGTGTGGGTTTGCTACACTAAGTGCCCTGATGTTAAGTATAAAACAATTACCGGCTGAGGCCTGTCCGGGGAGAAACTGTAGCGAAGTCATTTTTAGACCATATAGTGTATGTATATACGTACAGACATTTTTTTTTGAATTTTTTTTATACATATATTGTTCGGTGGTAGATATAACGAAGGCAGATGATTTGATATTATCTCGTATTGATGTAACAGTATAACACCTCTTTGTATATGTAATCCACACGGCCCTTTTACGGCGCTGCTCATATACATGCGCGCATGTTTTTCTTCTGTTGAACTTTTTCATGATACATTTATTTATCTTTTTATTTGTATTAATTATGTATTATCTTTCTTGCTTTCATTAATCAAGTCGTTGCTTTATGTGCTTGTGCAGATGACGTTCTTATATAATTCACGAAAGAGATGGTATGTATTTTTTAATGATGCCATGATTTTCTTTTTTCATTCGATTGTGATACCCTTCTTTATCATTCCTGCCTATATATGACGATTTCACTTTATCCATGTAATCGTATTATCTTCTCCAGGTCTGTGTGTTCACTATATCTATATGTTAGTGATATGTTCTCCAGGTTCTTGTAATCACGATGTCTTTGTTTATGATATACATTTCACTTTTGTATTCATTCGCTCGTTCGTTATTTTGAGCTATAAATAGGCTAGTTCTAATTCAAATGTAGTATGTGATATACAATTATATTCATCTCATCTTATTGTTTAATCTACGATTAAATACTTCTATAAAACCTCGTAAGTCATTCCTGTTTTTTGTTAATAAATATTAAATAAGTGTCTCATCCAGTTCTCTATAAAAATGGCTAGTGTTAACAATATTCTATATTTATTTGATGATCTGGTACAAAAGAAATATCCAGGATCCGGTCGTACTAAACCATCAGCAAAAGATCATGAAATAGCAGATCAGTTGTTTCTTATATTTGATCAATTATTAAATGCTAATGGGTTGGAATTTGAGAATATTAAAACACTGGATTTTAATGTAGATGATGATGATGGAGAATATCAAGAAGAAAACCCCGACGACACACCGTGCAACATTGATGGTGTAAGATATTCTTATAATACAATGTGTAAAATTGTTGCATATTCAAACAATCATACCTTTTCATCAGTACATAGTCGCTATAAAAAAGTAAAAACAAAACAGCATTTACACAGAATAAAACAGTACGTTAAAACACAAGGTACAAAGTTCGACAAACTTCAACGTGTTGATGAATTTGCTTATACGGAATTTATGCGTGCTAGGAAAGCTTATCTACCAATTCACGATTCTGATGTAAGATGATTGGCTATCAAGAAAGCACGTGAAATTAATCTAAATGACTTTGTGGCGTCTCATCATTGGTTAATTAATTTTAAACGTCGTCATCATATCTCATCAAGAAAAATGACTAAATTGGTGACAAAGCATCATGTACAAGATCATAATGAAATATTAAAATCTGCCGAGGATTTTGTTAAAAAAGTGGAAGACAAGGTTCCAAAATATGCAGAAGATCATATATTAAGTACTGATCAAAGTAGTTTTAAGTAAGTCGTGCGTTCTATGAATAACCTAGGTGATAATTCTTGATTTTTAGTTACGAAAATCCTTCAACAAGAACTTTAACAACAACTGGTGAAAAAGTAACATTCGGTCAGATTAAGTCAATGAATGCTGTTACACATTCATATACAATTATACCTATCATTAGTATGGCTGGAACATTAATTGGTCCTGTTTTTATATGCTTACAAGAACCAACGGGAAAACTAGGACCGCGTGTGCAACGGTCACTTTATCACGCTGATAATATTCATGTATCATGTAGCAAATCAGGTAAACTTACTAAAACGCATATTACTTATTGGGCTGAAAAAGTGTTACAACCTTCAGTTTCTGAAGATTTCTTATTATTATTCGACTCTTGGTCTGGTCAAACAGATCCTAGTTCCTATGATGGTGTCTTTGACGACGATATCACATGTGAACGGATGCAGATTCCTCCAAAAACAACTGGAGATATTCAACCGCTGGATCGTTATTTTTTTCGGCAATGGAAATATTTAAAACAAAAAATATGTGATCGTATAGCCATTCATCGCATAGACATCGATATTACTTCTCGAAATAACATCTTGAAGATGCACTCCTTAATACACAATCAATTGTCAGCAACGAAATTCAAGCCGATGATAAGATATGCCTGGTTCTCAACAGGATATTTACCACAAGATCCCGGTACTTTTGATAATGTACAGGACGTGTGTTTTTCTTTTGATGAATGTTTTTGTTCTTTGTCTACGTGTAATGATTGTTGTTTTATTTCTTGTAGTTACTGTGATAGCGTACTCTGTTTCAATCATTTTTTCATCGATGATCATAAATATTAAAATTAACACTTCTATATCGTAATAGAGAGACTTATCTTTTGTGCACATATAAAGAGGTGTTATACTGGAGATAATATCAAATCATATGCCTTCGTTATATCTACCACCGAACAATATATGTATAAAAAAAAATTCAAAAAAAAATGTCTGTACGTATATACATACACTATATGGTCTAAAAATGACTTCGCTACAGTTTCTCCCCGGACAGGCCTCAGCCGGTAATTGTTTTATACTTAACATCAGGGCACTTAGTGTAGCAAACCCACACAATATCAGCCTTCAACTCGGGTCATCACCTCGGGACCTTCCCTTGTCAGACTATCTCAGATCAAATGCCGTTCAAAGTAGCTCGAAACATTTTATATTTAAAAATTTTCTACGGAACTCTCTCAGTGACTCGAAAAATGACTCGCTCAGCTCTGCACAGTGGGGAGCCAGGCGGACATATTCGAAAATATTCTTTTCCAAAATCTAACAGTTTGCGTACATACATGCATATGTGTCTATCATTTCCTAAAATAGTAGTTCTCAAAGTTTTATAGAGGCCAAGAAAAGAGTCTGCCAAGGCTTGAGCCTAGGAATCAGCATAAATAAAGAAAGTCACGCCGCTCGGCAATATAACACAATATTCCCCCCCTCAAACAATATCGCAAAAAGCTTGCTCACCTATAGACTTTATGGAGAAAAAAAAATTATCGCAATTCAATTTAAAATAGAGTAGAAAACAAGGAGTCTCTATGCCGAGAATCTACCGTTCCGTAGATTGAAAACCCTACAAAGAGATCACGTGTGATCAAGCGCGCATTTTTACCACATATACATACATATGTATCATAATGTAGTAGCACCAACTCATGAAATCTTTCCTAGGCCATTTTAGAGCGTGCCCAAAAATCCGAAGTCTCCAGACGAAAAATCTGTTTTAGATATCCGTGCTAGACTTTGAAGGGAAACTAAGGTGATATTCAAAATCAGCTCGACGAGCTGCATCGAACCGTATATATAAAATAGTTTTTAAAGAAAGTTTTGGTCCAATTTCAGAGCAGATCCAGGCCCCAAACCCTACCGTTTCGAACTCTGAAAACCCTACGAAGGGGTAACATCCGATCGAGCTGAAATTTTTACCAGATTCTCCTGGACATGTATCCTATTTGTGGTAGTAGCGCCAACTCGTGGAGCTTTTTCTAGGCTATTCTGCAGGATTGCCAAAAACCCATGGTTTTTGCTCAGAAATACGGTTTTAGGCTTCCATATTACGTTTTGAAGGAAAACTAAAGTGATATTCGGAATCAGCTTGTCGAGCTGCATCAGAGCTTATATAAAAAGAATCACTTTTGTGAGAGTCAATTTTTGATAAAATTTGACGGAAAACGACTGGATATAGGTTTTTGACTGAAAAACCAAATTTTAGGCATTTATATTATATTTTGAACAAAAACTAAGTTGATATTCGGAATCAGCGCTTCAAATTACATCGAATGATATGTAGTTTAACATATTTCGTCAAAAAAATGTTTTTCGAAAAAGAAGGCTAAGGTCTTCCGGCCATGTTTTCGAAAAAAAATTTTTTCTTAAAAAATCTTTTATCTTCTTAAAAACCATTATCTGAATGGTATACTGTCATTTCTAGTCAAATGGAAGCTATTTCGAAGCAAAACAACTGCATATCCGCCTGCTTATGAGAAAGCTCCCCACTGTGCGCTGGTCCTCCTCAGGAATGATGTTAAAGATGAAACTCATCAGAACATCACTCTCACTGTGAAAAACAAACTCTCATTTTTGAAAACGCCAAAAACATTCATTATAAGAACTAATTAATCAATTGTTATCGTATTTTTAAGCAGCTTCATTTTTGGCCTATTCTTGACGTGAAGGACTAGGGCGAAATTTTTGAGAAAAAAAATGAAAGTTGTCGAACGTCTATGAAAAGTATATAGCTCGAGTCAGTTTTTATGCTGATTTCAAATATATCTTTCTTTCTAACCAAAAAACGAGTTAGTCTCATAAAAAACTATGTGAAACTAGACAAAGCTCTGTTTTCTCGGTCACGACTATTTCAGACTATATAGTTGTAAGGACCAGCTTAAAAATCACATGAATTATATATCAGTTTGCAGGTCTTTCTTTTCTCTATCGAATGACATAAAAGCCATATCGACTCGCATAGACAAAACATTCAAAAAAGACTTGATTAATGTTAGAAAGCATGCAAGTCAGTCTTTCTCAATACACTCTATATTCAGTAATAATCTTATTATACCGGGTGAACCAAACTGATTGCAACAGCGAGTATATTGCAAACAACTCAGTATGGATAAATTCTATCACGTTGAATTTTTTTCAAACGATGCGTCGTGAAATCCTCTACAATAATAGCAAGAAGTTCCTTTCAACAAACGAATCATTTCGTTATAAGGCTGAAACTGAATCGGTACGAAATGGTGAAGTGTCCCATTACTTAGGATATTCCAAAAGTAGTGGCAGTGGCACTTTTTTGCTTAGAGAAAGCTCAAAAAAAGTTCACTTTTTTATAAAAGAGTAGAGCATCTTCTGTTCTATTTTTCTGTGCTATTGGATCAGTATTTATCTAATATCATATTAATAGAATTTTGATAAAAACTATTTTTGTTGACAACTAGTTGGTTAGTTTAGATCGTAATGGATGTAGCACTTAAGAATTTCATTTTACCATTTTATCGCTGTTTAACAAATTGTATCAAGAATCCAAAATATACCACAAGATGCAGCGTGAAAAACTCTACAATTTATAAAGGACTATTTATTTTATAGTTACATTTTTTTATCTTTAAAATGGGGAAACACTAACGTAAGCGACCAAATTTCGACGTTGCGAAAATAGGTCTTCTTTTTACTGAGGGTTATATTCGGTTTTGTCCATGTCATCTTTTTATCGGTATTCTTTCTAAATTGTAGAGCTTGTCATACTGCATCTTGTACTGTGTGTTGCTTTTCTAATAAACATATCAAGTAATAAGAAGATGATATGGGGAAAAACGAATATAGTTTTTATCAAAAAAAGATCCTGGTTTATGAAAAACGAAATTTGGTCGTCCAGAGTTTTGTTTATTTTGAAAACAAAAGAGTGCAACTATAAAATAAGTAGCTTTTTATAAGCTGTAGAGCTTTTCGCGCTGCATCTTATGGTGTATTTTGTTTTTTTAAACAAAACTTATCAATTGATGAATAAGAACAAAAACGCGTTTGTTGCATACCAGAAAAAAACCACTCTTTTGCAGCATTGAAATTTAACCGTTCAGAATTTTTTCGATTTTCAAAACAAAACTGGTAACTTCAAAAGTAGATGTTTTATGTAAATTGTAGAGCTTTTCACGCTGCATTTTATGATATGTTTTGTTTTTGTTTAATAGAAGGTATCAGGTAATGCAAAGATGAAATAAGAATACAACGAATTCATCTTTTATCTATAAAATACTTTTTTTCGCAGTGCCGGAATTCGATTGCTTAGAATTGTCGATATTTTAACACAAAACATGCAACTGTAACATTAGTTGTCCGTTGCAAATTATACAGCTTTTCACGCTGCATCTTTTAGCATATTTTGATTTTTTAATAAAATGTATTTAAGAATTAAAAAATGAAATGCAAAGTTCTTCTATTTATGATGGGTTACATGTTACCAAGTTGCGTGCACCTATCATAAAAGCAATGATGGACCACAGCGAAGTACAAGACTAAGAAGTCTGAAACTTTGCACATAATCCTAAATATGCCTAAGCACTATAACAGTATACTTGAATGCAAGCTGAAGCTTTTAGAAGAGCCGGACGAAAAAACTATTGGAATGCCCCATGTAAATAGTCTCATCGTGATCTTTCGTTACGCAAAATTCCAATTCCAAATTCGAGAGTTGATTTTTTAGATGAGCCTGAGCGGAACCACAGTGTTGTGCTACAAAATGACAAATATTTGGACAAGGATTCAGCGGTGCATCTTTGTGTATCCGTCGAAGATCGATACCATGATCTACCAGATCATAAACAAAAACTTGAATTCATGTTCCAGGAATATTTATGGATAAGGAGTTGCATTAGTAACCAGTAGCTATTTTTCACTAATGGGCCTTAGTTTTTGATCTTATTAGACTCTAAAGAACTTTAGTAATTGCCAATTCCCTGTAATATACTGTAGGGGCCAAATGAATTTCCCCCCTTCGTATTTTTCAGTCTTTATCACTATAGTTCTTTTATTTTTTGACCTGATATATATTGTGAGAAAGTCCAGAATACACTGCATCTTTTGGTGTATTTAGTTTGAGCATCAAATACAATTTGAAGTATAAAAAATGTATTAGAAAAAAATCTAACATTTTTTTTACTACATGATGTTCATAATAATGTCACATATTTTATTTCAGCTTAGGTAAATGATAGAATGTGGCATTTTTTTCAAAAGATGCGCCATGAAAAGCTCTATAAACAGAGTATGATTAAAATCATTTTCCTCTGTTCTAATGGTTCTTCCTATATTCAACAATGAACAACATCATAATAGCGTCGGTTTCTGTCATATTGAAAATATTAATAACACTTTTTGTTTTGCATATATCGCAACCTTAGAAAATGATAGAATATTGAGTTTTGTTTTAAAAGGTGCGCCGTTTAAAGTTGTACAAAAGCTGTGTTAGTATAATTCCTATAGAGTATCAGATATGTTTTCCAAACATTTTCAATATGACGGAAACCGATATTGTGATGTAGGTTGTTTTTTTTGAGTGTAAGAAAGACCATTAGAATAGCCGAAAATGATTCTAATCATCCCCTTTTTACAGAGCTATTCATGGCGCATCTTTTGAAAAAAACTGTAACATTTTATCATTTACCTTAGTTGAAATATGTGCGAAATAAAGTATATTACAACATTATGGACACCTATTTTTGTAGTATAAAAAATGTTCGATTTTCTTCTAACACATTTTTTATATTTCAAATTGTATTTGATGCTGAAACTAAACACACCAAAAGATGCAGCGTATTCTGGACTTGCTCACGATATATAGCAGGGCAAAAAATAAAAGAACTATAGCGATAAAAACTCAAAAATACGATAGAAGGAAAATCAATTCGCCCCCACAGTACAGTAAATATATAACACTGTATAAGTGTATAACAACTAATGAATATACCTGAGTCCCTATTTAAAACATATTTTACTTATATGTCTCTATTAATGATATTCACCTATTTTGCGTACTTTGTGGTATCTGCTGCATAACAAATGCTCACTATCAAGCGATATCTAGAATATATTTAAATGCGCCACTGTAGTAGCCTCAATGTATGCCATAACATAGGCTCAGATCTCAAAAATCGACTTTGTCGCCTATCTGTGCACTGTGCCTCGCATCCCCCACACAAAAATATCGATACTAATACCTAAATACCGTATTAGTACTGTTACATTCCTATCCCTGCGAACCGACGGGTACTCTCACAATATAGGCCTCGAGAACTTGTGGTTGCATTCACAATATAAGTTTTAGGAAACTATGGAATCAGTTCATATAGCTGAGCTGGTCGACTTCTAATCAAAAGAGATACTGTAAATGTCATTTGATGAATAACAGACTAGTTATCTACTAGACTTTGATCGAAAATTCGCTCTTGAGAGAAAACAGGCTCTTCAGGGATCAATCACTCTCAGCACAATTGAACTTAATCAAAAGCTGCCTGTTAAAGCTGAACTACATTATTGCACGATTTAATTCGACTCGAACTTATATACTTCTATCTCATATAAACTATACACACTACACAATGATGCAGCAAACACTTAGCTTCACCATTATCTGGTGGACCTGTTAGTCGTCTATTGGATTTAAACTTTGAGGTCAGGACTGACAAGTTCATATAGAAAATAACCATAAAGAGTTAATGAAAGTTTTAAGCAACCAGCATAATCTAAATCTGAATACCGGGAACCATATTAGTTCATTTGTATTAGCAACATCAGTTGGAATACTTCTCAAAATTATATGTTGCCGTATTCGTTTAAAATACTGACCTCTTCTTAAAAATGCACACAGGATCTTGCCTCGTAACAGGCACCTTCAAGCACTACCTCGAAGTAAACGATCGTATTTTATTCATCTCAATGATCAAACAAATGAAATATGTGAACAAGTAGATTAATTAGGTTTTAAAATAGAAACGCAACAATGTTAGCATGTTTTCTTTTTCTTTTTGCCTGCATCATTGAAGCTTATTAAGTTGCACCGCTTTTCTTTGGTCCTGTGAAGTGAACCAAACTGCGCTACTGTCGACGTTATTTAAGATTCAACACATTGACAGTAGCGCACTTTGGTTTGCAAAAGTTTGGTTCACTTCAAGGGACCCTTTTCTCTGCTCTCCTCATGATTCGTAGACTTTCGGATATAATACAATGTACGTTGGCTTCAGTCGGGTTACCTGACGGTAGCATGGGCTCTCTCCCTGTATCTTTTTTATTCTTATTTCTTTTCCTGTCTTTTTTCGTGTAAGTGATTTATACCTTATGCCATGCTTTACCACGGAGATCAGTATCTAGTGATATGTGCTGATTAACCTTTTATCTCTTCAGCTTCATCTTCTACACTGCGGAACATTTTATCATACTTTGCACCCTTTTCACAAAATCTTATTATAAGTGCTGCCGAGTTAAAGAACAAGTATAAAATCGTAATCAAAAAGAATTTCAACTTGAACTCAAAAACATAAACTTGAGTTTTAATTGAGTTCGAGCTTGATAGCATCAAGTTTAAGGTTCGGGCTTGACAGGATCGAGTTTAAAATTTGGGCTTGATCCATGTTTACGATAGTGTAAGAACAGAAAATAAGAAAAATAGAGTAAGAGGCTAGAATAAGGATACAAAATAAGTGGGTCAAAATAAGAATATAGAGTAAAGGAATCAGAGTAAGGAGTTAAGAACACTGATATGTTTCAGAAGATAAAATAAGCGGTTAAAATAAGTTTACAGAATGAGGAGATAGAGGTGGGGGATTAGATTTCAAGTGTGAGTGCGTATAAAGGGAAGCAGGCATAGACAGAAGATTCACAGATATCGACTACTATAAGTCTAGTAGAATTCTATAGAAATCAGTACACAAGTTAGTGTACAAAATCATCTTTAGAAGGTGGAAAAGTACTAAACAGAACCGGATTCATACAAAACTACCTACGGAACGTTGGTGATCAGCAGAAAAGGTTTTGTACGAAAGTCTTGTCATATGAAGTATTGAAAAGATTTCGATTTCGTTTCAAAATGTGAAACTTTTTTAAGTTTCCTATGGAACCATTTTTTTCAGTGCATCATCCAAATTTGGATAACCATCCACCCCTAACACAAAAATACGTCACAGTCCTAAAAATTTTTCTACATCCTATCTTCAAGATCTTACTTAGGGTGATCCAAGAATGGTGGCGGTGATACTTTTTTTTATAAAAAGTTTTAAAAAAAGTTTCTTTTTTTATGAAAAGATAGAGCGTCGTTCGATCTATTTTTCTATGCTATTCGATCATTGTTCAGCTGAGGTCATAATAAGAAATTTTCCATAAGATCTATTTTTGTTGAAACTAGCTGATAGCAATAGATTATAATGAATATAAGACTTTTGCATTTCATTTTATTATCACTTAATATGTTATATTAAAAGCATAAAATATATCACAAGATGCAGCGTGAAAAGGTTCACAATTTATATACAACCACGTATTTCGTATTTGCACTTTTTCGTTTTCGAAATGAATAAAACTTCGAGCTAGCAAATTTCGACGTTGCCAAAACAAAATTGTTTTCTCAGTTAAAGGGCCATTGAGTTTTTCCTATTTCATCTTTCTGTTACCTGGTATGTTTTATTTTAAAACAAAATTCACCACAAGATGCAGCTTGAAGAGCTCTACAATTTACAGAGAACGATTCCAAAAAGATGAAATAGGAAAAACACACTGGTCTTTTACTGAAATAACAATCTTGTTTTCGCAACGTCGAAATTAGCTAGCTTGGAGTTTTGGCTATTTTGAAAACAAAAAGTGCAACTACGGAATACATAGTTCATTATAAATTGTAGAGTTTTTCATGTTGCATCTCGTGTTATATTTGCTTTTTTAATATAACATATTAAGTGACATGAAAATGAAATGTAAGAGTATAATATTTTTTATACCACAAGCATTATGATCTAAATGCTAGCAGCTAATGTCGGATTTCTTTTATACTGTTAACGACTGTTTGTTGAATAACTTTTCAACGATTTAACTTAGAGAGGTCAGGCTTTCGCCACTAAAAAGAGCAAGTCGAGGAACGTCGATGTATATCAAACTCGTTTGGTTCACAACTCATATATATGGTTGTTTAGAATCGAGAATCTTATCGATTGTCTATTTTCATGAGTTTTCATCACAAGTTAATATGAAATTACACCAAAATGTACCCAAAATCGGCATGTATTTATGTTAATACTGTCATATCTTCACATTAAAATGTAGTGAGAAAATCAAAAATGAAGTGCAAAGATATGACACTTTTTAGCGTAAATACATGCCTATTTTGGCTACATTTTGGTGTAATTTGATATTAACTTGTGATGAAAACTCATGAAAATAGACAATCGATAAGATTCTTGATTCCAAACAAACATATATAAGAGTTGTGGACCAAACGGATTTTATATACATCGACGTCCCTTGACTTGCACTTTCAAGTGGCGAAAGTCCGACCTCTCTAAGTTGAATCGTTGAAAAGTTATTCAACAAACAGTCATTAACACTATAAAAAAAATCCGACATTAGTTTTCAACAAAAACTGTTCTTACAGAAATTTTCTGATTATGATCTTACGAGGGAACATATTTGCATGTTCAAGCGTTTTAGAGCCCATCTTTTGGTTACAAGTAGACCTCAATAAGGCATGAAAAGTCTTAAAAGGATTCACCTCTTCATCCCTTTCTTCTCAAGTTATGACCATTTTACTCGTTTTGCAGCTTATTTCAACGTATCGCAAAAAAATTTGAATCATACATTTTCGACTTGAAATTTTGCCCATAAATAGGTCTTATCGGCGTTAGATTGTTCTACAAGTCGCAGCTCACACGGATGTTTTCTATAAGAGATAATAAGTTTTCAATTCAAAGCAGTTTTTTTCGAACGGTTGAAAAAATACAGGATTTTTTAAAGTTCGATTCTATGGTGAAGGAATCGTTCGTTCAGGTTGAGACCTGTAGAACAATCTAGTGCAGATGAGATATAACGATGGGGAAAATTTCAGGTCGAAAATGCATCATTCGAATTTTTTCGCAATACGTTGCAGCAAGCCGAAAAAAAAATAAAATGGTGATAATTCCAGAAAAAAGGGACAAGATGATGAATCATTTTCATGCTTTATCGAGGTCTACTTGTAGCCAAAAGATGGGCTCTCAAACGCTTGAACATGTAACTATGTTCCCTCGTTAGCTGAACAGTGATCCGATAGTATAGAAAAATAGAGCGAAAGATGCTCTGTATTTGCATACAAAAGGAAAACTTCTTTAACCTTTCTATAAGAAAATAAATGCGAAAACTTCGGATTTTATCCGAAAGTTATGTGTACTGCAAAAAGTGTATGAATCAGCTGAGTGATTATGAAATGTTTGAACGCCAAAATTATCGTGACAAATTGTCTTTATGAAGAACCATTTTTCTCATAACTTCATTTTTATTGGTTCCTGCTCCATCCAAGGACGTAAATAAGGGGGACAGTTGGCACACACCCCTCCAGCTTACGAAAAATTAATGGAAAATAACTTTGTCTCATGAACGATTTGGCACTGTGAGTTAAATGAGGTCTCAATTGGATAGAAAACAGTTTAATCTATAAATTCATTACATTCAGGGAGGAAGTTACGGGATAAAAAAGTATTATAAGCCAAAAACTGCGTAGATTCAGCGATATAGCATATTTTGAGAGGGAGTATTTGGACTTTTCTCACGTGATGCACTAGACCCTGTATTTCTTTGTTTCTGTAAGACATAGATCTCATCACAATACATCCCTTGTCACTAAATTGCAAGGAGAAAATACAGGCGTGCGAAGCTAGCATGGGTCACACAGTATGCGCCCATATCCAGTGATCACTGACTCTACTCTCAGAGTAATATAATATCTTTAAAAATCACAGAAATTTGAGTTTAGATTCGTGTCCAGCTTGGCAAACTTGGTAAGAAGAGTTATTTTCGAATGAATTTGTCTTTGTGTCTAACAGGATTACGATCGTAAGCAACTTCATGAATTTATAAGAGATATATGATAGATACAAGCATCAGTATTTTCATAATAAATCACCAATATTAAGAACTATCGATTCGGGTATTTACCTTTCGCTAGTCTTTTCGATTAGCTACAAAACCAGGCATTTGTAAAACTCCAAAATAATTGCTCATCTGAGACATATATAGGCAATTTCGTTTCTCGATGGAGTTTTTGTGCATTTTGGGACCTTGTTTGGGCAAATTTCACTTAAAAACCTACGATTCCATTCAAAACTGATATCATATTCGGAATCAGCGTTAAAAACTAAGTCGATTTATATATGTTGTGAATATTTCTAAGAAAAAATTTTTTTTTTGAAAAATCTCTGTACTCCCCCTCAGGAATGGTCTGGTGAATAATGACAATTTTTTCGATAACTCAGCCATTTCTCGTCGGATCTTTCTCATCTTCGAACTCGACCGAGATATTGATGAGACAGTTCTGTGCACAAAATTTCAGCTCAATCGAATGTAATTGTAAAGAGTTATCGTGTAAACGGACGGCCGGACACACTGACCGATTCTAGAGTGTACTCACTTTTTGAGTACACAAAAAGTACCGCCGTCACCACTTTTGGATTATCCTAAGTAGTTCTGCTCCTGGAACCTGCAATTCGAAAAACTCTGTTGTGGTCTATGGAATAGGGTAGAGTTCGTTTTTTTGGTATGAACTTCAACCCTTTCACCGCGATTCGGTTTTCTGAGGAAAATAGCTGCAATATATAGTCATGTGGGGTAATTCGGATCAAAATTTTGAAAATTCATTTTGTTTTTCTTCGTTCCCTTCTATTTTACATGATGTAGGGGTGAATTTTGGATCAGAAGTAGAACAAAGTGTGCTCTATCGATTGACGAAAGAATCTCCGAAGAATCATGTATTGTAAGAGAATACCGTTGAAAATACAAAAAGTACCATCGAGGTGATCCGAATTACCCCACATGGGGTAATTCGGATCACCTAAGCAATTTGGGTGGGGTAATTCGGATCGTTACAGCCAAAATGGCTAGAGTCAATATTTCCCATCTCCTAACTCAATTTTTAAATGCTTTTCAAAAATAACCAAATACACCATATGATAGCCTAAGGTCTCTACTATGGGACCTGAAGATATCTCGATAATCGAATGTAACCTTAGAGGTGCAATATTTGCAACATTGACACCTGTATCATTCATTTTTTAAGAGTTAAAATTGAACTCGGGGTAATTCGGATCAGTGAAGCAATTTTACATGGGGTAATTCGGATCACTCCAGCTATTTTAGCTGGACATCACTTATGAAACCTCTATTGTTTTTACAATACATTATCGACTAGTACTCCTGGAACAAAAGTTGTTCATCTTTTTTTTCTCTATCATCCCATGCAAAATAACATAATATTGGATGAAATCAATCAAGTACTTTTTCTTATTTTTGAAATAATGAGAAAAGACTGTCAGTTTAATGATATCCCTTATAGTATTTATCATGTCATTTCAAAGCTATAATAGATCCTAGAAAAAATAAATTTGGTGTTTTAGATTCAGAATTGTTTGGGCTACAAAACCTGCTAGTTTTCGGTTTTTTAAAAGGTGGTCTTCAATGAAGGCGACCTGTTGACTATTGTATAAACATCATTTTGAGTATTTTTCGCTTATATTTCGCCTATTTGAATTCAAAAAATGCAAATTCTGTCAAAACTAGTAGGATATTTGGAATCAGCGTAAAAAACTGAATCGAACTATATGTATCTCAAACATTTTTCGCGAAATTTTTTTCCTCGAAAAATTTACCTGGGGTCCCCCTCAGGGCTA
>JAJEKB010021853.1:0-52947 GCA_022393335.1 Macrotrachela quadricornifera | reverse complement strand
GGGTTCGGGAAAAATTTAGGGATCGGGACAGTCCCGCCGGACTCTAGTAACGATCCGAATTACCCCACCCAAATTGCTTAGGTGATCCGAATTACCCCATGTGGGGTAATTCGGATCACCTCGATGGTACTTTTTGTATTTTCAACGGTATTCTCTTACAATACATGATTCTTCGGAGATTCTTCGGAGATTCTTTCGTCAATCGATAGAGCACACTTTGTTCTACTTGTGATCCAAAATTCACCCCTACATCATGTAAAATAGAAGGGAACGAAGAAAAACAAAATGAGTTTTCAAAATTTTGATCCGAATTACCCCACATGACTATATTAATCTTCATGCGTGATCACGCTCGATAAATGCGTTCATTGATATTTTGTGTATGTACAGATATTTGTTTTTCTTTCTGTTATTTGTGTCATCACACGATAGGTCTTTTATTACATAGGACTCAATAGTTATTCGAGTCTGTCTTTTTCTTTAGTAAACATATTGTGCAGTAACAATGAAATAACAAAGCAAACTTCTAATTTTGTCTCCTACGTTCTTTTCATAGTATTATCTTTCATTCTTTCTTTTCATTCGCATGAAGAGTAAGGGTGTATGTCTATAAAGGAAAACAAGGTATAAATTTATCTGCTCAGTTATCAACGTATTATACATGCCTCCGACAGTTCAAAAAGCCGTATCAAAAGGTGGCATTTGAGATGATGTTTGGGGTGTCAATAGTAAATGCTTGTTTGATTTACAAAGAAAATTATGACACAAGCCGTATGACGATGCTACAGTTTCGTGAAAGTCTTGTACGATCTTTACTTCTTGGTATGCCATACGAGATTCTAAAACCTAGTTTAAGAGAACGTTCAACAAGCCAAACAAAGCGCAAACTTACTGATCACAAGCTCAAAGAAATGGAAGGATCTGCGTGCGATGGCTGCAGACACTGTGCTGGCTGCTATGAAAGAAACAGAGAACAACAATCAAGAGAAGTGATCTATGGGGCAGCAAAGAAAATAAAAACCTTCTGTCCTGATTATGATAAATTTTTCTGTCTTGAATGTTTTAATCAGAAGCATCATGTTATGGAATAAAAGACTGAAAGAATTCCAAAGACAGTGCAAATGACAGACTATGTTTAACGTCTCGCCGAAGAAGAAGGCAAAAGAAAGCGCTTTCCTATACAGTTTCTTCTTAAAGTATAGCGTGGCCCACCGGTGGGCCACATCGCGGTGAAAGGGTTAATGCGCATTTTCAATCGTGTTTCACAAAAGATTGAGAAGAGCAAAAGTTCGACACTTTTAAAAGTCAGAAGCTTTAAAAACTTTTAAAACGGAAAGAGTTTTGAGCGCATATTGCGACAACCAAGATCCGTAACTTATAGGAAACCATCAGGCGTCTGTTTCTCAATTTTTCATGCATAAAATGTCGAATTTCCTCGGGCAACACCGGACAGCTCGACTAATTTTTTCACATTATAAAAAAAATTTTTTAGGATGAAAGATGGCAATTAAAAGTATAAATAACACAGTATTAAAAAAAACAGAAACAACTTCGAAAAGCAGGATTGGTAGCTCTGCTGAAAGTATGCCTCATATAGTCCAAAGTAACTTCGAGTCTAAAAGTACGCTATTTCCTTCTAGAACATGTGTTAGATTTCTGTTTCATTGTGTTTTTTTAATGTAATTTACCTCTCAACACCTCGTTTTCAGTTGTTTTATCCGTGTAAACGGTTAAATAACTCTTTTTACTCATATGGAAACGGATGATAGTTTGTCTTTATCTTTGCTTGAAAAAATTAAATGAAGTAGATCAGTTTAATTTTCCTAGCGAAATAAAATTTGTTTAATTTACTTTAGTCAATAAAGCACAGTGAGTCAACATCATCCGAACAGTGAAGTAAACTAAAGTAAAAGGAACTATAATAATTTTAGCTTATTGGTTATTTCCTAATTCAACATAATTTATTGATGACATTATAACATATGACAATATTCGGAGCACTTTTTGTGAAACTCACACATGTTTTTGAAAAAAATTTTCAGTGTAACTTTCAAGTCGAACCTTTTTGGGCTTATTTTCTACGCTGTGAGGGAGAGATCTGTAAGGTAATAAATACGTTTCGCATGGTAACGCGGGATGGAAGGGAAAAGAAGGTTACTGAGTACAAATTTTTCTTCAGCAACGCAAGATAACGGCATTGCGCACATTGTTGGACACGTTTTCTTACCAACTTATTACAGTAAATTTTGTTTTAGCTTACACGAAATGTGTAAGTTCTATTTTGTAGGGACTGCCTTGACAAGCTTTTTCATATATCAAGTGGGAAACAAAATAAAGTTACGGACTTTATGATATGGAATAAAGCACAATGGGTGTATTTTACTTCATTCCACATCATAAAGTCGATCACTTTATCTTGTTTTCTAGTCACTTTATGAAAAATGAAATCCAAAATGCTTTGATATGCTGCAACATCATCAACATATGATGTTGAATTAGAAAAAAAACAATAAGCTGAAATGATTGTAATTTCCTTTACTTTGGTTTGCTTTACTTTTCCAATGAAGTTGATTCACTTTGCGGTACCGCCTAAAGTAGAGTACATAGGTTTTGCTTTGCTGGGAAAAATTAACCTGATCTACTTTATTTGGGTTTTCAAAGAAAATCAAAATCAGAGTGCTATTCTTAGATATGGGATTGTTGATGCGAAAACAATCTCCAACATGTCGCAGCTGGTCCATGTTTCTGACGTATCGTTGTCTGACACTACAGACAACTCGATGTTCTATTGTGGCTCTACTGTTTACTATTGGTATATTTGGAGGAATATGCACATTATATTATTCAACGGTTTCTCGAGTGACGTTGACTCCCGCGACACCGAACTCTGCATCTACTACTTATAGTTACTATACTAGGCCAGTAGAATGGTCACCTCGTAGTCCTCCTATATTAGACTTCTTTATCCGCACGTGGCATGGTGATGGTCATTGGCTGATATTTCTTTTACGTTCAATTAATAAATATGTGCCGCATACATTGTATCGTGATATAATCATTACATTTTCTTCCACCGAAACAGCTTATTTCGAATCATATTTACCATTTTTTCCTTTACATATAAAACTAATACCAGAAAATGATGTTTACATTAAGAATAGTCTCAATAATGGCGGCTATTATTCCCAGATGTACGCAAAGTTTCATGCCTATCAACACAGTGATGCGGACTTCTTCATTCATATGGACTCGGACACGTTATTCAAAGAACCCGTTACTCGACTCGATTTTTTGGATAGTCAAAATAGAGTATATGTAAAGCGCGTCAAATACGCCTACTTAGCGAAGCATTACCGTGTATGGCAAAAATCTGCTGAATATTTATTGCGAGAGTCAGTTCCTTATGAGACTATGACCGGTTTTCCTTTTGTTTATCCTCGAGATTTATATCAAAATACCATACACTTAATTGAAAATCGTCACAATAAGTCATTTCTCGATGTTACAAAGTCAGTCGAGAGTTTTATTGAGTTCACCACGTTAGGACACTATTTGATTACATATATGTCTGAAAACAGATGGATAAATAACGAAAACAAGTCGAACAAAGTCGTACAATTACGATCATGGGGAGGCTTTGGTCCAAATCAAGTAGCATGGTATGAATGTATTTTAAGAGCTAAACATTACACTCAATGTCAGATTCAATCGGTACAATACGCTGTACGAAACCGTAGCTTCTCAAAAGAGATACTTTTTAATCACACTTGGCAATTTAAAAAACCTATAGCTATTCAAGTGCTTTTGTACTTTTTTATATATTTAGATAGCAATTTAAACTAAACGTTAGCTATTTTAAATTATTTGTAATAGCTGCAAAGCATACATAGAATCGATTCGCTTTAGCGTTTCTCAAAATTTCTTCGGTTTTGGTTCTGTTCAGTGTGAATTTTCAAAAACTCGAACCGATTTTACTTCTTCTGCATACCACTTTTTCTTGTATTCTGATTTTTTCATCTATAACCATCTCAAACTTCATTCAGAAAGATACAAAAGGGGATTAAAAAAAAAAGAAATAATTTCAGATGTTTATGAAGGTAATCCAATATCACCGAGTGTGAGTTTTTTCTACCATCTTTTTATTATGTAATACTGACCACAATAATGTTTATTCTTAGTAAAAGAAGATAGTGGCATACTATAATCAAAACACTCCCTTCCTATCTGAATATCTATTATTAGCACTAAACCTTCGTTTATTGTATTCGATATTCAATCATTGTTTGTCTTGATATTTATAAATCTCCTATAAATAATTTTCCAACTAAAAAATTGAATCTAGTTTACAGGATAAGGAATAAACAAGATTTTACATGTAAGTTTTACGGATGAATAGTTGTATAATGTTGATAATTATACGATTACTAATATATCAATTTGTAAAATAATCACGCTTATTTTGTTCACTTTTTTCTATACTTCGCAAAAATGAACACTTTGAAACAAATTTCTGACGAGTTTTAAACTTTTAGAAAAACGTTTGACACTATGGAAAGCAGCAAGCTTGAATATCTGACTATTTCAAAAGGCTTCTCTTATGCTCATCGACATAAATTTCTAACTATTTAGACAAATTTCATAGTTTCAACATATTGATATGGCTTCGTGAAGTATATCAGACTATAAAACAATTCGAATTTCCAAATCTTTCCTCTTCTTTCTACCAAACGTTTAAACCTTATTTTAGAATCGTATAAATATTTAGAAAAAAAAACTACGCATATATAACTTAATGATCACATTTTGGAAACAAATCAGATCTATCTCACCATCTCTGCTCGTTGAAGAATTAGTAACGTAGAATGAATATTTGAGGAGATTATTCATTTTGTTAGTGATGTTAGTGAGGTATGTACTTTCCATGGTTGTAGGAATAAATAGATATTTTTTAGTACTTGCCTTATTGTTTCAAGTCGTAAATCAGTGTCTGACTCGGGTCGGATCGGATCACGAAAAATACAGTTGAGCTCGGGTCGAGTCGGGTCAGGCCACAAAAGTTCCAAAAATCCCAAACGTTACATAAGAAAGGGAGCAACTTTGGAGGAGATAATTATTTCTTTACTTCGAGTATCGAGAGAATGTGTATTGATTTACTCAAAAGATTCTCAATGACTGAAAAAAATTGGTCTTTATTAACTAAAAATTACCCTTTACTTCGGGTCGGGTTGGGTCACAAAAAAAGTGACCTGTGTCGGACACTGTCGTGAATTCTGACTTAATTTTTCTTTCATCAAGAGAAAAATCGGAAAACTGGTATAGATAATTGGTATATAGCTAAAAAGAAGTACTTAAATTTGTTACATAATATGGAAATATCCACTTTACAGAAATTTTACTATGTAAATAACATACATAAAAATATTTTCATTCTCATACAGACCGTTCGATGGCCATTCGGACAACAACACAGTTATGAAAATCATGAAAAATCTATGGCAAATCGGAATAGCTGCTAGATGTTCAGATTGCTATGATATATTTAAATAGCTAATGCAAGTTTCAATACATACAATATCGATAAATTGCTAGTATAGAAGTAGGTAGCTTTGAAAACAATACATAGTCAGACTATCTAAATGATTCAACAAAACAATTTTCAAGCGCATTTATTGCTAATTATGTATAAAAAAGAAATTGTATCTCTTTTGAGAATGAACCGTACGAAATTCTACTTCCGGGCGATCTTTAACCGTTGTATAAATACTGGCTATCGGTGTGATTGCTAGGGGTCGACAAGTTCAGCTCAGTTCACTTGAGACAAACTGTTCGTCTCAAGTGGACTAAACTGAACTGGTCGACCCATAATGATTACTTATAAGTAATTATTTCATAGTTAAGGGATAATTCCCTTAACTGTAATCAGGGTCTCAATCGTGAAATTGACGGTGTGTTTGTCCGCACCTCACATTTGTCAGTTTTTTCAGTCAATCAGAATGCATCTTTGCTAGGGCTCACACATGCTCAAGTAGCTTGCTATGGGCAGGTCCTCAAGTACTATGTATTGGGGGTACTCTTGGGTCCTCAAGTACTATATATTAAGGATACCCTTGGGTCCTCAACTACTATATATTGAGGGTACCCATAGGTCCTCAATTATTATGTACCGGTAATATTCCCTGTTATCGAGAGCTATCCCCTTGGTTTCAGCCGGAATCTTAATCTCTAAAAGAAATGCACTTGTCGGTAGGGTATCAGTCTGATTCTACAGCCAAAGGACATAGTGGATCGCCTCAATCCACGCTACTTGTGTTACTGTAGTGGTGTTGGAAAATGTTTGTACACTGTAGATACAATCCCTCTCATTTGGGTGTATTTATAGTCAAAACTTCTTTCTTTATCATTATATATAGTTTTTTGTGAAAAACGATACTTTATACAAATAAATCTAAGAAATAAGGTTCAGCTGTACGCAAGCTGAACGATGATGACGTATTCTATAAATGAATACGTGAATTATCTAAATTATACCCGGATCAATAGTAATATACCTCCTATTACTTCTGTTATAATGTTGCATTCATTTTCAACACAAGAAATTAATAGTATATATATCTTATATCTGATATAACATATATGAGGTTTATGGATACGGACGGCTACCATAATCTGTAGATTCCATTTCAGATACAAAGATCATCAAATAGCAAATGATCTGGATGATAAATTAAAACATAAGATCAAATAATAACTGTTATACGTCTTTAATAAGAATATACAATGATATTAACAGTATACTGTGATGAGGACAGCTACTAATATATACAGCTTTCGCTTCAGCCATGCATATCATTTTATAGCGGTTTGTAATGTTCTTTTATGAATGATATCTAAAATAGAAACAAATAGTAGGTAGAATATGTAGTTTTTAAAGATATAAAATAAAATATACTGTGTGAGATTTCTTTTAAGATTGTTTTTGAATACCGAATGAAGAGCAAGGAAGACAGATTATTTTGGGAAAACATATATATGGTAATCAAGTTCTGTATTGAAGTTAGGGTGAATTTATTAACCTTTCAAGGCGACGTCATCCACTAGCAAGTGAGTTTCAAAAATTAATTGCTACAGTCCGGATATCCATCTCAGTTAAAGAGATCGAGCACCAGGTGGTATAATAGCCTGTATAATAAAGGACGGGGGTGTTTTGATTCACAAAATCTGTCCTAAATGAAAATCACACTGAAAAATATCTCTGCTTTCAAAGGAGGGGGCGCATAAAGGGACAAAAAAGCTCCCGTCGAAATTCGACTTTGTCCTTCCAATTTCATCAATTTTGGTGCCAGAACTCTATTTCTATTGAAATTAAACAAATTGATTCATTCCCTTATTGTACGCGACTTGATTTAATCACCTTTCTATTCTCTATATTATATATAGAGAATATATATTGACATTATAACACTTTTGATTATCCGAAACATACAGATCCACGCTAAATTATATATAAATCGGTAAATCTGATCATGGTCTATCGAATGATGATAAAATATCTATAGAAAAGCGTGGGTAAGAGAGTCTGGAGGTCGATACAATGGATACCAAGGAGGGAAAAGCGAATCCTGTGGATCCTATAGATCCTTTTGGATTCCACTGGATCCTTTCGAATTCAGTTAGATACTTATAAAAACTTTTTGACATTCTCAGGATCTTATTTATTAGTCAAGACCATCATTAGTCACTCCAATTAGTGTCTAATGTCACACTGACTCGTGCAGTATGAACTATTAACAATTTCTACTATTATTTTTTTTCACTCTCGGGTCGAAAAAGGCGGCCTGGTTCCTGAAAGAAAGCATCGAAAGTTGTCGGAAGTAGAAGCAGTATTCTCAATGGCGATTTCTTGGACTTGCTTCGGTGGTTTGCAATCATAATCTTGTGCTTTTCAGCAGCAAACGGTTAGAATTCATCGGAAAATTCGAAAACTTTACGGTCGAATTACTGCTTCCAGTTCTGGTGATTTCCTGCAGGATCCCAATTTACAGAGATGCATTAATTCTAATTCCAGTCAATCCTAAATCTTGAAATTGGAATTGACTAGGATTGTTCTGGCGCTAACAACATCTGGTCTGAAATTGCCTACGATTAGTTGTTAGCCACACCCTTCAGTCCTTATGTCCTATTGTATGAAGGTATCTTGAGGTACTCAAGTCTTGTTGTATGGAAGTATCTTGAGATCCTCAAGAATACTGCAAGAAGGTAACTTCTGGTCCTTATCTCCTACTACATGGAAGTAACATTAGGTCTGAAGAAGATGTATCCATCTTAAACTTCAATACCAATACTAAATGGCATCGATGGCATTGAATACTTACTTTGCACTAGAAAATCAAACTTGAAGATTTCAAAGAACTGATGATAGATTGGAATTTCTCTAACCCGGAATACTTCGATTGTACCTTATAAAAAATTCTTATAGTCGACAAATGTCGTTTCTTAGATGACAAACTCATAAATAGAAAAATTTTGAGAGACTGATTTTCGATTCTACATTTTTTCGTCAAGGAAAAGCTTTTTATCGAATATAGGAGCTTTGTAAGGTTTGATGAAACTCTCGGGCGATCTAAGAGTTTCAATCTATCATCAGTTTTAGAAAATTTCAAGTTTGATCGTCCTTTGTACACTACCGATTCAATATCTATAATGCCATCTGGTATCAATATTGTAAGTATTAGCATGGTTCCATTCCTCACCTGATTTAAGCTTAGCTCCATGGAACAATTTGAGAATCGAAGGGTACCACTATATAGCAGGAGATAAGGACAAAAGGGTGTGATTAAGAACGAATCGTAGTCAATTCTATGTCGGCTTTTGTCAGTTCCAGATCAATTCTACTCAACACCAACCAATTACACTTGCAAATACAGTCAAATCCAACCAATCCTGAGCTTTGAAATTGACGACAATTGGAATTGGTGCATCTCCACACTAAATATCTAGGTTTTGATAGCATTCACAGTTAAAAGTGTAATGTACTGACATTTGCTATTGTCACTTTCTTTTTCTTTATTTTCGTTTGTATTGTTTTCTAATTTCTTTTCGTTCTGCCTTGGCAATACGCCAAATGTATATATATACATTTACGTATTGTTTTTCTTGCGCTCTATCATCTTTTCTTTGATCTCTGTTTGATCCCACCTAACTTAATTATTGTTGACTAAGGTCAAAAAACATTTATAAATGACCTTGATGTCACTTCTTATTGCATAATAATATTATCTATTACGTAGTAATATTGTCTGTTTGGGCTGTATTTATATATTGTTTGTTTTTCCATAGAACAATATACACTACGTATTCATTTCAATACGTTACAAAAAGAATTACAAGGGTTAATAAGTAATGTCACGGGATCAAACACACTTCATTATTTAGAGAAGGCAAGGCTTATCTCCTTGACTGCAGTGAGGGTCATATGAAAAAGAATTGTTTGTCTATCTGTCTGTGGGTTTGTGCCAGGGTAAAAAAAATCGTATAGAAGGGGCTCAAAGGTCAAAAAAACATCATATAGAATGGGTTCAAAAGTCATAAAAACACTGACACTGGAACTTATCGATACGTCGCCAAAACTTACGCTACATTTCGATACCGCCTATAGGTCCTCCACTGCTATACCATGGAGGTACCATTCGGTCCTCAAGTGCTATACTATAGGGGTACCCTTGGGTCGTCATGTGCTATACTATGGGGGTATCCTTGGGTCTTCATGTGCTCTGCTATGGAAGTACCTATAGGTCCTCAAGTGCTATGTATAGCGGTACCATCGGGTACTCAACCGGCACATTATATGCATACCCATAGGATATAAGCTTTGATCTTCTCGCCAGGAGCTAGATCTTTTGAGAAGAGGAAAATTCGGACGATTGTTTATGTCGAAGTAGTAAGTTAAAATCGGTGTATTTGGTTATTCCCTAGACTGAAAAGATAGGGTCTAGAAATGGGAATTTATCTTACTGTGCGTATTGCTTTTGTCGGTAACAAGGCACAAATGACCTTTTTTTTGGTATAAATGACCATTTTTTTGGCACATACGGGCACTTTTTTGGTACAAATAACCATGTAACTATGGCACAAATGACCTCGTAACTATGGCACTAATGACCACGTAACTGTGCTGTTAAAAAATGACAATGAAAGTACGGCAACAATCAGCAGTTAACTACAGTAAACGAAACATATCATTTTGATATAGCTAATTATTTTGAAGCTGCGTACATTTTAAAAATAGTGATAAATAGATAATAATGTTTGAATTAGGTAACGAGTAAAAATTTTCAGGGTATAAGAAGCATTTTTATGAAGATGCATATTTTACAGTGGACTGATTATTAATCTGCGCATTATATTTAAATCGCATCTATTTATTAATGGGTATAGAATATTTGCGATAATATAATTTTCATTCGTTAACATCGTGTTATTTAAATAATATAATATTTATTTATTTATTTATATTAAAAAGGCGCTAAGTTAAATATTTGAAATATTTCATAGTAATATTCATATTATTATTTTATTGAATAAATATAAATCAGAATGTAAATCCAATTTTATTCTTGATATGGAGAAGATGAAAATAATATTAATAACAATAAAAAATAGAATGTTCGTATACACAGAATCTTATTAACACTTCGAAAAAAATGGTGATCTATTTTTTTGTATAATATGTCATTCTTCACCATCAACAAATATTATTAGTATATATATGAAAAGGTTAACGATATGCCCGAACGTCATGTACGACAATTAAGAAAAGCAGTATCAAAGATTAAGACCTTCAAAGAGTACGCATTTATAATTCGATGATTTTGAAACTTTAGGAAATTGTATTATTGTAAATTATATATATTTATTAAATATACCAGTTTCTATGTGTAATTATAGAGATATTTGGTGTTACGTTAAATATTTTGAATCACAATATGATCTTAATGAACTAGTGTATGCGAATGTATGTATTCATTAACATTCAGTCTCTTTAATAACGCAAATTCAGAAGAAGAGTATGTAAGGATAATAAACAAATCAGGAAAGGAATTATCTGCAGAGAATAAATATCAACTGGTTTTATATTCTGAAATGATTGATATTATTTTGATGCTATTGAAGAGTCAGCGAATCTGAAGCACTAACATATTTATCGATACTTTGCTCGTCTTAATATTGTAGGTAGCTATGCGATAAATCATACATGGTAAATCTACTAATGTAATGTCTGAGTGTTTTTAATTATTTCAATGAGTAAAATATTTACCGTGACTATAATAAATATTAGACTAATCTCGCCATATGAACAGAGATAGTATAAAAATTAAAAAAAGATGGTACTAATAAATGCTACTTGTTTGGGAATATAGACTTCAGTTTATATATTACTTCTAGTTTATTAACTAATAACGATTGAAATAAATGTCTGTTAAACTAGGGGCGTAACCAGAGGGTGGCTAGGGAGGGCTCAGCCCTCCCTACAAAAATTTTTGCTTCTTATACATAAAACTATTAATTTCTGACTTGGGTATCCTCAATAGTGCTCATCTGAAGAACGGTCGTGGGTTTCGACTTCCCTCTCTTAAGTACCGTTATCTACACCATATATGCATCCGATTAGATAATTGAAATCATCCGTTTGATACAAGAATATGAAGACTCTCAGTTGAAATAAATCTTATTCAGTGTCTTTGATTGAAAAAAACCAAATGTTTTGATCTTATCGGAAACTCAGCGTGTTCTTTCTATCGAAAGTGATGCGAGATTCACATTTGATTTTCTAGTTTTCTTCGAGAGTTTTTTCATCAAAAAATATGTATGAATATTTTCTGGGACGCATATTCCTTTTGAGTTTGTTAAATTCTATACGATCACATAAAAATATCTATTAAAGCATCTTGATACAATAGTGTGATCAGCTTTGGATCCTTTGCACATGACAAAAATATTTTTATTCAGAAAAAAGTACGATAAAAACGCTCTAACACAACTAATAAAATGGCAATAATATTTCATGACGCCTCACGAATTTGTTTTTTTTCGAGTGACAGCCCCAATATAGCTTCACAAGATTTTATATTTCAGTAAACTTAGAAAGTATATCGTATACTTCACAGAATGTCCCACTAAAGTGGGCCAAAACCTTTGAATCACTTTTTAATTTATTCAGAACTCAGCAAATGACGAATCCGGAAGATATTTTTGAGAAACATATTTTTTAAAGCTCAGTTTTCTTGCATTATCCAAGAAAAACTCGCTGCGCCAATCGGTTAGTTTGAGATATTTTTCTAGTCAATAACACTTTTTACTTCATCGTGACTCAAATCAGGAATAAAGTTTCATTCTTTTATTTGCTTTCAGCGATAAAGCGCTCTTGCACCACTCCAGTACTCTTCTTTTTCATCAAATAGCTGCTCAGCGTTCAGGCGCCTCCAGCGGCTGGAGATATAAGACAACTAACTTAGTTTAGCGCTCGTTGCTCGAAAAACGTAAGCTCTTCCGGTTAGACGTCTTTGGATCCATACTTTTCAATACCCGAACCCGACTGATTAAACTTTTCAGTATCCAGACGCAGATCCGAATCTGCCTGATTAAGATTTCTGGTACGCGAACCCGGATTCCATTGATTCGAAGTTTTGGACCCAAACCGTACTTTTAACACTCATGATGGAGATTACTAATCCGAATCAAACAATCGCTCGGAAAATGCGAAATATTTTCTTGAACTATGTGTTTCGTAACTAGTATATCTTACATAATTCTCAGACAATCAAGATAGTAGACTTATAGGAATCGAGTTATAATCAGCTCTTACTCTTAGCTGAAGCCTATAGAGTCCGAAAATTTTAAACCCGAACTGAGTTGACAGAAAACTTGTACATCCGAAACCGAATCGAGACTAGGTCGGCCCGGGTCCTACTCGACGATTTCTACTTACGGTATAAATCTGTATAGTTTTTTGACAAAATTATTTATTTCTATTATGAAACGTTGTGTTTTTGGGTATTTTTTGATAAAACAGACATTAAACATTTTTACACAATTATATTGTCATCAAAACTGAAAATCGACGCGAAAAAGAGTTAATACGGCGGTGTTGTTAAAAGAAACTCATTCCAAAAATGTGCATAGCGCTAATTTTTCACGAAGAAGCGAAGCATTTCTACCACTGTCTATCTCAGAGATCATATGCGCTGTGAAGGAGGGGGGGGCAGAGCCTTCTCTACGCTTTTTTTCTGGTTACGCCCCTACGTTAAACATGTGTCAGATTCGAGAGAAGCATTTAATTCTAAATACATAAACATACTTTTATGTATAGCTGTAATTTTAAGATGACGTGTTAATTAATTTATGACGAACTAAGACGTACTTTCAGTCATTCTTTTATGGAAAAGAAAATGATCTGTTATATAGAAGATAAAATGATTTCATACAAAATCACTGTGATATCTGTTTTTTCTGTAAGTGATATTGATCAACTCTCATTCATATCTAAATACAGTCATATTCGAACGTAAACCGCGACAGTCTAGGGCCAAGTGAATCGAGTTTCGATGAACGTTACTTGTATGAAGTCTGGCTGGAGTATTATCGAAAAGAAATGGTTTCTTGCTTTGGTTTATAGTGAAAAAGAAAAAAAAACCTATCTTTAGCGGCTTCCTGTAATATACATCGATAAACTATGATAATTCATATTAAGGGAAGTGTTGGGAAAATGGCAAGTAAAGAGATTTTCTTGTATGTAGTGTTGCGAATGTTTTATTTTGTCAAACATATAGCAAAAAGAAAAATGGACAAAGTAAACCGAAAAATATGATGAAAGATGGAGAAAAACAACAACAAACACGATGGAAAAGCAGATTAGTAATGACTCAATTCAAACAGAGGCTAGAATAACTAAAGAGAGGAGTGGATTAAAAGAAAAATTGGAGTCAAATCGTGATGTCTTTTGACGCTAAGATTAATGAACATTACCACTATGTAGATGCTAGCTGTTGTTGTTCTAGCGTTTTCCATGATGGGATGGTAATTTTGACTTTTGGTTTTTGTTGAAATTTAAAACGAATATAGTAAATCAGAAAAATGATCAGGAGAACTAATATTCCTTTTAATATAATGTTGAAAGTAAGTGTCGAATGTGTTTTGAATTTACATGAATGCAGGACGAATCGTGATGAACACCTTCTTCAAGTTATTACTGAAGTTCAAACTGATGATGATGAAATTGATCCAGTGCTTTTACCTTCAGGTCAAAATTTTGATAGCAACGACGATATAGAAGATAATGAAGCCTTATCAGTGTTGTTAAATAACATAGATGAGTATACAACTACAGCAATTAATGCCGGTAGAAGAACAACAGAAGATCAATATATTCAAGAAACTATCGAGGCAGTCGAAAAGGTTGAGCGATTTAGTGATATAAACAGTACGTCACAGTTTGTAATGATTAGTGATCTAATGTAGAAAATAAATATGAATTTTTTTTTGTAGTTCTTCGTCAATCTTCTTCAAATGAATTGATTGATTCTACAAATCAACAACTTATACCATATGTTTCTGCAACAAAAAATCTTGTTGTACTAAACAAAAAATGGCAAGAACAATTGAAAATTGAAAGAGAACGTGTTCGACGAACTTTAATTACCGGCAACTATGACACAGCAGATAATTCATTAGATTTACATGTTACAAATGATGCTATTGTAACGGTGATGAATCCAAATAGTAAAAATAAAAACAAGCTTGAAATTTCTGGTTCAATTCTTCCAGTTATGTCAGTTGTAACCAACTTTTCCACGCAATAAGTATCGCTAATGAATTTACATTAAATAGAGAACAACGTGCCGCATTCTTGATCATTACAAGACATCTTGATGATGATAGTCGATGTCGTACAGGTATTTTTACAATATAGCTTATTAAAAATGAATATTTCTCGTCTTTCTAGGTCCCAATAATGGTCAACTTATAATGTGCATACCAGGATGTGGCGGTATAGGGGAATCACAACTTATCCGTACTCTTAGTAAATATTTTGTTATCATCAAGAGGATGCAGATGTTGCGAAAACTTGCACCTACTGGTATTGCAGCTGCTGAAATTGGTGGTATGACAATTCATTCATTTTTAGGTGAACAACGTAATTCTAGACAGACACGAACCATCAGACCAAGTGATTCAAAACTTGAATCAGAGTGGAGACTGGTTGAATATTTGTTGATCAATGAAATGAGTATGGTTGGTTTACATTTATTAACAAAGCTTAATCGAATCATTTGTTCCGCAAAACATGTCGATCCTCAAATTCCATTCGGTGGTGTAAACGTTATTTTCTTCGGTGACTATTTACAATACCGACCCATCTATGATGCACCATTACATACTGATTTTTCTTTACCATCGAAAAAAAAATTAGGTAAATTGCCCAATGAAAAAGAAATTCAACAACGCGTTGCACGCTCTTTAATTCTTCAAATCAACTGCGTTGTAAAACTCACTCAGCAAATGCAAACGGAAGATCCTCGATATCTTCAACTTCTCGAACGGCTTCGTCGTGGACAATGTAAGCATGACGATTATTAGTTACTGTTAACACAAGTTGTAGGACAACCGTCAGTAAACTCTCTATGTGATTCACCTTGGAATAAAGTAAAACTTCCTTTTTGTTTTAAATAATTGTTTATTTTTGTTTGTTCAGGCTCCCATTCTCGTGTTCCGAAATGAAGTGCGGACACAATTGAGCCAGCAGGCAGCAATTCATAAGGCAGCAGAGATTAGTTAAAAAATTGTTGGAATTACTTGACAGCAAAACGGAGCATTTACCAGGATTTTTACCTTTGGTTCCTGGAATGCCTGTTATTTTAACACAAAATATTGCTATAGAACTGGGTCTTATTAACGGAATGAATGGAATCTTTCGACAACTTGTTTATGAAGAAGATTCTATTTCAACAGATGTTATTTCAGAAACATTTCTCATCAATGCACGATATATACATAAACCTTTATATGCCATAATTGAAATCGTTCGATCGAAGATTGAATGCAATTTCGAACAACATCGATCAAATCTCGTCCCGATACCATTAATGGAACAAACATTTCGTATCAATATTGCTGACATTTTATCTGAAGATGGGAAACCAAAATCAGATCAAAAGACAATTTTATCGATTAGGCGACGTGCATTACCGCTTGTACCTGCATACTCTATTACAACACAAAAAAGCCAAGGTCAAACTTCGAATAATGTTGTTATTGATTTAAGACTACCAAGCAGAACTGATGATATTGCCACAATTTATGAACCACTGTCACGTGTGAAACGTTTGACTAATTTAGTTATTTTAAGACATTTCGATTACAAAACTTTATTAATGAAACCAACCAAATCGCAACTTGCTGAGATAGAAAGACTCGATAAACTATATATAGAAACACAATTGCGTTTTGCTCAATGGTTCTAACCTTCTTTCTCTCTTTAACAAAATCTGCATGTAATTGTTAGTACTCATAATATTACAAGCTTTTAATACAAAATGTTCTATCCCAAACAATTTTACAAAAAGGATCAAATAGTTTTTTTCCATTGTTACGAGTTAAGGAAAGACATTTGAATTACTTATATGTATAAAGAGTCTAGACCAATTCTTTTCACATTGGCACATGCAAAAAAGCATACTTTTGCTTCATACAGTCGAGGGCTTAGTGAGTCGAACCGACCAACATCATTTGTTTTTTAGACTTTCGGAAATATACAGTTTTGTAGCTTTCAAAAGGGGCTATCAAATGAGCAAGACTAGAATTTTGGTTACTTCAATTTTTACGATAAAAATATTTGTTGAAAGATAAAAGTTGATGGTAAATATAGGATCCATATCAACAGTGCCTAGAAGTATATCAAATCCTCTCTCCACTAAATCAAGCAATCGACTGTTAATTCATACATAGAAATGAAGCCCTATTTAAAAGCTATCAAATAATTAATTTCACAAGTATTTTTTCTAATCAATTTACTCCAAAACCGAATCCACGGTGATACGGTTGATTATTAAATTTCTGACCAAATATGAATTACTTTGTTAATAGGAATATGGTTCGAAAATTCAACAAAAAACCTATAAAAATAGTGTCAAAATGCTAATTTCAATACGTTCTTTCACCTGATATATGATCCGATAGGGGTAGACCGAAAAAGTCCAATGTGCAGATTTGACCACTTATGCAGCTCCCTCCTTTGTGATAATAATATCACAATGTAATGTACATGCACTACAGAGTCCGAAATGGCTTTCCCAAAAAATTAAAAATAGAAATCCGAAAAATTTAGGACGGTTAGAAACCGGATCGACATTTATAAATTCCAACTGTTTATCAATGTCGATCTTGTTTATAATTTCCGACTGTTTTATTGTAACGCTGGTTTATAAGATGAATCGAATATGCATTCAACTAAATCTAGCAGTATGTGAAGTCGAGATTATATTTAAAACATTGAATATTTCAGCTTCAGCAAACCACCATCGCTGACATAATTAAACGGTTTTATATAGATCGTTGGTCATGTAGAACAGAACTCGATGGGTTTTTGACATTCCGATCATATCGAATGCTACTCTGACTATATTTTCTGTATGATTTTCCTCACTGTTCTTCATTCAGTGAAGGATCCGAAACGGCATTTGTTTTCATAGATTTTATTGTTTCTGAAAAATCACGAAATATAGTCCTTTGACAGATTTAATCGACATTTATGTATAGCTTGAACTTTTATGAACGGTGAAGAAATCTATGAAAAGACTATATTTATAAACTAATTAGATGTTTATAAGTTCCTCTGTTATTTAGAAATCACTGATGGATCCATAATTTTTTAAAGAGTTTATAAACCGTTTTTTGCATTTATAAATCGAGAATGGGCTAATAAATAGGCCAGTTTTATAAATACGTAAAACGTTTATGAATATTTTAAGTTTTTGATGAAAAAAATTTACAACTAATACATCGATTTATTTATATTAATTTATAAATCAACCTATTTCAGGTTCTTCGGTGTTTACGTGAGACAGATTTTTCAGTTAAACATAAAAGATGTATCAATTCATGCCCATGATCGAATTAAGTGCAGACAATAAGGACAAATGTAGGAGGGGTATGTGAAAACTACTTCACTAAATTAGGATCAATACTAGTTAAAAAAGACTCTTTTGATATCTTTACTGGTGAGTAAGTAAGAAACAATAGAGTTATGACAGAAAACCCACTTATTAATGATGCGGAAAGAATATGTTTTGAAAATTTTGTTCGGATTTTGCGTATTGAATCATGCCGTTGTATCAATCATGTCTTAGTTATCCACGTAGTTTTTATTTTCTTTCACCATGCTGTAACTCTGTCAAAAGCCAAATATGGTCCTACAAAAAAAAAATAAATGTAGACTTGTGTTGGTGCAAAATACGTGCAGAGGTGGGAAAATATTTTGCTAGGGGGGTACCACTACTATTTCCAATAGGACATATAATGAATTTTATACGAAAAGAAAGCGCGTGAAAAATGGGCTTTACTGATAGTGAAAAATAAGGGTTATGGAAACTTCCGTATATCAAAATGCCTAAATTTAGAGAGATTCACCGATGATAGATTTGAGAAATATCACTTATGAGATAAAAATCGAGCTAAACTTCATACAAAATTTTTTATTCTTTATTGCGGAATTGATACAATCAATAATCAGCATGACGACTGTTAGCATTTTTTACTGCATGTAATCGAGATGGGTATGAACATAGAAGAGTTTCGACTAGATCAGTGTCGGTTTCCATGTTTGTCACAACATCTGAAAGATGCATCTTGAGTGTTTCTTCAAGGTAGCGAGAATCTCTTGTTTTTGATAACATTTTTTCTCGACTTCATCTTTGATAATTGTTGCAATATGTTCTGTCACATTGAGATCAGGTGACTTTCCAGGCCAAATATCATTACCCCAAAATTTAATATCCTTCTCGCGAAGCAAATGTTGGGTAGGATATGTTTGCATACATGGTGCTTTATCATGGATAAAAATAACTTTCTCGGAATCAATGACATTTTCTTCATTTTTTAAGAATGAAAAAACGTGTTCAGTTAAAATCATATCATGAAAATATTGACCAGTGCAGGATTCACCATTGTCTTTAATCAATCAATGTAACCTTTTAGCCGTCAATATCACAAAAATTCCAATGCATGGTTAGTTTTTAACCATTTCACGATAACGTTCGTCTTCTTCGATATCATCGACGCTTTTTGCCCAAACTCTATCATTCCGATAATTTGATCGAGGAACAACCCACATCTAAAATTCATTCAATGGTGCCAGATGAAGAAAATCCTCTTCAGTCCAATATTTTAACCAATCGCTCAGCCACAATCGATCTGATATATGAGTTTCAGATTTTAGCGGTTTTGGAATAACATGAAATGGTTTTAACCCTTCTCTATGACGATAATTATTAATTCTTCTTCGAGTGACATATTCCTTCTGCTTTTCTGCAATCTTCTTCGCCACAACAGAACAACTTTTTCCTTGTCGACCATTCACCTCACGAATGATGTCTTTACTTGCTTGTGATAATTTAAGCTTACGCGATCAGCGTTTGAATAATCAGCAAAACATTGATCATATGATTTTTGCCATCAGTCTGTGATAAATCGAATCGAACGATGAACTTTATCGGCGATCCAATTTCGATCGATAAATGTCGCGCCAGCATCTCAAGCTTTACGAAAAGCGATACACCTAATTCTGTCAATAACTCTCTGCTCTTCGGTATCATAAGTGCCAGCCATTTTACAATAACAAAATAGAATTAGTTCACGGCAACGATAGGTTTTTGTTTATGAACGATGCCAACGAGAAACGACCTCTGTTAAAAAAGTTGTTGGCGCTATTTTTCTATAACTTTCAGGGAGACGAAACTTAAAAAAATCCTTTTAATTCACTAAGACCACGTAGGAGAGGACAAACACAAAAGAAAAATAGCACGATTTGAGTCATAGTTAGAATCTCTTACCACTAAAGCAAAATATTTTCATTTTTCCCGAAAAAAATCCACTTTTCTGTGTTCTATGGCTATTTGAAAATTATTTCATGAGAAATTCTTTAAACTTTGAAGGCTTTCAAATAAAAAAGTTCTCATAACCCTTGTTTTTTGCTATCAGTAAACCACATTTTTCACGGGTTTTCTTATGGTATAAAATTCATTATATGTCCTTTTGGAAATAGTAGCGGTACCCCCCTGGCAAAATAGTTTTTCCAACCCTGTACTAAATCATATCTTATAAGGAAACCTTTCCAACTATCAAATCAATTTCGAGTCGAAAGTATGTGCATACTGTAGATCCTAGTAAGCTATGAAGAACCTGAGAAAGAATTCAGACTTCTAACTTATCACTGCAGAGATAAAGCATTTTTACAGTTTTCTTTTAACATAAAACCGTGATCTATTCTCAGAAACATGAGGGAAACTGATATTCGAAATTCGACTTTAAGCTTTGCGTATAGGTAGCCCTCAAAGAGAATAATTTACTGTGACAGTTTCAGATCTTCTCATTGGTGCTATCCGAAGATACGAAGAGCAACGGGCTGAGTGGTTACAGACTCGGCATGTAATCACTAGTTACGGAATTCAAAGCTCGGTATCATTAGTCATGTAATGATCTTGAACAAATCACTCGTCTTCAATGGTCTCGGATCTCTCTAGCTGATAATATAGCGAATAAAGACACAACACATATGAGAACCCAACCACAACATCTCACCGTGAGATTTCGTGCCGGCCGCCAGCCTGATCCAAAAACAGTGGAGCCTTGGGCAGAAAGGAATGCAGATGCCAGTGTTCGCAAAAAGAAAGAACGGTAGAAACCAACCATGAGCGAAGATAGTAAAAGCCCATACGATCTCGGACGTCGCCTGGATTAACCAGGTCCGCGTCCTCTGTCAATTAACCACGCCAGATTCGAAAATTGGCTGATGGAAAATTGACAAGGATAAGAAATGACAAAAGAAGCACACAGAAACTACAAATAGTCGCGAACACACTGACAGGTAAAGGGTAAACCAAAAGCCTTGATCGTTCACAGAAAAATTGTTCGTTCTCCCTTATAGTAGACCCAAAAATGTTCAAACTTTGGTACCTCATACGGTTGGCGATGGATCACTTTTGTATTTTACTTTTCCACCATTTAATACGTTCTATTAGGAAAACAAAATATACCACATGATGCAGCGTGAAAAGCTCTACAATCTGCACAACAAAGTGTATTCTAAATGTGTAACTTTTGTTATCAAAAAAACCTGAACTATGCACGATCAGTTTTTTGCAATGGCAAAAATTAATCGTGCATAGTTTAGGTTTTTTTGACAAGAAAAGTTACACATTTAGAATACACTTTGTTGTGCAGATTGTAGAGCTTTTCACGCTGCATCTTGTGGTATGATTTGTTTTCCTAATAGAACGTATTAAATGGTGAAAAAGTGAAATACAAAAGTGGTCCATCGCCAACCATATGAGATACCAAAGTTTGAGCATTTTTGGGTCTACTATAAGGAAGAACGAACAATTTTTCTGTGAACGATCAAGGCTTTTGGCTTACCCTTTAGAATGTGGAACGTTCAGACATTAGGGACAACTAGAAAATCAGAGTTGTTAAGAAATGAAGTGAAGAGATTCAGCCACGATACAATAGGTGTTGCATAAGGACGCCACACAGGCATAGGCAAAGGCAAGACATCAAATGGATACTTCATGTAGTCAGAAGAAGACAACAGACATATGAGGGGTGTAGGACTACTGCTAAGTAAAAAAGCCAAAAACGCAATCATTGGTAGGGGTGGCACTTTCCTTTTACTTCACAAAAGTAAAGTAAATAATTATTTACTATTTACTTTTGGAAAGTACTTAGGGGTACCCAAAAGTAGTGGCGGAGGTATCTTATTTTCTTATAGGAACCTTCAGGAAATTTTCCGTTAATGTTAGATGATAGAGAAAACGACGCTTTATTTTTCTATGCTATTTGATCACTCTTCAACTAATAACATGATAAAAAAATTTTGATAGAAACTGTTTTTGTTGAAAACTTAACTATCAGTTGACGCAGATCAAACGACTACACTTTGCATTTCAGTCGTCAGTAACTTAACACGTTGTCTTAGAAAATAAAATGTACCACAATTTGCAGCGTGAAAAGCTTTACAATTTACATAAGACCGCTTATTTTATAGTTGCACCTTTTGTTTTCAAAATGAACAAAATTTTTACCCAAAAATTTTCGATCGTACGAAAGCGCTATACTTTTGAAATCATTATAACAGGCGACTGGAATGCAAAAGTGAGTATCGATAATAGGGACTGAAAACGAGTAACGGGAAAATACGGATACGTTAACAGGAACGAAAGAGAAGAGTATCTGCTAGAGTTCGCATCTACGCATAACATGTACATATGTAACACAAGATTCGAGCACAAATTATAGAAAAAATGGACTTGGGCGTCGTCAGATGGTGTACACAAGGATATGATTGACCTGATACTCGTCTGACAAAGATGGAAATCTTTGGTTGTCAACTGTAGAATATTCCAAAGCGCTGATGTTTGCTCAGGCCGCTCGCTAGTACTGTGTAATATCAAGTTGCGACTCAAAAAGGTGCACAACAAAGCCCAATAACTGATATGAGCTAACTAAAAGTCGAGAGGGTAAAGTAGTGGTGTAGAAACGTACTAGCCGAAAATACAGAAAAAAATTGAGCAGGCCCACAGCATAGACGAGCACGCGAGAAAATAGAAGATGCTATCAAAGGAGCAGCAGAAGCAACAATACCTGCTAGAAGGACACCCAAGAAATATTGAATATCTGAAGATAAACTGAAACAAGCAGATGAAAAAAGGAAACTGAAACAAACTAAAAACGGTTCTAACAAGAAAGCACAGCAATATAAAGACCTCTATAAGGAAGTCAAAAAGACAGCGAGGCATGATAAAGCACAATGGATATAGTAGTAGTGCGTAGAATTCAGAAAGAGTCTAGCTATTGGAAATACTAGACAGACGTACAATTCAATAAAAATGTTAAGAAGAAAATTCAAGCCTCGAATAAACGTAATACGAGACCAAGACGGCAAGATACTGCAGTCACAGAAAGAAATCATCGACCGTTACATGAAATACTGCAGCAGCCTATACAAAGATCAAGGAGGAGGCGATAATATGGTGAGTGGCCTCCATCGAATCATACTTACGAACACTGAGGTACTACAAGGCATCCTACACTCGAAGATAGAGGAGACAATACATACGGTGAAAAGAACAAAAGTCCGGAATCAGATAGAATCACAGCAGAAAAGTTGAAAGTAGGAAGAAAACAGGTGGCACGACAAATCTATAAAAATCTATGCAATAAAGCATGGCATGAAGGTACTATCACGGAAAAATGAGGCAGATCCATTGTGGTGCCGATACCAAAGAAAGAAGATCTAAGCGATTGCGCGAACTATCGAACAATCTCACTCATCAACTACATAGGAGAAGTACTGCTAATTGTGCTGCTCAATAGGCTTAAGCAACAATTAGAACCGTACCTCTCGGAAGAACAAGCAGGATTCAAGAAGGGCAGAAGTACAATACACCAAATTCTGATACTCAGACTAATAGTGGAAAAGGTGAAACGACGAGGGGAGTAGATCTGCAACTACTTCATAGACTTCAAAAAAGTGTTCGACGTAATCAAAAATAAAATCATACGGACAGTACTAAGGTCATACAGTATAGAAGAAAATTTGGACATTACTACAAAACATATACGAAAAGGCCCAGTGAGCAGTACGAATAGCGAAAATCCATAGGGAGTAGTTTTGCACAGATGTTGGAACCAAACAAAGAAATCTTCTGTCACCAATACTGTTTGTCGCATATCTAAACGGGTAATGAACCATGCGAAACAAAACAATCGTGGAATCAATAACAATGCAATACGAGTAGATAACCTGAGATTTGCGGGTATTAGTAATTTATGCTAACTTTCCAAACACCGAACTTTTCGAGATCTATCGAAATCAACCTCACTAACACCCACTTTGTGTGAACAATAGAAAAACTGTACCCTCAGCAAAGATCCTCAAATTGACACTTGTCACACTAACACTCACAGACGCTCATTGTCTGTCTTTTGATCCAAATAAGTGCTGTCTCTAAATCACTTTTCTTAATAAACTTTTTTTTAGAAATATGGCAATAGACTAAAAGTACCAGAAGAATACTACTAATATCTAATGTAACCATACAATACGTCACTCTCATCCTCACCCTTAGCATTCAATTAACTTGTCTGTGTACACATGAGGCAATTTCCATAATGCACTTGTCGTGAAAACTCCATAAAATACGTAATAAAGACCTATAAACTTGGCAAAATGACGGAAAATCAGGAATACATGACTAAAGTATATAATGACGTCTGTTTGAGTTTTATAGATATGTCTGTAGCATCTACCGTATATTGTCTACTACCATGAACAAGGTAGAAGTAACTTCATATTATACAGCTTGAAATACTTGCTTATGTATTTTATTTCCAAAACATGTAAAAATATCCACCAATATCTAATAGAATCGTATTTATATCTGAATAAAATTCCAATGATATACAGCGGTATACACAAATATATTGAACTTACTTGACAATACGAAGAAACTTTTGTTTCAAATCACCTTCATATGATGTTTCATTCACAAGTATATTGCAAAATCAATAGTAATGCGCAAAGTAATTCAACAAAATCCAGTAATGCATTATTGACATCCCATTTATACTTGCTATGTTAATGAATCATATTCATTAGCAATTCTCATTATCCACTGAAAATGTTAAATGATTTCTTAATCATCAGTCTTTTTTGTGTACTCAAGAAGTGAGTACACTACTAAAATCGGCCATTGTGTCCAGCCGTCCATTTATTCGATAACTCTTCAAAAATGTGAGCGATTGACCGGAAATGTTTTTGCACAGCTTTGTCTCATCAATATCTCGGTCGAGTTCAAAGATGAGAAGGAGTCGTCAAGAAATAGTTGAGTTGTAGAAAAAATTGTCATTATTCACCATTCCATCCCTGAAGGGGATGGCACAGGGATTTTATCAAAAAAAATTTTTTTCTCAGAACTATTTAAAATATATATGAATCGGCTCAGTTTTTGATGCTGATTCCAAATATGATATTACTCTTGAATGAAATTGTAGTTTTTAAAGTGAAAGTTGCCTAAACAAGGTCCCAAAACGCACAAAATCTGTATCTTCAGGCCAATGTACGTAAATATGTCTCAGGTGTCTAGTGATTTTGGGGTGTTCTAGGTGCATGGTTTTGTCGCTACTAATAAGAGTTATAAAATGGAAAAAATCCGAACTCGATAGCTATTTATATTGGTGGATTATTAAGAAACTACTGATGTCTCTGTATATCAAATATTTATCATAAATCCACGAGGTTCCCCATGACCATAATCTCACTAGATATAAGCATAAATCCATCTTAAATAACTCCACCTACCCAATTCTCTAAGCTGAGCACAAATCTGAACTCGATTTGTGTGATTTCTAAAGATATTATATTACTGTGGGAGTTGAGTCAATGATCACTAAATACGATCGACTACAGTGTCATTTATGCTAGCTTGGCTCCCCAGGTTTTTTATTCTTACAATTCAGTGGCAAAAGATGTGTCTTGATGAGATCTATGCCTTATAGAAAAATAAGCCTTAGATCTCGTACACCAGCTGAGAAAAATCCAAAATACCACCTCCCGCAGTGTAATATTGCTTCGAATTTCCTCAGTTTTTTTAATTCTATCATTTCTTTTATCTCAAAACTTACTCATTTGAGTAGAATGGATTTGTAGACTAAACTGTTTTCTGTCCAAATGAGATGTCTCATAGCTCAAATGGCCAATTCGTTCACGAGATAAGGTCACAATGCTGAGCATTTACTCAAGACAGATAGTTTTTAAAGAGTTCGATTAAAATCAATTTGTCGTCAGTTATTTTTACTTTTTTGCTGTTTAGTCGTGACATAAACCATGTGCTAATAACTAATAATGCATTCTACTTCAGTTTGACTTATATCTATAAAAATTTCTAGTTTGATAAGTGAGTTGGTTTACTCAAACAGTTCTTTTCGTGCACTCAAAAAGCTCATACACTCTAGAATCGGTCAGTGTGTCCGTTCGGCCGCCCGTTTACACGATAGCTTTTGAAAGGCTCATGCAATTGTCATGAAATTTTGTACATGGAATGATCTCATAAATATCTCAATCGAGTTCGAAGAAGATGGCGATCCGTTAAGGATTTGCTCCGTTACGTTAAAAATATCCTGATTTTCTATATAAATAATGACCTTTTCTAATTATCTTTAAAGAAAAGATTTATCATAATCAAAACAAAACTTCAACTATCATATGCCAATAGATAGTGAATTTCATGGGCTGCAAAATGATGTTAAGTTATAGGGGTAAATAGGTTACGCACAAGATTTCCTCTGTATGACAGTGTTGACAAACCCATATATCTTCAGAATGTGTCAGTATGGTATTTGTTTGTTTTCGATGTTGCCAATATCAATTTTTTCAGAGGAGATTAAAGTCGTTAAGAGCTATAAACTGATGCAAAATAATTGGGATAGATATGCTGCGCTTAATATTTCTTCAATATGACACGTGAGAAAAACCATGAAAAAGTCATATAACTTAATTGTTGTGTCTGTGTCACATTCGTTTGTTCTCCATAGAGCCAACCTTAATTTTATGTACTTGAAAAGTAAAGCTCACGATAGATTGATTTTGATCAATCTGTCTAAGAAAGTTTTATCGTTGAGCGCCCTACGGATGCTCTGTTTCTGTTCCGTAGGACATGGGGAGGAGTTAGTTCTGAAGACTTTATTAATTTGCATAACTGAAAATTTGTTTTTTTAGTTAAAGCTTGTTTCATATGATATTTTATATTATAAACTTATGTTAATGAAGTCAAACTGTGGTACAAACTGTTGAGGATTATCTTGAAAAGGTAAAAGAGCATCATAATGGGTACCATTATAATAAATACAAAATCCTAATTTATTCATAAATAAATTCACAATTTTCTGAAGAAAATAAACAAAAACTAAAGAAAATCAAAGCAAGAATTATTATACATAATGAATATTTTTTTGGTCAATAGTAATTTACGGACTTAGAACGTACCTAGACTAAATCAACTTAAAATTTTCAGATCCGGATCTGGATTCGTACCCGGCGAGCTCTAGTCGATACATTATAGGACGATTCATACGTCTTACTTACTTTTTGAAGTACACATAACTCTCAGATTTAAATTCGAGGTTTCCGCATTTATTATTCAGATATAAATACGATTCTATTAGATATTGGTGGATATTTTTACATGTTTTGGAAATAAAATACATAAGCAAGTATTTCAAGCTGAATGATATGAAGTTACTTCTACCTTGTTCATGGTAGTAGACAATATACGGTAGATGCTACAGACATATCTATAAAACTCGAACAGATGTTATTATATACTTTAGTCATGTATTCCTTATTTTCAGTCATTTTGCCAAGTTTTTAGGTCTTTATTACATATTTTATGGAGTTTTCACGACAAGTGCATTACGCAAATTGCCTCATTTGCACACAGACAAGTTAATTGAATGTTAAGGGTGAGGGTGAGAGTGACGTATTGTATGGTTACATTAGATATTAGTAGTATTCTTCTGGTACTTTTAGTCTATTGCCATATTTCTAAGAAAACGTTTATTAAGAAAAGTGATTTAGAGACAGCACTTATTTGGATCAAAAGACAGACAATGAGCGTCTGTGGGTGTTAGTATAGCAAGTGTCAATTTGTTGAGGGTACAGTTTTTCTATTGTTCACACAAAGTGGGTGTTAGTGAGGTTGGTTTCGATAGATCTCGAAAAGTTTGGTGTTTGGAAAGTTAGCATAAATTACTAATACCCGAGGTTTACGGATCATATAGACTTAATAGAGAAAGACTGTAGCTTCATACAAAAACTAATTGAGGCAGTCAGAATTGCCGTAGAACAAGCAGGATAAGTCTTTTACACGGGCAGTACAAAGACAATGTGGTTCAATGAAAAAAGTATAGAGCAAGCAATAAGTATAGCAGGACAAGTTATAGAAAATGTTGATAAAGTCAAGTATTTAGAAAGCTTAATAACATGGAACAATAACTGCTCGGAAGAAATCAGGTGAAGAATAGAGAAAGCAACTGGAGCAATGACGTCCTTGAAACACATATGCACGGGCAAGAAACTAACAATACAAAGCAGACTCAAGATCTTAACAATGTGTATCTTCAGGGTACTATTGTACGCCTCAGAAATATAAGAAAGACGATAGTGAAAGTAGAAACTATAGTAGACACAATTAAGAAAAGAAAATTAAGATTACTCGTCCATATCTGTAGAATGGACGATAATAAGCTGATAAGACACACTATTCGCAAGAATAAATTGAAAACTCGGAAGAGGACGTCCATGTGGAGAATAATTGGACGACATCAAAGACTGATGTGTACGCAGCGGACAAGATTTGTTCCATCTAGAGCGAGACTGACAAATATCGAAGAGACTAATCTACACAGTGGTAGGCCTTAACGGACGATAAGCCTATGAAACATCATGAATCGTGAATTCTAAGACACAGCTGTGGTAAAAGTATACTTTTACATTGCTTATATACACCGATCGATCCTAATATTCTGGTTTAGACGAGAAGTAAACAAGCGATTCGAAACGTTTGCAATAAAGTAATCCCTTCGAGTGCTATCTATGTGCAAGGTTTAAGTCGAATTTTGAAAATCAGTTTTCCTCGTGTTCCTGAGAAAAGACCACAACTTTATATTAAAAGAAAATCGTGAAAATGCTATATCTCAGCAGCAATAAGCCAGTAGCCTGAATCCTTTCTCAGAATATTCATAGCTTATCAGAACCTATACTATGAATATATCCCTTAGCCGAACCCCACTTGAGAGTTAGATAGGATTTCTCGCTAGATTATCCAGATCGATGCTTGTATGTTTTTGTGAATATTCAAAATTATTGCAAAATGAAAAAGACTACTCATGGAACTTCGTACTTTGTTGTGAATCTTCATTTCCTGACTGTCACATGAAAAATTGTCGTTAATGTATAAATAACTAATCAATCTGAAGGGACTTACTCGCGGAAATAAGGTCTTATCGTTCGTCGAGTTTTTCTTTTGTAATAATATAGATAATACAGTCGTAATAGTGGTGTGCAGATATAATATCGGTATCGACGATTGATGCTAATTAAACAAATGATCGAGCAGACTAAGAAAAGAAATATAGTTAGTGGTAGAATTATCGGTGAATACGATGTAAAAATAATGGACTCGTCTACTATTGACACTGTTAGAGTATCAGAGTGTATACTTGACTGACGTGGCGCACCATGTACAAGATATGTTTGAGGATGATCGAGAGCCAATTGCGTATAGTTTGTTTCACAGCCTGTATACCAACAATTTTGAATAAAATCGGAATAGCGAAATTTGTGCGCAACGGTTTTCCAGATTTTTCGATGACGCGTGTCATGAATTAGGAAATGATATATCGCATGATCGTACCCCAACAGGAGATCTCGGATATAGAGTTTCCAGAAGAAACGAACAAAAGCAATGAAATTCGAAGATAAATGATATAAAGCATTGCCATTGATATGTGCATAACCATCACCAACATCCATCGTACCTCGATAAACCGAACCTGCTATCCACCAGGATGTAGCCAAATATTTATTTTGTCGTCCTTCAATGATCTCCTCTCGAATTCTATCGAGCCAATAAAGTCGAATAGGCTGAGTATCTGCTTCCATAATGAAGAAATGTGTGTATCCTAAAGAACGAAGTGATATTCCACCATCATCATCATTATAGATCAAACTTCGCCACATGATCGCACTACCACGATAGTACGAATTATCTGATGCGACTAAATTTGCAGCCAAAATTCTGACTTGGTTAAAGCATCTGGCAATGATCTTGTTATTTTGATTTAGAAGTTGTTGAATGACGTTTTTTAAAGAAGAGTTTGTTTGCTCATTATGATAGATAATCAGATCCACTGATGTCATCGATCGACATGGTGTATAGATCTTACTCATGTTCATTTGATAAATGAGGGATGAGAGTTGTGAACGAATGAATGGAATGACGACGGCAAGTCTTGGTCGTTTTCGAATCAGATCAATGTAAGGCCATGTTTCCAGCGTCGTCTGTGGAAATTCTAATCGATTAATAAATCGCTCATTTTCATAGTCAATGAGTTCATACGTTACAGGTATGTAGTTTTTCGTTATGTTCATCAAAGTCTCTGCAACCACTCGTACATTGCGATAAAGTGATAATAATCGCCTTTGTTCAATGGTCAATCCAGAATCAGTGATAACAATTTCGACATTCATCGGAGCGTACGTATGGATCGAACCGATCAAATTTTCCAGATAATGAAATTGTGAGGAATTGCAAATTGTTTGAAATGTTGTCGTTACACAATAACATAGGGGATAATTGATAATACAAAGCAAAACAACGAGATAAAGCGTACTACTCATAATCATCGATCACAGTGCGTAGTGAAAAATCTGCGAGAAGACTAGAACGCAGCGGTAATGTTTTTCACTTCCAAATTAATCATCTCAAATGTCGAACTAAATGTTTGAGTGTTCAAATCCAAAATATGAGCTGTTTGAAAAGTTTCTATGGGAAATGGCAAATCGTAGGGTTTACAGTACAACCGACACTTTGTACCATTCTTCACCAGTGTCTACTGGTTCGAACTCAAAAACTATTTTATTTCATTATTTCCACAACACTGCTCAGCTACGTTCGTCTTTAGTTTTTTTCCGTGTCATGCGATGTGTAATGATCAATTTAACTGTGCCATTGAGTTGGTATGGGATTTCCACAGACTTAAATATAAGAAAAACAAATTCTAATTCGAAAACAAGACCATGTAAAATAGTTCTATTTACAAAATGAAGCCGATCCAAGAACTTCAAGCCGTGGAATGGGAAAAGGAACTAAACTCGTTTTCGGAGCCGTCAATATTTTGCACTATTGATTTAGATCTCGAGTGAATAGCTAGGAAAGACCTTCTGAGTCAGTCGAGTATTTGCCAATATATCATTTTATGATAAAAATTAACATATGCTTTTTTTTCTTCATTCGATTTCTTACACAAAAGTGGGATTATGAAAAGCTTTTTAAGTTTTGCCATTTGTTTTGACGGAGTTATAGGTTTAACAACAGATAGATCGTCCTGAAAAGCGAGAAAAAAATGTGATTTTCATCGTTTTAATTGCATCTCTACCATTTTTCATCCGATTAGATCGGACAACATCTTATTCGAAAGAGCAAGTGACGCTAAACAAAAGACTTACATGGATTGCTTAACGGCTTCGGCTATGGTGCCCAAAAAATGATTTTTCCAAGACATACTGCCTTTATTAAAGTATATTTTTTCCATTGTAAGTGTTTTTTCTGTATGGCAGGTGTGCAGCGCACAACTTTTATATTGCGCATCTTGTACGGCATTTCAAGTTCTACAAAAGATTTATAACCATCGTGCAAAAAATTTTTAGAAAAGGTTGAAAAATTGGGTGAAATATGATCCCAATACATGAGTTCATGTCTTTAATGACTAATATTTGGTAAATTTTGATCAGAAAACTGGTGTAGCAATCAAAACTGACGTCATATTCTGAATCAGCATCAAACGTTGCATCAGCTTATGTATGTTGCAATCATTTTCGACACAATTTTTTTGAACATCGAAAATTTTCCCTACTCTCCCATAAACATGAGTCAAAAACATAACTTCTATCAAAACGAACATTTTAGTCCTTCGACATTTGTCGAATTTATGTTATACTATCATTTTATTATTTTAGAACGCGTTTGCTCCTGTCAAACTAAGACTTTGACTGCTATAGCAGCTTTCTGACCAAAACTTACCAAATATTAAGCAAAAAAGGCATAAACTCATCTATTAGGATCATATTTTACCCTATTTTTCGACTTTTTCTGAGGCTTTTTTCTCGTAATAGTTATAAGGATTTTGTAGACCTTGAAATTCGCGACAAGATGCACGATATAAAAATTTCGCACCGTATAATTATCATACGGAAAAGTCACTTAGAATGGAAAAAACGTGGTTTTAAAGAGGCAATGTATTTTGGAAAAAACCGTTCTTGGGCACAAAAGCCGAAGCTTTTAAACAATCTATACATGATACGTGTTTAGCGTCACTTACTGTTTCGATTAAGATGTTCCCCGATCTAAATGGACAAAAACTGACACAGATACAGTGAAAAAGATGAAAATCATGTTTTTTTCACACTTTTCAGGATCACCTACCTATTGTCAAACCCATAACTTCGTTAAAACAAACGACAGGATCTTACAATTTTTTCATAATCCCAGTCTTGTATAACGGACCGAATGATGAAGAATAAGTATATGCTAGTCTCGACCATAAAATGGGAATTCTCAATGGACTTATAAAATCTCTCTTAAGACCTATGGATAACTCTCTAGTTTGAAACTTGAGAATCCTAAGGCATTCTTATACTATAGATTTTGAGGAACTAAGAGTAACTCTCAGTGTAGGAAAGAAAACTGATGGTCTCGTGGAATTGGGCTACATCAACTCCAATGCATTCTCATGAGATTCAGGTACAATCTCACTTATGTCAAACAAATTTACTCACATTCAAGTAAAATTCAAGCCCAATCGAAGTTGAATTAAGTCAAACCGAAGGGAAATCTGGTCATATCCCAGTTCAATCCAGTCAAAGTCGAATTCAGTCAAACCCTAGTTGAATCCTGTTTAACCAAAATCAAATCCCCTGCTATCTTAGCCAAATCTTAGTGAAATCCAGTTGAGTTCAGGTCAACTATAGTCGTATGCAAATAAAATATAGTCAAGCCCGAATCAAACCCAGTCTAATGCAAACTCAATCCAACCAACTCTAAGTAAAACTCATTCATATCCAAGTCCAATCTAAGTCGAAACAAGACAAGTCCAAGTTCATTTCACTGAAATACAACTCAAGTATAGTCAAATCCACACTCAACTCGAGTCAAACAGAATTCTCGAATCCGAACTGGATTTGACTGCAATTGGGTTTGGTGCGTGCCTAATGAAGTCCTCTTTATTTTTAATGATATCGATGATGAGACAAGGTTTTAAAGAAAGGAAAGTGCACCGTTGTTTGGGATATTCTTTGTAATAAATAGATCATCAAAATGATTGAATGCGCGGTGAATCAGTTATGTTCGTAACAAGAGAACTAACATATTCTGGTATCGAAAAAAAAGCTTATATATTTTGAGAAACGATATCGTAAATTTAGCAAGGTAACACAAAGATGGATTACACAGATTGATGAACAAGAAGAAGAATAGTTCGTGAAACTTTGCATCATCTCGTTTTAGCTTGCTCAATAAAAACAACACTGAAGACAGTTATACAACCATATCACAGCGGGGCAGACTTTGTTGACAATATGGTGTCCCAGATCAAACAATCGCATCGTATGATTAATTTTAGATTCTTGTATATTGGTCTCGGATCTTAGTTAACTATTATACACGACCATCGAAGATCCCATGATAAATCGTGCGTAAAATTATCATCTCTAAACTCTTAAACTTATTCATTCGGTCAATTACGCATACGATCAGATAGCATACTCTTCTATGATCGTACAGAATCGAACAGTGTGAGTTCACGATGTTTTTTCAGCTCTGTACGATAATTTATAAAAAATAAAGCTGCCTACCATGTGAAAGACTAAAATGACTACTTCAATTTATTTATACATTATATAACAGCTATAATGCTACAGATTATGATACATTCTTAACACTATATCCTGAAAACTATAATCTTAATACTTATCACTGTTTACTTGTTCCTATACCCTTGACTCCTGTCTTTAATCCTTAATCCTCCATAACTATATCTTTATAACAATAGTCTCTACATATGTGTGTCCTTATAGCTATACCTGCTCCTAATATCTTGATAATTATACCCTTAATCTAATCTTTATAGCTGTATTTTTAGACTTTACACCTATCCTCTAGAAAGGAATCCATACTGAACCTTTAAAGGTTTTAGTGAAGAGTTAGAACTCTTTGAGGTTTTATTCGTCGACTAGTAAGCCTTCAAATGGTTCTAGAAAATATAAAGAACCATGAAAGATAAAAAGTAAATTCAGACTTTGAAAAAACTTCCATCTCATACCATTTTGTTTTTTTATAAAACTATTAAATACACGAAATGCTTTTAGAGTTTTAATCGGACCATCCCTTTTCCCCAATCCAAAACGTTTGTTTTATTGATTTTTATTTGACCAATGTAGCTAGATGTGCTCTAGCCATGCTATAAAACTGATAATCATCAAAATGAAGGAACTTTCTGAAAAAGCGAGATTTCGAGAAAATGTACTTCGAAACGTGTACGTGTTTCGAGTAAAATCCCGTTTATCGTTATTAGAGTAACTGTACATTTCTCGAAAACGATCCGACCGATTGAGCTGAAAACCTTTTTACAAGTGGTTCGAGCCAATTAATACGCGGGGATTTTTTTGCTTTTAAAACTTGTTTCTATAAAAGGTGACAGGTTTCACAAAATTCATAAGATCCGAAAATCCAAGGTTTTTAACAAGGTCTACAGTATTTTACTTCCTTTGACGTGTGAAACAAATATTTTACAAAACAAAATAAAATACACGTCACGATTGGGCCCTAGTTGTCACACCAAAAGTTTCTACTCAAAATAATGAAGTGTCGACCTTTGTGAGGAGGAAAACTTTTGGTCATTTTTGGGATTTTGAGATCCCGAAAACTCATAAAAGAAAGCATCTAACAATTTTGGGCCTATGACAAAATTCGGTCTACTTATGAAGATCTATGTATCCTGAAAAATTTAAAATGTTCGCCTAGTCCTTCTCGAGAAATCCCAGAAAGGGAGAAGGGGTTCCCTTAAAGAGTTTTCTCATGCGCTATTTTTCATTATAAAAATTCAGAAGACTTCTGGCTCGCAACACTTTTTTTAACAAAAACTTCTTTTATAAAAATAATTCTGGCACAAGCCTTTTGAGCTAAGATGAATTAGTTTTTGAACATGACTTAATTAATGTCACTTTTAAATAACTTCACTTGGGCAGTAATGCTAAGAAGAAGCGGAGCCGGTATGGTTGAATGATCACGTTGTTCAATACATATCCACTAGGTAGTATGGTCAAACCTCAGTAACACCATCCATGAAATGAACCAGGACAACTCACTTGTGACTAACCTGTATTAAGTGACTCGTTGGTACCGCGAGGAATACATCATTAGTCAGTATGTTTACATTGAAAGAGATACGGAAAGCATCTTCTGTAAAAGAAAAGAAGACAATAGAAATCGACTGCATATGGACTCTAGCAAAAATCGCGGGTGGCCACAACGTGTGATAAGCGTATAGGAGATTATTACTATTATTAGAAAACAGGCGGGAGACATCGCTTAAAAACATTCGACGCGATGGGGTCCACCTGTGGACCCCACTATATTTTAGCAAGAAACTGAATAGAAGAACAGTTCTTTCTCTTTCATTCTTAGGCCGAAAGTTGCACGTAGTGTACTATCTGATTTGTACCTTCGCTATTTTCAAAATGATTTATTACATAGCATAATGCATCTCATTAAAACAATCAAGACAAAAAAAATTGTTACAATCAGAACAAAAAGTTTTGATTCTCTTTATTGTCGAATGACACGCTTCTCTTGATTGATATTCTTTTTTTTTTCATAATAGCCAACACATCGTCTTCGAATATCGCGGTCAGATCCTTTCTTTTCTTCCAGCTTATGATCAGCTAGTTTGCGCTTCAAATGACTCGTCGATTGTTGTCTCGGACCAGGTTTCAGATTTTTGAAAGGCATACCAAGGAGTAAAGATCGCGCGAGACTCTCACGAAACTGCAGAATGGTTATGCTGTTTGTTGTGTAGTTTTCTTTGTATATCAAATAGCTATTCACTACTGCTGTTCCAAATATCAATTCAAACGCCACCTTTTGATACCATTTTATAGATCGTCTTAGACATGTGTAGTATGCAGATAGCTGATCCTACAAATTCGTACCTTGCCTTCCTTTATTGTAGTCGAACACCATTTGTAGCTTCATGATGCGCTCGCCAGATGGATTAGTTTTTCTGATGTCCACAAGAGCAATTGTATGGGATGGCTTGGTAGATATCATCAGAATGTCTCTTTTTTTTCTGTCCACTTGATCAGCCTGACACCACCGCCATTCTGAAGTCCATAAATCTCACCCTTCTTGAGTTTTTTCTGAAGAATTGCTTTTCCAGATCCAACACGGTTACTTCTCAATGTTCCAATGAGATAAGTATCATTTCCTAACAATCGTTTCGCAAGATCGATACTCGTAAAAAAATTGTCAGCTATCACAGTTCAATAGGATCCGAAAAGATCTTCTAATAGTTGCATGATGACTGATTGAGTATGACTAAGACCAGTCATTGGATTCTGTTTTCCTGTATAAATTATAAAATTCCAAATATATCCATTTATGTCTGCTACTTTATACATTTTAACCCCATATTTGTGGACTTTGTCTGGAACGTATTGTCTAAAGGAGAGTCGACCTCTTCAGGGCACCATTGTTTCATCGACGGTGGTGACAGAACCGGGCGTATAAATCGACTTAAATCTACCTTTCCATAGGATCAAAAGTGGATTCAACTTAGCTAGTTTATCTTGGCTAGCATCCTGTTCCTCATTGTTAGAAAAATGCAAAAACTTGAGAAGTAATTTGAATTTGTCTCTCGACATTGTATTTTAAATGATTTCTGATCCATATAATTGACTTTTGCTCCAGTAGTAGTCTACTTTTGGCATTTGAACTAAGCCCATCTCGCTGACTATCCCCAAGAACTTCAGCATTTCTTCGGTAGTAGTAGTCGGTTCCCATTGAAGATTTTTTGATCGTTTGCTAAGTTTATGTGTTAGTAAGTATTGTTCTACATATCTATTAGTTTCAAGAACAATAAGGCTTATAATCTCGTCAGTGATGAAATGTCGATAGCAATCGATAGGATTGACTGTACCACCTTCGGAAGTTGGTGTTACTTGTTCAATAAGTCCATAATCTTCCAGAAATTCACCGTCAGATTCTGATTCTATTTCACTCCAGACGTTTGAATCGACCTCATCATCAGTGACTTCTTCATCGGAACTTGCAGATTCGAAGTGCATTCCAGCAATGCGCAGCATAGACACGAATGTAACAGAACAATCTACAAACTTTCTATCCTTATCTCACACGTAATGTATAATACACATTACAGAACGAAAAAGTAACTTGAGTCATTATACAGCTGGAGACGAGATTCGATTCACTATTTAATCGTACAAAAAGAAGGATAGCAAAAAAATCGATAGAACAGAAAGAAAAGGTCAGTAAGTGCATTTACTAGGAATTTATACTTCGTAGGAACGAATATCTCGTTCAATTTCTTTACAAAACTGAATCGCCTCGAATGTGATAAGGACAAAAAATAGGGTTGTTCGGGGCGATTCAAGGGTTTGTGGGGATTGTCTTTCATAGGCCCGAACAACACTATGTTTTTCCCTTAAATAGTAGAGTGAATTTTTTCTGTAGCTTATGCAAACGATGTTTTCTATCAGTCACTAGAAAATTCAACTCTACTATCATAAGGATGGAACATAAGGTTATTCGAGTCATATGAAAAAGCATCCTTGATAACCTAAGGTTGGTCCGAACAATACCATGTTTTGTCTTTTTAATAGAAGAGTTAAATTTTCTAATGGCTGATAGAAAACATCGTTTCCATAAGCTACAGAAAAAATTCACTCTACTATTTAAGGGAAAAACATAGTGTTGTTCGGGTCATGTGAAAGAGGATCCCCACAAACCCTAGAATCGCCCCGAACATCCCTATGTTTTTTCCTTATAATAGTGAAGAAAACCTTTCCTGATTTATTTTATACCAGAACTTAAGAGTCAAATATGTCCTTCTAGGCAAGCCATCAGCACCTCATATTTTAACCTTGTTAGATTGGCAATGATAGCTTTCATTTGACCCATATATGGTGAATCCGTAACTTACAGAACGCGGCCTTTCGTTGTAAGTAAAGAAATTTTCACTTGATTTCAATGAAAAATAAGCATCTTAATTAAAAACGATCTTTCCTTTTAACCTATCCTCAGGTCAATCATCCTCGGCCGTAAACAGCTGTACATCAATAAATTACGGTGGAAAACAGCAAACGTTCGCAGTAACCATATGTGATGGTGTTACGACCATCGTAAACAGCCACCGTATAAATCCGCCGTTTACGATTTTCGTGACACTACGATGACTGTAAACAATGACTGGACAATACCGTAAGATATTGGAACTCCAACTATAAACGGCGTGAATGTCGTCTAAGAATCAAAAAAAAAGGAATATCAACATAAAATAAATACATTCATTCAATCGTTCTCTACAAACCATATCAACGGTCGCCTGTACAATAGGTGACCTAAAAAATGCTTAATTCTAATTGAACTAAGGTATTGTTTTCGAAACATTATTACAATAATTAAAATATAAAAAAGATATATGTAAACAGAAATACACATCGATATCCACCTACAGCTGTAGTCATGCAACAATACTTGCATTTGTATGCAGTAGATGACCACCATAGATTCTGCTTTGCATAACATTTTTATAGTGTTCGATGTATTTAGAAGGGTGTTTTGCAAGATCATTCTATTATATATAAACGTACGATCTATAATATACGCAGTATTTTTTGTTCCATGATCGCTCAATGACACCTCGAAACACGTTAAGGACTTAGAAAGGAATTTTCAAGCACGTTTGTCCATTACCTATTCATCGTCTTATTTTGTGACAAATGGCTCTTTATATATATAGCTGATTGAGCTATACGTTCATCATCATTCAATGACCCTTTTCAAGTGAATTGATATCTCAAAAAAGGGCGTTTAAAAGTATTTTTTCAGATACCGCAGGGCCAGGTATCTTTTATTTGAATGCATGGATATCAATAAGAAAGGCTATTTTAAGACTTTTTCACTAATCAGAACCATCACAGAGAAACTTTTCTGTTGAAAAAAATGACTGAAAAACTGTTTTCTTGAAATACCTGTATAAGGCATTTTTACATCCATGCGCATTTAAATTGTTGAGGACAGGCATTGTAAGAGTTCTTCATGAGTCGGAAATTTACAAGGTAGCTTTCCTACAGAAAAATTGAGTTTTTTACAAAAAGATTGAAAACACTTTAAAAAACGATTACAAAGGATTAGAACGGATTAAGAAAGAATTAAAAAAGAATTAAAATGCATTAAAAAGGGCTTTAAAAGCCCTTACTTTTGAAATAGTTTTTATGAAATACGGTCTGATACGAAGTCATACGCTCGTAAACAACGCAGTATACTGGCGTTTCAGACAAAATGCGATAGGATTACGCCACGTGTTTCAGTGTATACGTTGTCCGTATTTTATCGTATACGTCAGTCAGAAACACGACCGCAATACAAGGCATATAAAACGAGTGATTTATGGCGCGTTTACAGCCGTAATTATACCGTTTACGAAAGTTTATGGTAGTGTTAACGCCTGTATACGGTCGTTTACAATCGTCGTTATCGTCGACCTGAGTTATCCTAATAAACACGATGTGTCTCATCACAGGAAAGAAAAAAGAAACGGATCGTACTTTAGCGATTGATGCTATGATAAGTCGAATGAGACAAAATGTTTCACTCCATCACTTACGTGGAGAAGCTAGATAGGTTTACAAAATCGACCTGTACCAAGTGCACTCGACGCGATTCGAGGCACCACTACCAATAGAGTTTGGGGTCTGAAGTCTTTTTAATAACATTTTTATACTCACGAGGAAACATATCCAACTGTCAAATCGCTTTCCACTTGGTTCCGTTGCCATTCGATTGGTCTTGGTGAGTAGTGAAAGAGCCTGTTTTGGTTTGGTTGTCTGGCCTTCTGTTATTGACTTATGGGTATTTTACTGGATTTTTGGCCTATGGGCATGGAATTTCATGAGAACCTGAATGATCGAATTTCGAGCTGAAATTTTGTCCATAGACAGCTCTCATAATCATTAGAAAATTCCCAAAGTTTGATCCCGAACGAATGCATCGTTACCGAGATTCTCAGATTTTAAAAAAACGTATCTTTTCGACTGTGTTTCGAAACAGGGATATTTTCGATATAAGCTAATATCTCTGAAAGGGTACGCTTGTCCTTGCTCAAACTTTAGCAATTTTCTAATGACTATGAGAGCTGTCTATGGACAAAATTTCAGCTCGAAATTCGATCATTCAGGTTCTCAAGAAATTCCATGCCCATAGGCCAAAAATCCAGTAAAATACCCATAAGTCAATAACAGAAGGCCAGACAACCAAACCAAAACAGGCTCTTTCACTACTCACCAAGACCAATCGAATGGCAACGGAACCGAGTGGAAAGCGATTTGACAGTTGGATATGTTCCCTCGTCAGTTTTTGATGGTGAATCTGAAAAAATTACTTTCAGAAGCTAAAAAAAGAAATAAAGAGGAAAATTTAGCACATTTAGAAAAAGATGCATTTTCTCGAAAAACGACACCTTTCGAGTGCTTCGTATTTTTCGACTGGAAGGTAGCATTTGGTGGAGCTAAAAAGTAGCTTTTCATGATCAGCAGATCACATTCTAAGAATTGATGTAAAAAAAACGGAAAAAAAAATTTTTACTGAAATTCTGCTTTGCCGGTATATTATATGGATCATTGGTTGATCTTATCATCTAATTCTCAACCAGTATATTAGTCAATTCTACAAAATGGTTTTTTTCATGTGTACCTTGGTCAAAAAAGCAGACATCAGATCATGTAAAGTCTTATCAGATCTTACACTCACTACATCTTCTATACGATCCTATCCTAAGATCCGACAATAACGTATAGACTGATTTTTTAAAAGACTTTATTGAATTTTGAATATAAGATGCCAAAAGAAATCTTACAAATACTATATCATAAGATACATACAAGAACAATGACCTTGATACCAGTCGGACCGTATGCGTTCATGCAAGGTTGAAGGCGGCAGTTTCCTTGAAATTAATTATGTATCGATTTTGATTGATTATTCTAGACGAGTGGAAATAATATTATTCCAGGAGATATCGCCTACAATTTCGAATAGAAAAGATAATGAGTTTTACATAAAATGAAAGCTCGTTAAAAATGGAGTTTATCGATGCTAAATAGTGAGGGTTATCCAAACTTTTTAAAATCAAACTTAAAAAACTCTCAGAAACTTTATACTTTTTTGCAATAGAAAAGTAATGTATGAGTAATTCAAAAATCGAATTATGTGTTATTTTTGGGTATTTTTACATGGTTCGATAGATTTTGTCGAGCCCTGCGAAACTATATATGAAAATATTTCTAAACAGAACTAGTGGATTAAAATTCACTGAAAACTGTTTAAAGAATGTACAAAAAAATGCGCATCTTTTACAGTTTTTGTAAGGAAAAAATATTCTTTTACACTAAATTCAGCTGTTATTTTGAAACACCTCAGACAGTAAAAACAATAAAAAAGCGCTAATTTTCCTGAAAATTTGAGTGTTTTTTACTTCCATATGAAAAATCTGATTTTTTAAACGTTTTTCATGATTTTTCAAATAGTTTTTTGATTATTTCATCATAAAAAATGACTCAGAAAATTTTTTGTATATACAGTTTTGTAGATCTCGACAAGGTCAATCGAACCATGTGACAATATCCAAGAAAAACACATTATTCGATTTTTGAATTATTGGTACATTACTTTTCTACTGAAAAAAAGTATAAAAGGATGGGGCGTATTTGGTCATAACTTGGCTTGTTGAAGTTTTTACAAGAAAACTCCTACTATCTTACACGAAATTAGAGACTTCTTTGAGACAAACATTTTTTGTGACAGAATCAACTATTTTTTCACGGACAAATAAAAGGTTAGAACTATGTCATTATTCGAGGTTTTCAGATCGAAATTGGTTTTATGTTTAATTTAGTTTATTTTCTATTGCCATTATATGAAAATAAGAAAAAAAAATATTTTTTTTACTTGATTTAGTAGGCCATACGATCCTCTAGCACTGTTATAAATATTTACTTTTTTACGGCAGTTTTTCTGACATTATAGTTGAAAAAAAATTTTCAGTGATCTCGAAAACTCTTTTTTAGTCTATTAGGCACGTTCAGTGTCAATCTTATATCTCTTCAATAGCAAGAGCAAACGTCACGATTTTCTCACCATAAAGAGCTCCTTACATTAGCTATAAAATGCACTCGTTACAGCTGAGAAAACGTTGGGAAAAGACACGTCATGGGCGCACACCTTACAACAAAGCGCTGGTTTTAACTAAAGATTAGTAGTATTTCGAGTATTCGTCTTTGAAATCTAGTTAAAATAAAAGAAAAGGCGATGCTATATTCGTGGCCAGCATAAAAAACTGATGAGGGGGGTACCCAAAGTCTCCAGTTGACTTAGAGCTCATATTTTGCCCATAAGTAGGTCTCTATACCACTAGCTAAACTTTTGAAGGACTTATGCCCATGAGAAGTTAGAGTCAACTCATGACCGTTTCACTGAATTTTTGTCTCCAGGCAGCGCAGTCACCAAAAATTTGAAAGCCGGTATTTAGACCTGAAACTTCGCCTGTAGAGAGTATCATGATTGAAAGAATTTCCTAAAAGTTTCAGTCTAAACTAGTGCTTCATCATCGAGATATTCAGTTGTCAAAACTGATTGGTTTTCTGATTTGGCTACAGACATATGGTTGTTTTTTAGATGTTCAGTATCTTGATGATGAAGCACTAGTTTAGACTGAAACTTTTAGGACATTCTTTCAATCATGATACTCTCTACAGGCGAAGTTTCAGGTCTAAATACCGGCTTTCAAATTTTTGGTGATTGCGCTGCCTGGAGACAAAAATTCAGTGGAACGGTCAAAGGTTGACTCTAATTTCTCATGGGCACGAGTCCTTCAAAAGTTTAGCTAGTGGCATAGAGACCTACTTATGGGCAAAATATGAGCTCTAAGTCAAGTAAAAACTTTGGATACCTCCCTAGTTGTTTTCCCTTTCTTAATTGTGTCCACTATAGTTTCTACTTTTAATATTGACTTTTCTATATCCTCATTTCCTATCATGTCTTTCTGACTGATTCGTAAATTCTTCCGGTAGCATTTCATTTCGAATGCAAGTGGTTTTTCTTTGTTGGTCTCCTTCAGGATCCATGTTTCTGAGGTGTAATAATGGTACACTGAAGACACACGTTGTTAGGTTCTTAAGTTTGTATTTTATTATTAGTTTTTCGTCCGTCCATATGTGTTGTAAGCACGCCATTATTCCAGTTGTTTTGCCTCGTCTCCTTCTGATCTCTTCTGAGCAGTTATCGTCCAATGTTATTAGCCTTCGTAAACACTCTAACTTATCGACCTTTTCTATAGTTTTTTCTGCTATATTTATTGGTTGCTCCATGCTTTCTTCACAAAACACCATTGTCTTTGTTTTGGCTGTGTTCACGACTAGTCTTGCTTGTTCTACAGCAATTCTGTCCGCCTCAATTTGTTTTTATAGAGCGCTACAATCTTTGTCTATTAGATCTTTATCACCCGCAAATCTCAGATTGTTTATTCTTGTTCCACTAATATAGATTCCGCGATTGGTTTGTTTTGCATGGTCCATTGTCCGTTTTAGATATGCGATGAACATTAGTGGTGACAGTGGATCACCTTGTCGAGTTCCAACACCTGTGCAAAACCACTCTCCATAGCTTTTCGCTGTTTGTACTGCTGACTGAGCTTTTTCGTGTACGTTTTGTAGTAGTGTCACCACCTTTTCTTACATACCATATGGCCTTAATACTGTCTGTACGACTTTATTTTAAATCTTTTGAGTGCTTTTTGGAAGTCTATGAAGCAGTTAAAGACCTTCTTCTCTTGTCGTTTCACCTTTTCTGCTATTAGCCCGAGTGTCAAGATTTGGTGTATTGTACTTCTGTCTTTGCTGAATCCTGTTTGCCTTTTCCGATATGTAAGGCTCTAGTTGTTGCTTGAGCCTATTGAATAGCACGATTAGCAGCATTTTTCTTGTGTGATTGATGGGTGAGATCGTTCGATAGTTCGCGCACGCACTTAGATCTCCTTTCTTTAGTATCGATATTAAGATGGATCTGCCCCATTCCTCTGGGATAGTACCTTCGTATCATGCTTTGTTGCATAGTTTGTGAATTTCTCGTGCTAGCTGTTTTCCTCTCACTTGCAGCATTTCTTCGGCGATTCAATCTGATCCTGGACTTCTGTTCTGTTTCACCGTATGTACTATCTCTTGTATTTCCGAGTGTAGGATGTTTTGTGGCACTTGGGTGTTCGTAGTTGTAATTGGATGGAGGTCACTTACCATGTTATTGTCTCCTCTCTGATCTTTATATAGGCAGCTGCAGTATTTCATCTAACAGCCTATGATTTCTTCCTGTGACTGCAGTATCTTGCCGTCTTGAATTCGTATTGCGTTTATTCGAGGCTTGAATTTTCTTCATAACATTTTTATTAAACTGTACGTCTGTCTAGTATTTCAAATAATTAAGCTATTTTCCACTTCTTCGCACTGCTGCTGTATCCAATGTTCTTTATCTTGTCTCGCTGCCGTTTTGAGTTTATGTACGTAGATTTTCTAGTTCTCTGTGTAATACATTATATCTGTGTCTGACTTGGGATTGTTTTCTAGTGTATATGTAAACTTAAGGCATATTGAGCAATATTAAAGTAACGGTAAACCAGTGGAAAAGTATGAGCGGATTTTGCATTAAGAACATATATCGTTGCAAAAGAATGTTCGATTGTCTATTAGATTATATTCATTATCCGCAGTTTGCCTTTGTGTGAACAGCTGTTAAGCTAAGTAAAAACGAAAATGAGAGAAGAAAAATCAAGTAACAAGTATGTTTTTCAATAATTTTTGGATGCTATTTATGATCATGTCTAGGGACATTCTAGAAAATTTGGAAGATCTAAAACTTCTTCTAACTTTATTAATCTAATCTTCAGAAAGTGGTTTAGGTTTACAGCAATACTTTTCCACAGTCGATACACACGAAAATCGTTTCAGTTACAAATGGTTTTTCTGGGAATCCGAAAAGGTATTCTTCAATGCCGTTAGGATACAAAATTGCCTCTCTCAACTATTTGAGCATCCTAGAATCACTTTTGAGTTTTCAATGAAATGTGTGAAAAATTGAATGGATTTTTTCAGACTCTCATTGAAGTTTCTGATTAGATTTTTCGGCTATATAGGTTTCTGACGACACTTTTAGTTTGCTCACACAAGTAATCGAGCAACTTTTGAGGTTTCTAAAAGCTCGAAAACCAATAAGGTGTGGTATCGGTAAAATACGTCCTAAGCCACTCTAACCCTTTCTAACCGCCGTTTAAATCAAATTTATTATCAGTTGATAGAACGTAGAATTCTACAATCACAGCGCTCCACTCTGAGCGATTTTTCTTGAAAAAGCGTAAAGAAAAAGATCATGTATCACTTTGAGAATCAACCCCAAGTATCCTCTAATCCATTTTCTTCCAGTCCTCAACGAGAACGAGTTTTTGGCAAGAGAACAGTTACTGAAGTCACTCCTTGATATATGTGATCACATTTAGCTTACGACCTTGTACTCGAATGATTAGAAATAATAGATAAGAAATGAATGTAATTATACAATAATAGAACTATTTCATGAACTCTTATTCAGTACTGATCAAAAGTAACTGTTCTATTGCCAAAAGGTCGTTCTCGTTGAGGACTAGAAGAAAATGGGTTAGAGGAGATTTGGGGTTGATCTTCAAAGTGATATATGATCTTTTTCTTTACATTTTTTCAAAAAAGTGCCTTAGAGTAAAGTACTGTGACTATAGAATTCTGCACTCTATCAACTTATAATAAATTTGATTTAAACGGCGGTCAGAAAGGGCTAGAGTGGCTTAGAGTGTATGTTACCAATATTCGATAGGGTAGTTTCCAAAACCTTATATACTGTCGAGATTCCTTGAAAAACCTTTTTTTGTTTCCAAATGTGTTTCGATTTTATAGGTTGCGCAGTTTTTTTGAGAATTATTATATAAAGCAGCAAATAGCAGTAGAAATTCTTACGATTCTAATCTTTTGATGATGATTGATACGAAAAGAAGTTATCAGTTTTATCGTTTTTTACTACAGATTTGATAAAATTTTATGATGAAGATTCACAAATCACATCTTTCTCGTCGATATGTATTAACTGGCTTTAGTATGATATTTTTCCTGATCTTATTTATTCATTTTAAAGTATATAAACAATTATCCGATAGTCATCATTATGAAACTGATCGCCCACGGTTTTGTGACCAAACAATTCTCAGTAAACACTACATGCGTGGTTTAAGGTATTTGAAACAGACAAAAAGCGCAAGGATTGCAGTTTCATCAGTAGGATTAATCTTGCGTGTTACATGCTCGTAGATGCGAAAAATAGACGTCATATTATATAAAATTTGATGAGATCTTACGTTTACAAGATTTTTTTGTGAGACCTTCTCCCGACATCTAATAATATCTTATATGTTTGCTTTTTAAAGATTTCGTCAGATTTTGACTTTAAGATGACAGCAAAAATCTTACAGAATCTAAGGATTAAGAAACGTATGGGATTGACTTAATCGTTCTTACCAGGTCTTGTCTGATCATATAAGATTCGTAAGCAAAGAAACATAGAGCAATACGTTTTGCAGCTTTTGCTTGTTTTTATCTGATCGTATATGATCTAAAGTGTTGTTTTTCTTGTGAGAGAAATCATGATTAGGTTGCTGCTATTATCAAGAAACATAAATAACAAAAAACTTTTGTTGAACAGCCTAATTTTTTACATCATTAAATCGAAAAATAATATTTAACGTCACAAAAAAAATCTTTCCTGTTAGTGCATAGTGAGAGCACTGACTGATTTTCGAACTACTGGAAGAATGACAAAATTTTGCTTTTAAATTTCAAAAAATCCTTACTACACAATCGAAGGCTTTAGACATGAGCTATTTTTACTAAAACATCATCTACATAATTATCTCATCAAACACAAACATAAAGTACTGAAGTAGAAGAAAGTTATATTCATTAAATGTCCATCTGTTTATACATAGGTATTTTAGACTTTATAGTGATAAATACTAGTGACGAAATATGGAAATAAAATGCGACTTCGACAGCAGATTATGGTAATCTAACGATCAAATGAATTAAAGTGTCTTAGTAGGACTTTTTCTTAGGGTGCTTGGAAATGACATGGGTCAAGAGGTCTCCATATCACTTGACTTTCTTACCAAAGATGCTCAAATTCTTCAAATGCATTTCAAAAAATGTTCGATGTGAGGTGGTTAAATGAATGTAAACAACTATTGAAAGGGAATGAGGCTGAGTTTATAAATGAAACAATATAAGTGAACCAAAAAGAACGCTACTTGGAGACTATAATCATGGGACTATAGATGTAAACGTATGGTGGCAAGAATACAGGCCTGCCATTTTAAGCATAAAGATAGAAGTAAAAAGGCACAGCGATAGAAATAACAATGCACGCATAAGACTAAGTAACAGCCATAAGTGTAGGGATGTCAGCATGGTGATAGAGATTATTGGCAATCGATTATATGTTTAAGGCTATGAACGCAAATTTAGGTTTCATACTACACTTATAAGCGTATAGACATGGTAATACATCTAAAGGTTTTCGGTGGTATAATATACCAACAGCAATATAGGTAGACTAATATATCTACAACGATATAGGCAGGATGACATACCCATAATCGTACAAATAGAGTAATATACCCTCAGGATATGGTTAGGGCAATATATCCACGAGGATATAGGTCAAGTGTGGACTTTTTTTCGGGACCAATTCTGGGAACCACAATTCCGGGGAAATGATACTCATTCATTTCAAGATATCTATTGGTGGATTGCAAGTTCATATGATTATAAGTCAATGTTAAATTTGTACTTTGATTAACTATTATTCAGTAGGAGACTATTTATTATCCATATACTTAATCTACATTGCATGTTATACTCGGTTTGTCATCTTTCGTATCTGTGAGGAATTTAGAATGGCGGCTCAATAGCAGTTTAATAAAATATTGAAATATCTTCACTTCAGTTCAATTGAATGAACTGATTCTTGAGCAGTGATAGAACTTTTTTCAAAATTTGTTTTTATATGGATAATATAAATAAATACTTCAATTAATTATGATTGTTGACTTCAGTAAAGTAGTTTTACCTGTTTTCAAGTGAGAAAAGTACATGTGAAACGTTTCTTGCATAGTTTTTAGCTATTATCTAAGAGAGTAAGAAGAAGATATCGAAACAAGTTTTATAAATCATAGAACATTAATATATAATAATCAAAAAGATGTGGCTTGGTTTCCAGGTTCAAGCGATCCGATTCAAAACTAATGGGAAATATTATTCATTGCACACAGTTTGAAAGATAATTAACTGTATTCCTCCAAAATATGATTTCGTCTGCATAGACACTGATTCATAGTCTCATTTAATGACACTCACAACCGAAAGGTATTGGCTTTTGTATAGGCTAGTATTTTACGATGTTTTTTCTCAAAATAGCTAATAATCAGAGTGTGCTTCAAGTAGAAATTTCACGTTACTGTTTCAAACCCTAATGAGCTCTCATGATTTTGTAAATCATTGTGTCAGCACGAAACTTCATTGTGCATAAGGAAAGTGTTGTTTTCAAAGAATATGGCTACCAAGGTCGAAAAACCTAACATCAGATCGTATCCGATATTATAAGATGTTTTAATTTAAATGAAATCTTAAAAAATTGAAAAAAGATTGTCGCCTTTGAAGTCTTATAACAGATCGTACAACAGTTTGTTTAAAGATCTTATGTTCACTTTATTTTCACTAAAAGCTTTTAGTAATATTTTAAAGAACATTAGTTTATATGAAATATTATAGTGACATTTCACTACATAACATAATCTTACAAGAATTTTTTTAAATCGCTTTATTTATGAATATGACGAATTCGCCAGGTTGCGCTGACCGTCGTAGCATAAACAGAGCTGGCGGATTCTAGAAGTTGTATACAAAGATTACCAACGTCACCACTTGCTCAAAAAGAAAAGAAAAGAAAGAAAGAAAGGACACATGCAACAATAAAAGTGGCTTAGCTAAAGACAAATATACATAGGTGATCAAAAAAGGTGCAACACCCCCCTCCTCCCCTATCGAGAAATGAAACGACTCTTTTGTTCGGTCGACCTGACAACATGTAGCGTATATGTGCTCTGACGCGATAGTGATCATATACCGTGTTAAATAGGTATTTATATTGTAGTGTACATTCAATAAAGGTTTGTTCGTATGCTTGAATATTTTTCATGCGCTTTAACAAAGATTTCTTGAATCTTTCTTCAACGGTAGGCAGATGAAAGTGATGATGCAAGTCTGCTATGGAACATTGAAACAGGCAGTGGATTGGTCTTAGGCATCTTCGATAAAATGATGCTAATCGCTCCTGAGAGGTCTGTGATCGAAGACAGAAAATTGTTGCCATCATGTACATGTGTGGCCATATATACGTATTAAAGAATTTGATTTTCAACTTTGAAAAAGATGGAAATTGTCGATGAATAAATTTCAGTTTAATATAGGCTTTCCGTAATTTAATAAACTGAGCATCGATCATAACACGAAACGATAACTTTGCATCGAGATAGAACCCAAGATATTTGAAGCTCTTCTTCTGTATGATTTTCACTCCGTCATAGTAGATATTTAGTTTTGGACATTGAACTGATCTATGATAAACAACAAGCTCTGTTTTGTTTGGGTTTAGCGGTTGATGCCAATCTTTCGAAATAGTTTAGCAACTTTTTCATATCTCTGTTGATGCGATCCTCGATTTGGATGACTTGATATTTTGGTTTCAGATATATTGATGGAGCATAAACAATTTCTATATTGTCCACATACGCGTGAACGTAAACTGGATTTTCAAAAATGTGAGGAAGATCATGATGACATATAACATACATTATAGAACCAAAGCAGCCACCTTGAAAAGCATCACGTTCGACCATTGAAGTAGCTAACTATCCATGCGAGATAAGCTGCCGGACAATTAAGACTGTTTAATTTCAGAAGTAACCCCTGTTTCCAAAGCATGTTGAACGCTTGCAAGAAATCAATGTATATTACTGGAATGAATGAGTTATAACGGAGAGATTAAGTAATTTGTTCTAATAAACAGTTCACTCTGGAAGTTGTTGATTAATGAGGTCTTGCACCTGATTGTTGAGCTGGTAAAATATTCATTCTGGTTGACCAACTGTTGAATTGTAAAAGGAATAGTCTTTCGTAAATTTTGCTAAAAGTTGGTAGCATCGAAATCGGGCGCAATTGACTTGTGCTTGAAGCTGGGTTGTCGCTTTTATTCAAACAAATTGCTCGAGGCATTTATCATTCTTTTCCCCAATGAGCAGCATTAAACAGTTCATTATAAGCATTCGTAAGTACTACGTGGTAATGCGACGGAAGGAGCTTGACCATCTTATTAGGCACTTTATCAAATTCAGACGAATTTCTATTTTTTAGAGAGCATATAGTATTTTTTATATCTTGCTCGGTAAAATGAAGATCAGATTGACTAGATATGAGTTTGGTACCATCCTTATTACCTAAACTGTATAGCTTCCATAAGTTAGCAGCCTCTTTATCAATCATACTGTTCCTGCTCAGTGCTGGTTGTGTGTGACGTTTGGTGAAATGACGATTTAAACAACTCACAATGTCTACAGGGGATCTATATGTCGTGTTTCCATCTATTAGAACTGAAAAGTCGATTGGTTTCTTTTTACTCAATTTCTTAACAGTACTCCAGAATGATGATTGATTTGGTGACGCGACATTCGAGATAAATTCTTCCCAATTTCATTGTCTATATGCCTGGAACTTCCGTTTAACTAACACGTTCCATGAACGTAGTCTTAGTCGGTCTTCCTCAAGTCTAGTATGGCGATATATATTTTGTAAATAGTGCTTGTGACAAAGAAGAATACGTAGTGAAGGTGAAATTGATGGACGCTTTCGTTTAACTTCTTTCCACACTGCTACTCGAAGCTTGAGAGCAGCCAGAAATTGTTCAAACTTAAGAAACTAATTGTATGAATGGTCTGGGTCATTTCCTACTAGTTCTTGTTCAGTACGTATTTGATCATGAAGGACTGTAAGAATCGAAGAATATAATTTCCAATATGTCCGGGATACGAGAAACTTGTCTATCAATACTTTGTCACACAAAAATTTCGTGAATATAGGTAGATGATCGCTACCTGAATACGGTAGAGATTGACTTTCTGATGTTTCAGAAATTTCACTTGATATGATAAGATCGATAGTGATGTTAGAACGTAGCGATGTTTCAATACCAGCATTGAGTACATTCAAGTTACGTTTATAGAGCCAATTAGCTAGGACTCGTCCTTCCGTATTCATTTGTGAACAGTCCCAGTCTAAATGCTTGGTATTCAGATCATCTGCAATAATGATCTTTGTCGATTCATTCAACAAGATGTTCATAGCGGTTAGAGATAGTTGCTCTGTAGGTGGCGAATCAATACTTACAACAACAAATTCTTGTACATCGATTATAACTTGAGCTGCAATTATATTTGGTTCATCAATTTCGATCACTTGGCATCTTAATCTTTTATCTATTGCAAGCACGACTCCACCATGTGAATTTGTACCTTCTTTTCAGTAAACGTTGCAAGAGAAGAGAAGCTGCTGGATTATTTTTTTCGGCACCATCGTACCAAGTTCATTAAGAGAGATTATTCTTGGAGAAAACCCATTTACCAATTGGACAAGTTTAACTTGCTTTGAATAAAAATGATGGATATTATTACGTAGCAAAGTAAGCCAAGTTGATGAAATGTTAGGTTGACGATAATGTTGTTGTCAAAAATTGGAAAGTTCTTGGAAATTCCAAGTACAACAATAGTCTTGTAGCGTTTCAATTCCAATTTGTTTTTGATAATCCGGGAGACCAAATATAAGCGGTAATAGCTTGTCTGTCAATTCACTGAATTTGTATTTATTGAATTGCGGAGGTATTGAATTATTGTGAAGAGACCTTGGAGGTTGGATAATCAGAATTGTCTCTTGTTACTTGATGGTCGTACAAGCAAACGAGCTCATTTTTTTTTATCAATGATAGAGACGTGTCCAAAGTTTATATCCATAAAGACAGATATAGGAAGATCCTTTCGTAAGTATCCATATTGGTCTTAACAAGAAAAACTTACTTTTCCACAGTTAGAAAATAAAGTCACTTAATCGAAAAAAATTGAATATCTCCGCTACGGCTCGAGCTAACAAGCTGATTCTTTTATCAATGATAGAGGCATGTTCAAGCTTCATATTCATAAAGACATGCCTAGAGAGATCCTTCATTAAGTATATTGTTTTCTGTCCTATCTGTAAAAAAGTAAAATTATTTTGTTAAAGCCATCAGTGGTACTTTATAAAGGCTTTCTCTAATCTTGTCCGTGTGGATTTAAAGTGTGAACATGCTTCTATTATTGGTTAAAAGATCATCTCATTTGCTCGAG
>JAJEKB010021851.1:0-15270 GCA_022393335.1 Macrotrachela quadricornifera | reverse complement strand
ATTATAAATGTATTTGCCATATTTGTATCTACTTTTGACGTTTACAGGTGTTTGCCTACTCCAATTACTCCCCCCCCCCCCCCCATTTTTATTTGTACCTTTCTCATAAAAGCTATCATAGTCTGGGATAGAATGTTTGTTCCAGATTTCACCAACTTTTGTACATATGATAAATAATGCCTGCAATTTGTTTATAAGTTCGATGACTTCGAGATTTCTTAAACCTAGTCCTTGCACATTATACAGTACAAAGGTCATGGATACGGGATTGTTACTCTTTTCATTCATGCCCGTTTTATTATGTTCTTCCCACTTTGTTAGAGCGTAATTAAATGTTGGAGATGTTTACCACTCCTCCATAAGACTAACTAACTGTTTTTTATCTTTCTCTCCTATATTGCAACTACTAAGCCTCTCATTTATTTTCTCGATTGGTTTCAAATTCTTATCGTATGCGCATGCGAAAGCAGAAGCATTCGGGTTAAGCATTTCGAGTCTAAGGTTACTGGGTTGGTTTGTTTGTCTACCTGAAGTTGATCTTCTTCCGTGTCTTTCGCTTCATCTGATATGGTATCTAATCGCACATCCACACATATAGCTAGAATTTTATCATCAATTAGCGCTGTTGTTTTTTCGACTACTTTTTTTAGTTTTGGTGTTTTTAGTAAACGTAGATTTCACGACTGGTGGTATGACATCTGAGACTAACAGCACCACCAGGTTCAATTGATTGGCTAAACTTTGACGGATTTCTAGGGCCGCTTTTTCATTTTCGTTTGATTTATGTTCTAAGTTAGCTACTTGGTCATTCATTTTAGTCATCTTATCATCGAAGTGTAGACAGATTTTGTCGAATAACTGTTGAAAATGGATCAAATGAGGTTATGAAGCAGTGATCAGATCTTACCATTCTTGTGCATTCGTCACAGATTGATTGTAACTTTTTGTTATTGTCAAACTTTGTAAATTTGATGTTTGTTTTAATATCATTTCTATTTGAGTCAATTCAATCTCTCAACTCATCCTAATCAATTTTTTCAAATGTATAACATGATGATTTCCAGTCGATTTCGGTACACTCTTGTCAGCACGATTTGTCCCATGGACGTAAATGTAATCAATAACATTTAGCGATCGTCAAGTTGGTATTATCGAGAGAATACCGTTCTCTCCAATTTCAGTGTCAATCAATCAGACATAATAACAATGGGATGATTGATTTTAATTGTGTTATGTTACGCTGTCTCACTTCAGTTAAAATCAATGACTAAAGGTGAGAAAATGTATTCAGAGAAAATATCGAAAGAAATGACTGGATTCCAACTGTGGTATCTTTAGTTGAAAGATGTCATACAGAAATTTGTTTCTTGAGATTTTCCTCCACGCACATTTTCTTACAAAATTGATCACAAATCAATCGAAGAAGATTACATTGGGTAAGAATTCCAATTTACCGACAGTACGTGATTCTGAAGTCAATATACTCTTCTCTTCTATAATCAACTAAGTAATTGCACATCTGCAAGAAACTTGTGTTTCTTCGTGAAATATGCAAGTGATTCATCATTGTTTCCGCTTTATCTTTGTTTGGTGTGTTATCATTTACCTCAAATTGTGGTCCCAAGATTCATCCTCAAATTTTATCCCCACTTGGGGTAATTAATCAAAAAATATCGAAACTGGTGACTAACTGGGGATTTTTTTAGACGGAAAATATCATGAATTAAGCTAGATTTAATAAAGATACCATACTGAAAGTTCATTTTCTCGAAGTAAGAAACATTAAAATACATACTTGAACAGATTTCATTTGACTTTACATGTGTCTTCCTAACTAAGCTCTCGAATTATTTTCGTGTGTCTGCTTAATTTAACGACTATCACAGTTCAGGTGACTAGGTGTGGGATTTGTATACATTCTGCATTTGCATAGAAATCTAGTATTGTACGGTGCCTCGCGATAGCATACAGATGGTAAAACGAAACCTTTAAATTTCTTCCTAAATATGTTTTTGAGAAGTTCAAAGTACCAACTGCCGAAAGTTTTAAGTTGGTTTAGTATGATATTAATTATTGTCTGTTTTATATGAAATTTTGAAAAAAAAGAAAATTTGCTTAAAAATTAAGAGTGATTCATACTTTTTGAAGGAGTAAATAAAGAATTGGGTTCACTTAGCATTATAATACTACCAACGACAAAAGTCGTGAGAATCGTATTTTTAATCTAAAACATCGAGATTACAATGGAAAATAAATTTCTTGGATATATTCGGATAGTGCAAGTTTAGCTGTACAAAATAGTAATAAAAAGTTAATATGACGATACAACATGTGAATATACTCTTTGAGTCTTTTTAATACATGATCGAACAATATTTTAAATTTGTTCATTTCTTACTTTTTATCCTTGTTTGGGGTTACTTATGTATCAGATCATCAATTTCTGACCTTTTTCTTATCTCCTATATGTGAATAAGTATAATCCTCTATTTGCTAGCGAGGCTGTTATATACACTTATTGATTGGTTGACTATTTTCTCCCATAAAATGATGATGTAAAATATGGACGGTTCGTTCGTCGATTCGATTGAAAATGAGTCAACTAAGTGAAGAAGAGCACTGGTACATCATCCACGAGTGGAAAAAAGGTTTTATAAATGTTTGACAAGTGGCACTTTTCCTCAACTGTCATATCAATACAATATATTGCATTATCAATCACTATCGGTGCCATCGTAATGTTGATCATAAATTCCGTTCCGGTCGTCCACCTGCACTGAGTCCAGCACAAGTGCAAAAACTTGATAAAACCATCCAGCAAAATCGGTCTTCCACAGCTGCTGAATTACTATCGATCACACAGTTCAACACAACTGAACGAACGATACAACGTTATCGTCCACGAAAATCTGTCATTAAAGTCAAAATCAACAAAATGAATGAACATAATCGATTTGAATTTGCTTCATTACACCATCGTACTGATATAAAAAAATACATTTTTGAAGATGAATGTTATATTGGTCTACGAAACACAGACCAAATTGTTTGGTACAAACGAGGAGAATTCGCATCAAGAAACGAAATTTCATCTGTACGAGCTCACATTAATTTAAGTGGTTTCATTTGGTGGAATGGATACGTATTCCGTCGATTCGATCATCGATTAAACGGTGACACGTATTGTGCTGCAGTGAATGAAGCACTATCTGAAGATATAGAGGCGTTAAATGGATTTGTTTATGTTTCTGACGGTGTAAAATGGCACCAAAGTGCTCAATTTAAGCGATGGTGTGAACAACATAATACTGAATTATGCAATTGGCCAGGTTATAGTGCTGATTTTGATGTCATCGAACTAGTGTGGAATATTATTAGGCAGTAAATAAAAAACAAGAATCCAAAGTCACAACGTGGACTAGAAAATGCGGCGGATGAAGTTTGTGGTAATTTGTCATTAAATGTTGTTCAATCATGTATTAAAAAGACTCAAAGAGTATATTCACATGTTGTATCGTCATATTAACTTTTTATTACTATTTTGTACAGCTAAACTTGCACTATCCGAATATATCCAAGAAATTTATTTTCCATTGTAATCTCGATGTTTTAGATTAAAAATACGATTCTCACGACTTTTGTCGTTGGTAGGTACTTGTGTATTGCACAAATAATTTCTTACATAAGATAACTATTGTCACTGTTGATACCTTTGCCATTTTCTTGTCGGTGTAATACCATCGACGTCGACAAATTCAATGAGCAGAACAGCCGAAAATATATTGCCGTCTCTGATACTGCTTTTTGGGACTGATTGCTCATAAAATATTATGGTCATTGGTATATAAACACATCGTCTTTTTTTTGTTGTTTGTTATTTTCCTTTTCGTTGTTTTTTTTCCATAAATATGTTTTCTTATTGATACTGTTTCTAAATTTGTCTTGCACTTGCTATATCACTGGAGCGAACTTTGATTGAATGTACAACCAAAGACGGATTAAGAAAATAATGACAAGAACAGAGAAAAAGAGGGACTGTGTGAAATTATCCTCATTTATACATGTTTAACTACGAGAAAGTAAAAGGTGAAGACAAGACATATATCATCTGGCTATAAATAGGCGACCGGTTTAGGGCAAATACAGATAGTCTATTTTATTCTTCATCTTGTTACCGCTCTTGTCTTGCGATCCTTTCTTACTTATATCTCTCCTTTGAAAAAAAATATATTATATACGAGCATTTTATTTCTTGAGAGAATATGAGAATTCCATAATTGAGAACACAAAAACAAACATATCCGTAGTTAGTTGAAATGCGAATATATATAAAACCGGTCATGGTAGCTCATTTTTACATATTATATCTAATTTATTCGAGATGTCAGAGGATCATTATTCCTCAAACATCGAAACATAGATATATATGTGATAGACACATAAGACTACCAAGGTGCCATCTGATGAGACCCTTGAGCAAGGTCGAAACCGGTTTGAGAGAAGAATTTATATGTCGTTTGTTCATGCATGTAGTGTTGTGGATATTCAATTCGAACATATATCCTATACATATGTAATGCAGATGTCGATTATCTTTATCAATGAGAGATGAAATTCGACTAATATTAGTTGGAATTGTTTCATTCGAACCTCTAACGAGATTTAAATGATAACAGTTTTGATGAACTTCAGTCATTTTTTTCATTAAAGACTACAAGAAATATGATGGTTACATATATGAAACGAAAAACTAATAAAGGAACTAGATTGCAGCATTAGCTACAAAAGCAAGAGTAGCTAATGACACAGGACGAGGAGGCGAGAACAGCAGAAGGAAAAGAGACAGGAATTAGAATATGTCTGACAGTATGAAGTTCCTTTAAAATGTTCAGAAAATCATGAATTTAGGATCAATGAAATATTCGTAAAAATAAAATTCAATTGGATTAAGTGGCTGATTGTTTCTCATCCTTATTCTATACAGTCGAAATGATATAATTGCACCGATGGTCACTTCGATTAATCGGTGTTCTGATCGACTATCCTGCAGTATAAAGTATATGTCACATCGAATACTAAAGTCTACCAAACATGAAAGGTAAACGCAGAAAAGTGGCGATAAACTATCATTTGTAACAATATATGAATAATTGTAAAGGACGCGTAGTTTTGTTGGTAGATCTAAGTATCCGAAATATAGAAAAAGGATTAACACAAAGCAGACCCAAATGAAACACAAAATGACGCTATCAAACCGCCGGGCGTTTTCATGAGTCGGTGTTCCGATCTTCGATGTCTTAAAAACGAAGTAGATGCATATTCCAATGATTAAATCTAACTTCTATTAAATTTGAATTCAGCGACCTAGTAGTACACTATCATTCACATGAAATTTCACTGAGATAAACAGCATACGAAGTGTTGTAGACAGATGCAAGTACGCTAAGTATGGGAAGAACATTTACGTATACCTCAGAACAGGGGAAAGCAGGGGACTACCATGAATTTTGGTAGTCCTGCGGCCTTCGTGTCTCTTCACAACGCTTATGAGCATGTTTCCTCAATTTCTATACAATGCATGATATAAAAGTGCCGCTTTTGAACAACAGCCTAATCGAAATACAGCGACTATTGTGATGATAGGCTTTGAATATTTGAAGCCTTTCAAAACCTAACACATGTCTCCATGGTCGAAATGATGCAATCACACCGATAATCCTTCTGATGGATCGTTGTTCTGATCGACCATAAATGAACAGCAACCAATAAAGCGAAAAATAATAAAACCTACAAACCATCGCTTCCAAAAACAGAAAAAAGCCAACCGGTTATTGGAAAATGTGGGTTCGATTCCTGCTCTGAGTTAATGATCTTCGTTCTTCAAGTTGTTCGTACTTGTTGAAGCATATCTAATGTGGATGCACTCCCTTAAAAATGATTTGTATTGATCGTGAACAGGTGAATTGATTTGACAAATTTTTAACTCTTTATTTATTTATCTTTAAACTCACACCCTCACACTCTCACCTCAAATAGTACAAACAGATTGTTGGGGGTGCCATGGATTCACCATTTACTTTAACATTAGCTAATATATTTATGTGGAAATGAGAAAGAGCACTTGCTCGTCGACAAATGCTCTCGAATGAAATCTATGGCAGGTAAGTTATCATATTTTTTTTAATAGCTATAAAGTATTTAATATGCTTTCTCTAATATTGACAGATATATTGATGACATCTTCTTAACTTCAAATGAAACATTAGAAACTTTACATCAAATGTTAAATAAAGCCAATAATTTGCATCCAAACATAAAATTAACTTATCAAATTGGTAAAAATTTACCATTTCTCTATGTTTACATACGAAATCAAGTTGGTATACTTACAACATCAGTGTATCATAAAGAAGCAGCTGAACCATATGTTGTACCATTTAAATCAGATCATCAAAATCATGTTTTCAAAAATATTATTGGAACAGCTCTTACCCGTGCAATCCGATATTCGTCCACATTGAATGAGTTTGAAAATGAACTACGACATATTAAATTGAAGCTACTTTTCAATGGGTAAGATATCACTTTTTATAAAAGCATCCCATAAGGCTCTTCTTTCTCTAGCTATCCGCCAAGATATATCTATACCATACTTAAAAAATTATTTGCACCATACCATACCATTTCATCCATTGTGGTCACAACTGAAAGTGAAAAGCAGTTTTCAACTATTCGATCGAAAATACTATATCAACCAACCATCACGGAAATAAGTACACAAACAAGAATCGCTGCAGCCATGAACGATAAAAACGCGAACGATCGAACAAGTGCAAACCAACAAAACCAGTCTACAATTCAAGAAAAGTATCAACGTCAACTAGTTCTACACTATACACATGAACAACGTCTGAAAAAAATAAAAAAAGATCTACATCATATATGGGACAAAACATTTACCGGAACACCAGTTATAGCAACAAAAATAATTGTCGGTAATCGCAATAACAAAAACAACACCAGGGAAATGGTTTCGAAACGTTCATCTAAACGATCATACCAAAATAAAAACAGAAATCATATGCCTTGAACAGCTTGTATTCCCAATATTCCTCTATTCTTTGTCGCCACCATATAAAATAATAAATACATAATGAAACAAAATCAAACGCGTCATGGTTTGCTTTGACTCACCTCTGTGACAAACGATATCTACTATAACAGTATACTATTTACTGTCGAAACTCTGTAGATCATGTAATATATTTGTGATTTTACAGAATCATTGAATTATTACTCAGTCGAAACCATCTGAAGAGACCCCTAAGCAAGGTCGAAACGCGTCATGGTTTGCTTTGACTCACCCTCAGCAATATGCGTACCTGTGCCCAGTGAAAGAGAAATCTGCACAAAACACGTGAAAAAGCGTAGCGATTTTAACGAGAACGAAATCGACAGAAGTGCACATTTCTTACACGTTAACGACGACGCACGGAATATTCCAACAACGAACGAACGAACGCATTGAGAGACGTTAACGCGTCGTTGGCATATAAAAAAATGTGCGGTTCTGACGATGTTGTTTTTGTTATAAAATTTCTATGCTTTTTAATGCGTTTCTTTTAGCTTTTTCTCTGACTGGGAATTAGAAATGCGCAAAAAACGAAAGCGTTCGGGAGTTTGGGTCTGAGTAATGAGATCGAGTTCCACTTTCGTGAATATGTTTTATGAAGCAGTGATCTAACAAAAAGCACGTTAGTAACTCTTCTAACCTACATTTTTCATTATAGTGTTCGACCCGGAAACGTGGATAATACCCAACGTCTGCTGCTTCGGTACGATTCCAAGATCATGGCAAAAGGATATCGTATACAGAAAAGACCATTTGATCAATCATCGAATAGAACAGACGACAAAGATGAACATTTTCAACGGTCTGAACTCCAAGATCTCCACCTTCATGATGATGTTACACTGGAATGTGTCGCTTCCGACTCTTCAATCGAAGACAAATCTATTATTTCTGTACTTGACCAAGAACTGACCATCCAAATGGCCAAGTTGAATGTGGATGACGTGACCAAGTTACCAGAAAAAATACAACAAACTCAAGAACGTATTAAAGGCTATCGAGAAATTAACAGAGAAGAAGACGTCGAGAAGGAAATACAGAGTCTGACGAAGCTAAAAACTATAACGCTTATAAATGATACAGTTACGAAACTGAAATCTACGGTATCGGATGAAGACAGCACTAGTGTAGAGAAACTTTATCAACTTGAAAAACAGTTAAATGACGGACTGGCGAAGCTTCAGATTGATGATGCGATTAAGTTACTAGAAAAAATACGACAAACTCAAAAACGTATCAGAAACGATAGAAAGCAAGAGTCTGAAGAACCAATGCAGATCTTGACCGAGTTGAGGCGTTTGACGCTCTTAGATGAAACGATTACGGAATTGAAATCCACTCAATCCGCTGAAGAGAGCAGTAATGTGATAAAACTTATTTACGTTGAAGAAGAGCTGATCAATGGAATGGACAAATTAAAGGTTGATGACGTGAAGAAGTTACCGGAAAAAATACAACAAACTAGAGAACGTATGAAGGATACGAAACAGGAAGAGAGTGAAAAGCAAGTGGACATTTTGACAGAAATGCAATTTATGATGATTATAGATGATGCGATTACGAAATCGAAATCTACCAAATCGATTGCAGATAGCAGTAGTGTCGAACAAGATTCGGTAGGTAAATTGACAGAATCCTAGATTTATGACGCAAATAAGTTATCAAAAAGAAATTCAACGGACTTCAGAACGTGTCGAAGCTACCCAGAAGATTCAAACGTCTCTCGCTTACATGCAGAAACGTCGATTTTTAATCTAAGCTAATGAAACGAGATCTAGTGAGTCTCAATCAGTCGGTTCTGATTGCGCTGGGTTCGATTCAGCTACGTAGTAATGAGTACACTACCGATGTCACATGAGAAAATAAATATTGAACATAGTGATTATTGAGTCCGAGGCGGATATGCAAATTGTCGTACTTCTATACTCAAGAAAAAGGGTAAAAAAATCTAGCTTTGTTGAAAATTGATTCTCTTGAGGAAAAAAGTATCCGCTTGAGTCGAAGCTTTCAGGATGTTCTAAGGACCACGAACCGTATTTACAGTCAAAATTTCAGCTTATAATTCCGTCATGTAAGCAGAACCCTTTTTGTTGGATTTTCTGGATTTCTCATGAATTGGTAATCCCGGAAATTCGCCATTGTCCCGCTTGTGACGAGGCTCATTTCGCTAGTAAAACATAACTGTCCTCTTTAACGACGTAGTGACGTATTTTCCATGTGATAATAATGAGGACGAGGAAATAGATCGACGACATCAACAGTTTTCAAACTATCATCGTAAATTGAGTTGGCAACTACGATGGTAAAGGAAGGATGTAGGTGGAAAGAAAAAGAGAAATCTACAGATGAGATTACTCTATAGTCTAATAGAACGGTAGGTCATAACGATACATCTGTACTTCTTCGTATCTATTTTGAAGCCAACACGTCCTGAACGGCACGCCACAAGTAGTGACTATCACGTGGAATCGGATGATCAATCGACCACAAGTGATGGTAACAAACGTTTCTATCAGAATAATGCTTGTGGCCATTGTGCTAAACGATTTCGTGAATCACCACAACGAGCAGGTGTACCAGAATTTTTCTTGCCCTTGCCTGAAGTGAAGCCCGTCCGTCACACAACGGCGGGAAGAAATCCAACAAAAATACTGGCGACTATGTCAGTGGAATAATCCACGGTTTCCAGGATCTGAGCCTGTACACATACATCGTGAAAATTACGCCATCCTTTTGCAATCACCATATAGAGTCACTTGGAAGCCGGTCGGTAAACGATACATGATGTTAATTGAAAAAGAAAATCGAGTGTACATGCTCAACCAGGGTAAGGATTTAATCAGCGTTGATCAGATTCGGTTTCCCTACGATGTGAAATACACAAAACATCTCCTTGACACACTAGTCGATGGTGAAATTGTATGTAACACAGTCGATGGTTCGAACGCGCCAAGCTTCTTAATCAACGATATCATCATTTATAATGGCACAAACGTGACCGCTCGACCGTTTCCGGATCGGTTGAAGATGATTTCCGAATCGATCGTTAACGTACACAATGATGCCATTACAAACGGCTTCATTACAAAGAGAACGCAACCGTTTCTAATACGAACTAAAGAGTTTTTCCCGTTATCAGATATAGACAAACTACTTAGCCGGGAATTTGCTGCAAGTACACGTCATGAAGTTGAAGGATTTTTCTTTCTACCAGAACGAGATCCCTACACAACTGGTAAATGTACACGCATATTGAAGTGGAAGGAAAACGAGACGATTGATTTTCGTTTGAAAATCTCCGACAATGTTTCAAGGACAGGTGCAGGTCCGGTGAAGGAAGCTCATCTCTTTCTTAGTCGCACAACTACGCCGTTTGCGCCGATGCGCTACTCGTCGAAGCTGCGAGAATATGATAACAAAATTATTTCATGTTATTACAGAGCTGGTCAATGGTACGTTTATCGATTACGTCATGATAGGCGGTTTCCCAATTCAGAAGAAACAGCTAGGGCTGTGATGGAGGCAATGCAAAAACCGATCACAAAAGCGGATCTTCGTGATTTAGTAAAAAATCAATCAAAAGCCGATGTTCACAGGGATAATTCGTCATGGTCTACTTAAATCAAAAGTCCAGGGTGATGATACACTTCAAACGAAGAACAAATTGACATGAAAGACAATTACTTGTTTGATTCAAACTAATTTGTATACAGTTCGTAGAGAGAAAAACAAAACTCTAGTTGCTCGAAGCATTTTGGAAAAAATCTCATGAATATTTTCTTGATTGTTTAATACTTTATACTCGAAATATATCTTAGAATGTTTGTTTGTTCTTGATGCATTCGATTTCAGTGAAACCCAATGCAACTTTGAGAGTGTGGATGAGATTACCAGTCCTTGTTCCTCTATATCAACAACCCTTCCAATCAATCTGACTCTTTTTATCGTCAATCATGACTATCATGGTTTGAAGAATTCACAGAGATATTTCATGTTGACATTCACTAGAGAGGCCGAAAGCAGACATGACCTACACATGCAAAACTTCTTTTCCTGCCTCATCAACCATATACTACTGAACCATACGACTGAAACAAGTTAAACTAACAAAAGCTTTCACTGTCGCACAAACCACAAGACCGCAGCCAAAAGCAACACTAATATAACAAAACACTAACTACCACAAAAATACCAATTCCTAATACAACATGATATGCACGAACCTTTATAAGCACTACAGTATTCAAAAGACGCGTCCCCTCATCTCTACAATACTACACACTCTATCTTACAAAAATTTCTACGTCTACATAAATCATCATCATAATTATAACACAGGTAAACATAATACAAATAGATCATATCCATCCTAAGGCAACAAGAAAAACATAGAGACAGTCACAGTCCAAACAGAAGATCATGCCGACCAAACCACAACGAATCCGTCACGCTGCCTTCGACATTTCGTCAATTATCTAAACGAAATACGATATGAACTGCTACCAACCATTATGATCAAAAAAAATAAAACATCTGAAATCTATATATATATTTAAAAATCGACTTAGCTTGAAATTTCACGACGACAACAACCACGTATCTTCAGAAAGAAGGAAGCAATAATTCTAGCAATTCAGATTCTTAACATACCTGATGATGAACCCTTAAGCAAGGTTCGAAACGCGTCGTGTGATGCTTTGAATCAAAAATTCCTTATTTGTGATCGTTTATACTGATCATCTGAATAGAATTTCCTCTGCATATGCCAGTTTAAACCGTCTGATGAGACTCTTAAGCAAGGTCGAAACGCATCACGGTGTGCTTTCCACAAAACTCACCCTTAATAGCCGATGAATTATTTGATAAAATTGAAGATATGTTATGTGATTATATGCGGCAATCCAATCGACATTATTTACATTGTCGAGTACTTCGATGGGGTCTCGATGAAGACGATTCACGATTATTCAGTGCTGTCGTCGTTATTAATCCACCAACTACTCGAAACTGACTTAAAATAACATTAGATCAATCCTTCGAATCATTTTCTGTTTGGAAAACATTCTTTGATTTCTTTTTGTAAACTATAGGAAATTTTCAGAACTCTTTTCCTTGTTCTAAAAATTATTCTTTGTGGCTTTTTTTTTGGTTACTATATGTTATTTTCATAAATCTTGGTACTGAAAACAAACAAATTCGTTTATCTATTGAATCATTTTAATGTACAAAGACACTTCTTTGAAAAATCCCCTAATTACTAGTAGAAAAAAATATTGAACATAAATATTTTCATACAGAACCTGTCACTAAAGAGTCCTATAGTTCAACTACAATTGATTTTATTTCTTCCATTTGCAACTCTCATGGAGTATTAATCAAAATATAAGTTGTGATAGAATTGATATTTTTTCCTTATGGATTGTACTTTACCCATTCTTAAGGTATTAGATAGACTTTTACTAGATTAAATCGACACAAACAAAAATTACAATAGATTGACAAATCTCTAACAATTTTTCTTTTCTATAGCAGATATTTCTATCTGCATATATATTTTATGGCTAACAACCAAAGAGAAACTGGAATCTTGAGGGTGAGGGGTGTCTCTTTTCTCACACCCTCACCGCACATATATGAATTAAGTCACACAAATTTATTTTTCTCGTATATCTGCAACCAAAACACCGTGTGATAGATTGAAATAAACAATGGGAGAAACAAAAAAAAACAACCCTTGGGCTCGCATGAACACAACGTCACTTTCATTCTTTTACCTTCTCTCCTTAACAACATCTTTTCTTTCTGCTTTTTCTACTGTTGGTGACCGAAGCTAGTGGCACGAATACAAAAGAAGAACATTTCTTTGTCGACACAAGCTATAGTTCGACTGTAAGCGCTTGAAGATGCATACAATTCTGAAGTTTCACGAGCTATGCAAAGTTTCTGCTCATAGGTTGAACATAATCCTACCTAAAACGCGGCAAGCAAGTGCGCTGACTATATTTGTAAGCATCGAATTTTCCAATGCATTGCGCACTAAAATGTATTCAAAAGCGCTGGCTACAGCTCTCACATGTGACTTGAACATGAAAATATATAAAGCAGAGTGTGGCTCGCGATACGAAGCTATCGCATTTCTACTGTCGCAATATTGACGGAATAACGAAAAAAGCATTTGAGTGTCGATCACCTCTTTTTTCTTTGGAAGGATAAGATATGTTTTTCGTATATAAGTATGACATAAAAGAAAAGATGTTTTATCTTTCGAGTCAAAATAGCAGTTATTCGTTTTCGTGCTTTTTATTTGATCACAGTCACGTCATTGTACATATTGAATAGTTGGAAGTAAGTGCGTAAAACGTGACAGTCCGAGAATTTACTGATCAAAGTATAGTAGACATTCGCCAATTGGCCTTGTTTTGTCACAAATGTTTACTACTTGTATTTAGCTATACAATTTTGTAACTAGTTTGACTATCTAAGTGGTTTGTTCTGAGGAAAACTATAGGTAAATAATAAAAATAGGGTCACTAATGAAAAGCAATAGCTGATTTTTGTAAAATACATTACTAAATAATTGAGGTCCATATAATTCACATTACTTTTTGCATAGAAAAAGAAAACATGAAAATTCTATATATCATACTTATCGAAAATGTTCTAGAAGGTGATAGAATAAAGACATGCCTATAAAGATCCCTTCTTAAGTGAATTATTCTATTTCGTGTCTGTGAAAAAGTAAACTTTTTTCTTAAGATTAATTGCGATGCTTAACAAAGACTCTCTTTAGACATGTCTTGATGGACATAAAGGTTGAACATATTTCTATCATTGATAAAAAAACTAGCTCGTTTGCTCAAACCGTAAGAGAGATATTTAATTTTTTCTTTATTTCCTTACTTTTGGCCCACTCAGTATATTGATCATGTAACGGATGTCTCATAAATAATGGCATTGTTCGCATTGCTTAGTAAATATCAGCTTCCTTATTCGCTGAAGTGAGTTGCTATTTTCTTCAAACGACTCTCTGTGCATCTCTTTACAAAATTGTATCAAACTCTATCTTCTAGTCGTATCTTGATTTCGGTGTATCGGAGTTTTGTCCCGTAGTATTTCAGCATTCTATCTTCGAGAAAATCTTTTTATAGTAATTTACATAGAGAACTTTGTGAAATCAACTCGATGTTTATAGGCTGTATATTGATGAAGATATTTACGGAATATAAATAGTGCCATTATTTATGAAACACCCGTTATCTTTTCCTATGATACTATTTTCAGACTTATTCTGTGATTTTTATTTAAATATTAGAAATACAACTCAATCATATCACTGTGATATTTTCAACGATCATATAAAAAATTAAAACCTAACTTGTCGATACCGCACGCAATCTTTGAACATCGTCTGCATTGAGGAGGAACACAAGTAATTATACTATACAAAGGTTATTATTGGATGAGTATATGGAATTGCATGCAACAAATCGACTACAGTTCTAGTAATATATTAGAAGATAGAAAACAATGTGTTAAATATTGTGCTTGCTTATATTTATGATGTCCAAGTTGAAGCCCTGCCACTGAATCAGATGATAAACTCAACACAGAACAAGAGTGACGAGTCCAATAATAATTTTAATATTAATCTGAAAAGAAAAGAAGATGATGGTCTGACTCTCCTAGGCAGCTCATCACAGTGTGGAGCTCTGAAAGGTGAAGATAAATATTTTGCTATCAACTATGAAGGTGGGAAAATAATCGAATATTGCCTGAAATCCATGAAGTGTGTGGCTTATGCTAATATTCAAATCGCAATGGATGCACCTTTTGACGGGATCGTTGCTACTCAATCTATCCGTGCAAAGGGACCCACTGAAAAGCAACTCTTTGGTTACAATCAACAAACATTATTATCTGCTATCAATCAAGTTTTTGATTACATTATTGATAAGTTTCCTCAACCATTCGTTATGATCCAGATGGCCCGAGGGAGATCTTCAGCAGATACGCTACAAGACATTCATCATATCTTACGAGGAAACATCCCCAGGTGCCCCGCTCCGATTTCGTTCATTTATACATCATTCAATAGGAGACTTTGAGTAGGTAGAAAGCCTAAAAGGATTTCGGCCGAC
>JAJEKB010021848.1:112364-154731 GCA_022393335.1 Macrotrachela quadricornifera | reverse complement strand
CCTTTTCTATTCTTTTCTTTTTCTCAAACATAATCATTGCACTACGATGACTCATTTCTCCCCTTCGTAGTGCAATGATTATGTTTGAGAAAAAGAAAAGAATAGAAAAGGTTTTTTCGTATATATATATAGAGAAATTTCTTTCAAAAAATTTAGTGTTGATAATGACCCTATGAAAGGTGTCGAAAGCTTCATTGTATTATTATTTTGTTAAATAAAAAATGATTGATGAATTAGTTTGTTTTATGGAATCGGCTACTAACTTTCCATACATTATTAGATAGTTCTAAAGGTTTAAGCAAAAATGAACAGATCTTTTTGGAGATATTTAGTTCTCATGTAAAAATACGATATTATGTTCTCCTATGGCAAACGAACGCCTATTTAAAAATTGAATAATTCGAAAAATGCATCTTTGTTTTAATTGAAACTTTCAACATTATCTAATGACTACTCATTCCATCTATTGATAAAATTCTAAATCACAATCCTTCATATTAGTTTTTTCTCACATTCTTACCTCACAATAAAAATTCAAGTAAGTCGCTCATAACTCTTTAGCAGTATGCTATACGCTCAAATCATTCTAAGTTTTCTCTTATGCTAATATATCTTATAAAAATGACACATAATCAACAATTTTTTTTTGATATGATAGGATCTTGGAAAAATGTTTCCATTCATATTTAATGGACGTTTCAGTCTATTGTAGGTTAGAATAAGCGCAAACAATTTGTTCTTTGAAACATTGAAATTACTAATCATTAGCTACCATTTAATCCTTTGGAGACAGGATTTTTTTTGAACAAGAAAATTCATTTTTTCTGTATATCTCATCATAAATCAATCTGAATTTGTTTTCTACAAAAAAAATTTATGACAACTCGCCTTTAGAAAGTTTTCAAAGTGTGATAAAGTTCAACATGCGTAAAACCAACTCACCATATACCTGTAGAGACAGCAGCGTTTCTTGCAGGATTTTAGCCCAGCAAAATTTTCGCTGAAAATCAACTGTGTTATATTTATTATTCACTATTGATTATCGGAACAAATAATTTAATTATAATCCGAACTATACCAAAAAAATCTCTAATAAATAATTTAACAAAAACTAATCTCATATAGGAAAATTTGCGCTTCCAAATACCAGAGAATCACCATGGCCCCTTAAAGGATCAACGGTTCCCAAAGGGTTAATCCCATCATATATAGTATATATGAAAAGATGACGCAGTGAAGAAAGAGAAAGACTAAACATATGAGAGAGCGAAATGGAAAAATCCATATTTATCTGATTCATAGAAGAAAAGAAAGGAGAACGAAAGGAAAATACCAAATAGAGAACGAAAGGAAAGTACCAAGTAAAGAATGAAAGGAAAATACCCAGTAAAAAATGAAAGGAAAGTACCAAGTAGAGAACGAAAGTAAAGAATATCTTTATAGACGAGAGAAAGAGACGCAAACGAACTACATCTGAAGAGGTGTCGGTACCACTTCCGAACACTAGTATAAACTGCTAGCAAAAGTACCTGGTGTCTCGCGAGAAAATTCAATCTTAATATATGCAAGCAAAGTTCTTATTGCACTCGAGAACATATAAGAAAACTTAATAAGTCGAGAGTGTAGGCACCCATAAAGTCTTATTTATTCTCCCGGCCATAGTTCTGACTATTTGGTGTATTTTATGTGCTCACCCCTATTGCTGTTGTTGTCGACAGATATGAAATACTGAGATTGAAAAATTGATCAGAAGTGAAGGGGTTCTTCGTCCTTACAAATCTAGATCCAACTTGATGAAACTTATGAGTTCTATCGACTTTTTATCTTATTCAAGCATTTATAAGAACACATACTTGCCATGATCAGTCCCGGTGTCGACTGGATCCGGTCGCTCTCAGCCGTGTTCCCGGTTTCGAAGCTGTCTAGTTGTGTTCTAGTATGGAGCCTACATGAATAATCTGTTCTTCAATAACATTGCAAGAAAAATTCGCTTTGGTCAAAATTAAACACAACGACACATCTCATTAATCTAGAATGTTGCGTTCATAATATTCATTGATCGGAAGAATTATGGCGATATATCGTGTTTATATTACTGAAATTACACCGAATTTTAATTGGTTCCAAAGAAAGACGGACACAAAGTTTTACGTCGGACAGACTTTTTAGCAATTTTAGCAGTTGATTCTATGACGAACAAATTTTGCATCTCAGAGAGTATTTATTCGAAATCTCCGTCTCACACGACTTCATGGAAACAAGTCTTCTCAAAACTCGATTTGTATATGACATGAATCATCCAATAGGATATCGAGCTCTGACTTTTTACTTGAAAACATAAGTTTCATCAGCTGATTTATTAGTAGCTGCATTCCTATTGGTTTTGGACCGACCAATCAGATTTCATAGCAATTTGACTCCAGATTCGAACCTATCATTCTCAAAAATCTCTGCCTGACTTTTTTTAGAAAACGCAAGTTTGAATGGCTGGATTATTGGTAGCTGAGTTCCTATTGATAATCTGCTATCCAATCAGATTTCAAGGTAAATGGACCCTAAATTCACACTTAGCGCTCTCAAAAACCTCTAAGTACATACCTTGTATGTCCTCTGGCCAAAAATAGTTTTACACAGTATTTTTAATAAATCATTACTATTAATAAACATTTTGGAAAAAAATAATTATATATTCGGAAAGCCCAAAGAATTCTCTACAACTCTATATACAAACATTTTGAATTGCACTTATCTCTTAAAAAAATTCATGTAAAGTAAAGGCGCCCTCATCTCAAAACTTACCGAAAATGAACTTTTTTGTCCTTTTTCGTTCAATTATTTATCGTATTTTTATGTTATTTCTTTCATTTTTTTTTCAAGTTAATTTCTAATACAGGAAGATGTGATAACAAAAGTAAGTATATATTCTGAAAGCGTGAAAAATGCTCTATCACTTTTTATATTTATCAGTTTTAACATACCACTTATCTGATGCATTAAAAGGAATAAAAAGAATTGGATGTAATTGGGTAATCCGGTAATGAAGGTACCTTCACTGTTCTTATTTTATTTTTAATAAACAAATGCAAGTTAAGTTGAACATATATAGGGTTGTAGAGAACTCCACGTGCTATTCGAATATATAACTATTTTTCTCAGAGTATTCATTTATAGTAATGATTTATTCGAAATACTGTATAAAACTATTTTTGGCCAGGAGGATTTATATATTTCCGCCAAAGTTCGAAAACTAAGGCGACCTTTCTTCCAATTCATCCTTCGCTCGCACCAACCCCATCTCAACCTTTCTCTCAACCTAAAGGAGCACTATGGAAAATTTTGTGATACTAGCCATTACAGAGACTGAATGTATAGTGAATAGACAACCATTTTTCTTAATACATATACATAAACTGACTATTTCATAATTATTTACTAATGTTTTTAATATTGACCAAACAATATATATTTACTGACCATTTCATTTATTTTATTGACAAAATATTATACTCACTTAATCATTTAAGAGAAAGCCTTCAATTTCTGGGTAAAATGCTGTTCTGAAAAAATCAGTAAGTAATCCAATAGGTTTCAAACTACGTATATATACATAGTTGGAAGAATATAATTCAATGTAATCTTTTAGCTTAAGAGCATTTCATTTGTATGACTGATTTCTATAAAATTCTATCTAAATTGATCTTCCTAAATAAAAAAATACATTGAAGATGTAATTTTTTATCATACCTATTGATCAATTGATAAAATAAAGCTAATTAGAGTTGAAAATTTTGTGTTATCATTGATAAAATGTACATTATTTGAATGTCAAATTGATATGTGTTATTTTAATATCCGTAGAGACAAAAGGTTATATTTGACATACATCCTATTTATTTTACTAATATTTAGATAAAAGTAAAAGTGAAATATATACATGTATTACCTTTGATTTTAATCCAGAATATATATGATTGAGAAGTTTTATAAATTTGATTTATCCATTTGTAAAGTTGAGATAAATAGAAATGAAAGAAAATAAGCAAATATATTTTGTTCGTGTTTCCCTTACATGAATATCTAATTTATATTTTTTTTCTTCCGTTGAAAGGAAATCAAATACAACACAATCAAAAATCAATATTTATCTTTGTTTTTACTAGGAAAGGCAAATCACACAACAAAACTGGCGTCTATTGATTTTATTTCTTGTAAAAATAGGTTCTATGATCCTTTTTTAGTAAATTATGAGCACAAAAAATATGATCCATTTACGAAAAAAGGAAGAGTATTAATTTAGTTGTTTCATGTTTTATAAAAAAAATATTCGAGCTGTTATGTTATCAATTATCTACCAGTTATTCTATTTTGATCAACAAGAGTTATTCATTTCTATCAGCTTTAAGAACGCAGAATAAACATGAAAAATGTTAAGATTAATGGAATAAATAAAACAAAATATTCAGTTTATAGAAAAATTCAGGAATCGTGAGATGAACTCATATAATTACTACAAGAATAATATTACTAATCGAAATATAAGATCCAAAAGAATTATGACACATGTTGAAATAAGTAAATATTTATGTTGTTAAAATTGATCACGAAGGTGTTCTTTTTGTGTTAATTGTTTTAATCTTGATGATCGTTGCGGTGATATTATTATTATAATAAGAAGAGCTAAAATTTTATTGATAAAAAATGATACAATAAAATAGAAAACAACTAAAATTGAATTAGATGAACTAAAGGAATCAGAAATAAGAGAAAGACAAATATAATTACGTATTTTGTTATAAGTTTATTTATTTTCCAACTCAAATTAACATCTCTTGACCTTGGTGACTACTCTTTCCATTGACATTTGATTCAATATGATGGATAAGTATAATACCAAATGACAAATCAAAATTTTTTGTTAAATATTTCTATCGAATATCATAGAAACAGTTACTACAAGTATAGATAGATGCCATTGAACATACTAGATAGTCTTTAAAGTATTGATCTTCATTAATATAGATTTAGTCGAATTAAATAACTCACTTATTGATAAATATCAATAGGAAAGTACGGTGACAGCAGAAATACTTCGTAAATGGGATTGAATCGATTGATGAAAAAGCTAAACAATAATTTTCTATTAAGTTAAATAAACAGAAGTCAAAATCGAATATCGATGTATAAAATAAAAAATGTGCTACAATTAATAATGGTATTGTTATGTTAGATCGAAATGAAATCTTAATGTATGTATCTAACCTTCTTTACATATACAAATATATTCAAATTTACCTTTATGCCCAAAATTATCTAATATATATTAACTATGATCATGACATAGTTATGATTAACATATATTTTATATTAGAAAACATCGAAGACAAAATGTACTGATCGAATATAAACAAATCGAACGATTATTAATCAATCTCATGGATAAAGGCTGAGATGAGCAATTATATTTTTGTTTAATATGAGTTTGCTTACTTGACCAACCATAATCACATTGTCATATAATATTATTTGGACTATTCAATGTTAACGCCAATACCTTAATAAAAATTTAACTTAGAATTATATGACGATATTATTAATCGTGGAATAGTCAATTGAATAGTTGTTTAATGTATTCGAAGAAAAGAAAAATGAATATGATGTTGTTAGGTAGTGCGATTAGCAACTGATTCTTTATAAAGGCATCAATGTGTATAGAATAATTGCTTGCTAAGTTGGTAAGATGCGTTATATACAAACGATACTATTTAACATTTGTCGTCGTACAATCTCTATTTTTAATATAACTAAATTGATCATAAGTATTGATAATATGTTCATTATCATTAATAAAAGTTATTAAAAAACGAAAACGCTACAGTATTCAACATCTATTTCAATCCAAATTGTAAGACTAACATGTTGCTTTTGACATTCACATAGATCATCATCGTAACTAACACATGATTGCAATGTCATCATAATGATCCAAGATCTAATGACGACAACGAAACACTTTGATTGATAGGAGAAAAAAAACAAAGTTTAGATGTTGCGATGCTGACTGTTTCTTTCAGGATAAAGATAATAGATAGATCGAAGAATTATTTTAAAAGAAAGTAAACTATTACAGGTTTATATCTGTCATATAGTTAATATAATAGTTGTTCAACCATACTACGTTAATTATTCCACCTTGGACTATATATACTTTCAATTATAATCAAATAAAATTCTTCATTTTCACCTGGAAAAACATCCATTGAAGCTGTTATTACAAAGAAATTGCAAATTCAATAGTTCAGAGTAAATCTTTCTACAGTATTAGCATTCATTTTCAATGTTCACGATCGCTTTCATCAGTTTCTTCTCGTTCATTTATCACTAATGGTGTCAATTCAACAAATTCGTCGATTTGACATTGGCACCAATATTTGTCAATTAGATTACAGCTATTGTCATACTTTCCGTCTTTATTTTTTCGATAATCATCATGCTCATCATCCACCAAGTGATGCTTTGAAATATGTTTACTTGAATTCAAACAATGAAAGAGTAATATAGTTTCTTTCATGCGAAAAGTGCTATTATCAATTCTAGAACACGCGTAAAAAAGGTTTTCCGTTGTAGAAAATATATTCATTAAAGATTAGATTTATCGGTTAGATTCAATTTACGAAAATGTTAACAAGTCAATGATTCACTATTCAATACTGTCAAATTGATCGTAGGTAGTAAAAATTTACACAGATTTGTTTAGTAATAAGCATATGTAGGCGAAATATGGTATAGATTAAGAAATATCATATACTGCTGTTTCTATACAGAAAAAAGGCCGTGTCCATAAAAACAGAAATCAATTGAGAACTGGAAGATGTCGAAACAATAATTTTGAATAGCGTTTTTAGCACTGGAGTGACTTATATTATTACACTATCTTTCGTAATATTCAGACATCTGTTTTATTTTGAGTGTAGTTAGATCATATATGACCATTCTGTTACTTTGCACTACACTCAAAAATAAATCGTTTGTGCTGAATGTATATTGACAACGAGGACTAAATCATGGTAAGATACAAGTTGTAGAAAAGTTATTGATGATCAGCATCAATATTCATATTGTCGAAAATGTAAGCTGCATAATATGCATGTTTGAAGGAAAACAATACAATACAAACTAATGTCGTAATAGAGGTGTTTTGTTTTGCATAAGTAACAATGTCATTAAACACTGTATATTTCAAACAATTGTACTGCATCTCTCTGTTAATCATTATTGTAAACCTATTTTTGATTAAGAGTTAAGTTAAACCTTATCAATAATACTTATATTTGTCGTTCAACAGTCTAGGTTTTCATCAAGCTATTATTTTTATTTTAATGAACAACGAGTATAAATGTTATCTATAAGATTCGATCTAACTCTTAACGCAAAACAGGTGGGATAAGGAGTGTATTAGTATAAAAAATAATTTGCATTCAAATGTTCTACTGTTCTCCATATCTAGTTGTCGCTAACAGATGGAATCTAAACGGTTTACTCATCTAAACAAGTTTCCTCGTAAGAGAACACACTAAAGCAAAAGTTCTGACAGAACGAAAGAAAAGAGATAGACATAGTTAATAACATGTGTACGTACAGAAAGAGAAAGATAAAACATATATAGATAATATCTATAACAGTTATCTTATGCCACATCTGACATACATGCCGTAACAGTTTTGGTACTTTCCTACTTTGACCCCACACTCTAACATGCTCATTCTTATTTTGTGGATTTTCTTCTTTTTATTATACATTTTTTGTTGGTGCTTATATAGTCAACGAAAATAGGTTCTTTTCTGGTATCTTTCCTACTATTGCAGAAGTTTAATAGAATGGAAACTGAAATTTTTTTAATAAACTTCTATGTATTTGAAATTAGTTTATAGCTATTCATCTTCTTCTTCTATAACTATCAATTAAATGGATCAAAATACATGGTTATAGAAAAACTTTATTTCATATCAGTATTCCCCACAATTTTTTCAATAAATTCTAATTTAGAGAAACCAATAATTGATAAAAAGCAAATTCTGGCAGATTCTATCAAATTCCAAGGATTATAATAATCATCAGATTTTACTGAAATGATAAATATAAAAGAATTTCAATCTATTCGAACGAATTCACTATGTAATAAATATAGAATGTCAAATAAATTGGTTCAAATTAAGACGATTGAATAAAGAAGTCATGAAAGTCAATCGAAGACTTCAAAATGTTGTTTTATTAGATAAATTAAATCATAGAATCAGATGGAACAACCTTCGACTTCCATGAACTATGAATTCTTTTTTTTATTTGAAACTTAAAAGCGACTAACGAAACTAATGAATGAAAATTAAAAATAATTTTTTTTTTCTTGTCTCACATAAATCACAAAACAAATCTCATATTTTTTCAACTATGACCATCAATTTATTTTATGAATAAAAAAATCTAACATAAAAAATGACTTAATTCTAATTTGGAAAAAAGACAATAGAATTAAACTAAATCTATTCAATATAAAGAACAATAAGATAAATAATAAAGAGACCTCCAAATACACCAATTAATTGTCGAAATGTATGACTATTTAAAATTAAAATAAATTTATTTGAAAACTTAAATAAAAAGAAATCTTACTTTAAATCATTTACTTTTAATAAATCAGGAACAATTTTAACCAGTTCTACATAAAGAAAAGCACCACTAGTAAATGGTAAAACCCATAGAGTACCTAAGTAATAATAATAATAATAATTCAAAAAAAAGTGAATAGAAAATATGACATACTATGAACTGAACTCGAATAAACAAGAGCAATAGAAGCACCAAGTACTCCTCCTAAACCAGTTATAATTTGAGCTTTTGTTGCTTGCCAACGATCAAAACCTGATTGTAAAAGTATAGCAAAATCACCCATTTCATGAGGAATTTTATGAATTATAATTCCAGCTAAATTTGATTTAATATTTCTTGTCCATGTGGATATATTATACTTGTATTTAATTTAAATCTTAATATAAAAATTAATTAATTAAAAAGAAAAAAGAAGAAATAAATTTTTTTTTATTGATTATTCGTTTGATTAAATTTCCAAAATCTAAGTTTTTTTTCATTTTGATGATCATCAGAATTCGTATTTGATGAACGCTCTTCAAATGTAACTAACCACGCATCTATGTTAGAAAAACCATATTTTTATTTATTTTTTAATAAATATTAAAAACTAGCGGAAATACCCGATGAAAAGAGAATATAGTCAAAGTTTTCCATCTTCCACCCAACTTTTTCTGCTGTACATAACGTGTCTTCTACAAGACTGTTCTTCGCTGTGGGTGAGCTATCTGCAACAGAAATTTGTGCGTCACACCTGAAACCTTTTGAACAGGACTTTTATCGGCATGCGTCAGGCATCTTTAACAGGATTCTTCTCATCGGGCTCAAACTGACATCCTCACTTGCATCCACTCTAGACACAATCACTCTCAAATTTGTATTGAACTGCGTCATTTGATTAGAAAATGAGTAAAATCACGGTCTCTTACGACTTGGAGGAAGTTTCACGCACGCCTCCCTTTCTCACCCCCAATTACTCTGCCGACTTTCCCTAGCACTCAAGGAACTGATGCGGATAGTTCTGTGTCGCTATCTCTCACAATGACTAAATACATAGCGAACAAATTCATCTGAATCTCGATCTGTATCGATCGGAATGAAATTTCACTCAGCCCCTTCCGCGCACCCCGTTTGGTAGTTCCAACCCCAGGTTGACTTTCCTCAGGAGCTAAGGAAGTAGTGTGGAAAGTTCTGTGACGCTAGCTATTACAGAGACTGAATACATAGTGAACAGACAAACATTCTTCTTTATATATATAAATAAACCTGTTGGATCAATAGCTAAACGTTTAATATCTGTAAAAATACATTGTTCAGCTATTTCATTTACTGATACATAATTTTCTCTAACAATATCCTACTAAAAAACACACATTAGTTATATTAAATATTTTTGTATTTTCTTTTACATTATAAAGTAATTTTCCTTTATCAATTGACGTAAATTGAAGATAATCTGTTTTCCACTATTCATAACAAGAGCTTGTTGACAATTATATACATGAATAGAAGACTCCTAGCTGAAATTCATCCATTTAATGGATTTGATGGACGATGAACGAGAGAAGAGAGAAAAGAATAACTCACATATAGCTCGAGTGGCTAAAGAGCATGTGTGGTTTTCACCGAAAATTCTTTCCTCGAAACCACTTTGGGGTGATATGCTTCTTCATATGGTTTTTTTTCAAGATTAAAATAGTATTGTTTATCAACTTCACTATCAGCACAATCTATTTCTTCATTACATATTTCACACTAATCGAAACATACTGGATCCTACTTGTGATATTTGTATGGTAAAGATATGTAGCATGTCACATTCTGATTTTCTCTACATTTATCAATTTCATTTCACTCTTTGATGTTACTTTGCACTACAGTCATAAATAAATTATATGTGTTGAATGTATATTGACAACGAGAACTAAACTATGCAACAGACACCGGGATCTATTTTTTTGGGATTTATTCGGATTTTTTAATGAATCCCCATACATCTTAAAATAGATTCCACATAACTCCTATTGAAGGTGAGGGCAGAAACTAAGTGAGGGTGAATGCGAGTGTGGGGAATGGGGGGGGGGGGGAACAAGAATGAGGTGCCCTGAAATACTATTACAGCGATGTAGTCTCAATAAATCCTTAGTAAATAAATACATCCCAATAAATTCCGCAGAAGAAGTAAATCCCAAAAAAATAAGTCCCGATATGCCCTCACCTTTCTTATTGGTGCTTATAGTCAACAAAAATAGTTTCTTTCTTAATCTCTTTGTACTATTGCAGAAGATTAAAATAATAGAAACTGAATTTTGTTTTGATGAACTTCTATATGCTTGAGATCAGTTTACAGTTATCAATCCTCTTGTTCTATAATTATCAATTAAATGAATAAAAGTTCAGGGTTATAAAAAAAACTTTACTTCATAATAATATTCAATACGATTTTTTCAATAACTATTGATTTAAAGAAACAAATTGATAGAAAGCAAAGTCTGATTGATTCTATTAAATGTCCACCACGATAATGTGTAGCAGATTCTACTGAAATGCACCATAATATGAAAAAATTTTCAGTAACTTTTAATGATGGTCAAAAATATGAAAACGAAATCTGCTAAGAGAGAAATCGGCTTATGAATGTGACTTAATTTAATAAATTCAAAGGGATCTCAATTCATTCGAATAGAATTTACAATGTAATAAATATAAAACATGGAATATCAAATAAGTTGATCCAAATTAAGACGAATGAATGACAAAATAGTCATTCCATGAATTGTGAATTCGTTTTTTTATTTGAGACTTAAAAACGAATAATGAAACTAATGAAGGGAAATTAAAAATAAAGTTTTTTCTCTTGTCTCACATAAATCACAAAACAAATCTCATATTTTTTTCAACTATGTTCATCAATTTATTTTATGAATAAAAAAATCTAATATAAAAAATGACTTAATTTTAATTTAGAAAAAAAACAATATAATTAAACTAAATCTATTCAATATAAAGAACAATAAGATAAATAATAAAGAGACCTCCAAATACACCAATTAATTGTCGAAATGTATGACTATTTAAAATTAAAATAAATTTATTTGAAAACTTAAATAAAAAGAAATCTTACTTTAAATCATTTTCTTTCAATAAATCAGGAACAGTTTTAACCAGTGCTACATAAAGAAAAGCACCACTAGTAAATGGTAAAACCCATAGAGTACCTAAGTAATAATAATAATAATAATAATTCAAAAAAAAGTGAATAGAAAATATGACATACTATGAACTGAACTCGAATAAACAAGTGCAATAGAAGCACCAAGTACTCCTCCTAAACCAGTTATAATTTGAGCTTTAGTTGCTTGCCAACGATCAAAACCTGATTGTAAAAGTATAGCAAAATCTCCCATTTCGTGAGGTATTTCATGAATTATAATTCCAACTAATGTTGTCACACCTACTAAAGGACTAACAGCAAAACTGCCACCAATAGCTGCTCCATGTGTTAAATTATCTATAAAATTTGCTAGTAAATTTAAATAACCAGTTGTCTAGAATAAAAAAATAAATAATTTTTTATCTATTTTTTAAGAATATGAATATACTTTAATTTTTTTTTCTTTTATTTTATAATTTATATTTTCATAATGATCATCAGGAAATATTTGTTCAATAATAAAAAAAAGAAAAAGACCAATAAGTGTCCAAAGACCAATATATATTGATGATGCATGTGGATGTGCAAATGCTTCTGGTAATAAATGTAAAAATACATCAGCTAATTGACTACCAACAGCTACGCTCAATAAGATTTCCAAATAAGGTTTATCTCCTAATTAATATTACAAAAATTCAAAAATTTATATATTTAATATTATATTTACTTTTATTTTGTTCATTTGGAACAATAAAAAGAGGTAAAACACCAACAAGACCAACAGCTGCAGCACCTGTTAATGCACTAATCCATGTTTGAATAGAATAACTGACCAATAGTGTTGCCATTATATAATAAATCTCAAGCAAAATAATAACTATTCTATCTTTTACTAACGATATCCATCATCTCTTATATTTCTTACGCCAGCGCAAGATGTACTTTTTCCTCAGAGGCCAGACAAACGAAGAAAAAAAAAATGTTTGTGCCCTTTCTCTTGGCACATATCGATGACTCATTCATATGTACTTTTTATCAACAGAACATACAAAATATGAAGGCATTATATGTCCTTTTTCTCCTCCATATCAAATATCGTTATAGATCACATCGTATAATGATGTATATCATCACATAGTTATCGAACAATAATCAGATTTTTTTTATATCAATAACTAGGAAAAATTGAATTCATTAATTAAATATTATTTTGATGTGATATAGAAAAAAGTGTGTTATAATAGAAATGTCTCTGATCTCAGTGAAAATACAGTAGTGTCAAACTTGAAAGTTGAGTTCAATTATTCTGCGATTCTAGAGCGAGGCAAGTCAGGTGTTTTTCAAGTCATAAGTCAATCATGCAATTCTTCAAGTTAGTCAAGTTAGAAGATCCAAAAAGAAATTTCCAGGTCAACTCAGTTCTGTCTTGGCTGGAACTTGAGACATTTTTTACTTGAATTATCCGGATCTGGTGTCCACTTCCTCTATCAGAGAGATCCGATTTTATCCTCATTCAGTGTTCTAAGAGAGTTCTGTTCTCACATACACATGTGCTCTTTTTAGGTGAATTCAAGTTTTAATTTTAGCATATATGGAGGAAGTTAATGTCAACGATAAAACTTCATGTAAAATAAAATTGAACAAGAGAAAGAGAACGACTTATAAATATTAATTTAAATCAGTAATATTCGTCGTCTCAAATCATGCTATCAGTATACATATTTAACAGAAATGGATAGATCACATAGTCTGTGGAAAACAAAGTCATCTTAATTTAACTTGACAATAAACTACTGTCTAAAATTTTAAGTCAAAGTAAATAAAAATAAAACCTTGACTTTTGGCAAAAGATAATTTGTATACTCAGCTATATCGTCATATTTTTATTGTTATTCAATATTTTTACTTATAATACAGCTAATTTATTCTTACATAAATATTATCCAAATAAAACAGTTATTTGTATTCATGTTTCTTTAGTATAGGTTATAATTCAGTCATGCAGATCAAAGGACAAATCAAATTAACTCATGAATAACACAAAAATTTAAGTCAATTAAAGTAAGTTAAAAGTATAATTTATCTTCACTTTCCTTTATAATTAACTTATTTTACACGTTAATCTTGTGTCAGAACTTTTTTAATATAAAAAAGGATTCTAATGATATTTAATAATGAAAATATATTTTTAATAAATAGAATGACTATAAAGTACTTGTGAGAAGAATATAGATCTCAATACTATCAGCTACAATCCAATACAACTTATTACTCGATCATCATTATGAGATACATACTCGATTGTTTTTTATGTTAATAAACTATCCTATTATATAGACGATATATAATCCTAATGAAAAAGTAAAAATATCGAAAAATGATGAAATTATAGATACTAAAGAACTTCTACATATCTTATTTTCATCTAAAATAAGTTTTATTTAAAGATTGACATGATACTAGTGTTTGTTGAGGAGAACTACAAAAGATATTGCGTACGAATAATACAAAGTTATGAATTTTCTTAAGAAATCAGTCAGTATCTTGGAACTCGTTACAAAGCTCATCCCATGTAACTTTGAAAAGCGTCGAAATATATTTCATCAAACTTCGATATCTCAAATGCGTCTACACATGTTTCAAGATATAAAAAATCTAGTTTATTTAGTCAAATAATTAATAAAACCATTAAGTTTAATTTTTTTAATATTTTTGTATGAAATGTGGAACATTTGTCTATGAATTGATCTGTTCTATAATGATAGCTTAGTGAATAAGACTAGTTGGATATAATATCACCTTTTTCTATGTATATTTCATAGCATCATAATTCGTGTTTTTGTTAGAAAAGTTCCTGCTTTTTCAAAATTGTGATTATTTATAGAAATGAATTTTTCTATAAACAAATGATAGTCTTCTAGATGGTCGGATAGGACAAAATTGGTGAAACCGATTGAGAATATCCGACAAATTAAATTAAAGTTAAATAAGGCAAGAAGAAATTATTCTTTAAAAAAAACAAATAAGAATAACTTATAAATTTGTCTAATAAAATATAAACTAAAAACCATATTGAATTTTGTTTGTTTTTTATCTTATATTTTTTTTTCAAGGAATTGTTCTCAATCATATATTCAACTTTTTCTTTCAAAAAATAGATTGGTAAACCAATGTGATTCATTAGTTACGGCATGTAGACTTCTAATTGAACGTTTTCTATTCTAGCCTCATTCATCATGAAATATAAAACTTGTTTTGTTCGTATGCCTTGCGGAATGGATGAGCATCATGTGAATTTAATGGCCACACAGCTCGAATTTGCTCAAACAAAAGAATTTTTCCTTAAAAATGAAATTAAAACACGTTTAGTTTTTGAACGCGTACAAAGGCATCTTAATGTATGATGAAACATCTGATACGACTAAACGCGTCAAAACGTGTCTATCAGATGCGTTTTAACAATTAATCAGAATTTAATGCAATTTTTCTCGTGAAACTCAATTAAAATTCTATTTAATACAACTTTTGGCAAGAATAACGATAAATACATTTTTATTTTTATATATGATGCCGTTTAATTATAGACAGCATGGTCTGAAATAATGATGAATGAGTTTCAAGTAGAGAACGGATATTCATCTTGATGAATAGATAATCGTTTTAGATAAATACGAAAGCCTTTTAATACTGAAGTGAGTTCATAAGTGTTTCCATCATTATCGTCTCCAATTCATAGTTAAATTTAATCAAACCGAAAATAATCAATAGAAGACATTGTTCGATAATGTTGATATTTACTTAATCAGTAGGCCTTTTATGCCAATTGGCCAACCATTTGTTAATATAATCAATAATTAAATCAAATATTTGAAATGGTTTTGCCCCTACGAAACAAGAATAAATCAACTATAGTATTGTTTATTGGTAAAGATCCATTGTATGTAATTAATTCTACCTACGATGGTAAAAACATGTAGAGTCTAACTAAAATCGAAAAATATTTTCAAAATACATTTTGCATGTTTTAAGAGTTTATAAATAAGATTTGGTAGAAGCACTTGATTGAATCAGATTTTTGAAGAAAAATTGTAAATTATATATTGACTATTGAAACATGTAATATATACGCAACACTTTCATTTGAGATAATTTATCAATAAGCATATCAGAATAAAAATAGAATAATCAACATTTTTTGAATATCCTGAATAAGGACTTGACGACCGAAAAACAAACGACATACATTTGTTATGTTCTATATCTATTTTATCAGATATATTATATGCTAATCATCAATAATGAAATGTATTGTTCATTTTTTGTTTCAATATAGGACATGTGATGATAAAAAGATAAGATGCTGGCAAGTCAAAATTTCCACAAAAATTTGTTTTGACAATTCTTTGGCATAGTGAGATAGAGCTCGTCAAGTTGCCTATAAAAATATCGTTTTTAACTTTGATTTTATATTCTCCAAGTATTTTAATCGATATTTCTGATAAGACTCGATGTAGACAAGAAAGTTTCAACAGATTTGAAAAATAATATGATTGAACAAGTCTAGGTCTACATATAGATAGATGAACTTCGGAGGAGGTACTTTCCATAGATATCAACTCACAGTAGGCATATGTTTTATCAATTCTTTTTCTCTAGTTATAACCGTCAATATTCAGAGTCAACATAAAAAACTGCGTAAGAACAAATATAGTTCGACAAAATAATTTTTTACGAAAAATCGACTTTCTGGATCTCCACGGGCAAAGTTTTGAGAAAAATCGCTGGAGAGGAGTAAGGCAATTTTTTCGTAAAAAGATTATTTTGTAGAAATGTATCTCTTCTGATGCAGTTTTTTACGCTGATTTCGAATATGCCATTTAGTTTACTTTTAAATCGAATTATAATGATAAAAACTGCTAATTACAAACGCAATTTTAATCATTTTCTTAAGTTTTGCTACTGATATCGGGAAAAATTCACTTTTCTCAAAGATAGAAAGAGCTTGTACAAAGCCCATACTTACTCTTTGAGGCATATATATGACCGTTGTAACTATGGAAAAAGAATTGATAAAACATATGCCTACGGTGAGTTAATATCTTTCGAAAGGACCTTCTCCAAAATCCATCTATCTATATGTAGACTTAGATCTGATAGATCCGACTGTTCAATCATTTTATATTTCAAATCTGTTGAAATTTTCTTGTGTATATTGAGCTTTATCGGAAATATTGATTAAAATACTTGGAGAATATAAAATCAAGATAAAATATAAAAAATAGCCATAGTTTAAAAAAGCGATATATATCACTTTAAGATTATTCTGGGAATAAGAACACTTGAAAACTTTTTCATAGAAAAATCGTAAATTTTTGTGGAAATTTTGATTTGTTGGTAGCTTACAAATACAGAATCTTTTTTGTGAAATTAACAAAATCGAAATTTTTTGCATGAAAGTTTAGAGTTTTTACATTCTTTTGTTTATTGAAAAATTAAAGCAGATCAATCAACATGTAATCGACAATATATACATGTCTGGACAAAAATCTTTCCTCCCTCTCTTTCACTTTCTTAAGACTACTTTTGTTTTTGAATTAAAGATGATTATAAGAATAGGTAAAGTACATTATTTTTGTACACTATATCATTGATTACAATTTGCTTCGATAAATATTATATGTCTTTCAATATAATTAACCACCACTACATATGACTTGATTGACAATATTGTCCACGACTGAATTATTTCTTTTTCCGAATATTTAACTGGTTTTGATTTATCTTAATTTGTATAATCGAGTATACTGTATCCTAGATCGAGCTTTGAATCGATGACGAAGCGAGTTCAATAAGTTGAAACCAGTTAAACATGCAGAAAATATCGGAAAAAGAAATAATTCAGTCGTGAACAATATTGTCAACCATGTCATTTGTAGTGGTGGTTAATTATATTGAAGGAGGTGTAATGTTTATCGAAGCAAATTGTAATCAATGATACAGTACACTAAAATAATGTACTTAATCTATCCTTATAATTAGCTTGAATTGAAAAATCAAAGTTCAGTCTAAAGAAAGTGAGAGAGAGAGAAGATGAAAAACTTTTGTCCAGCAGTGTAAAAGTAATCGAATTTTAATATTGACTAACTCATGATAATCATAAGATTAAAATAACAAATAACTCATTATTATTTTACACTCTAGATTTTCTAATATATTCCTTAAATAATCATAATCAACGTAACGAGAATAATCTAAAGTGAATATTGTAAGAATATATGTCATTAAAATTTTATTTCATATGATGAACGGAAGAATTACATTTTCCACTAAGTTACTCAGCCGTCTGATATGATAACTAATGAAGACATTTAATATGTTGATAATAAATTAATCAATAAAAGTACACTCATCTTCCATGTCTTTCAAAAATGTTACGATGAAATGGTTTTGTTGAAACTACTATTATCAGTCCTTTAATTTGTTCATATACTTCCTATCACTTCATGTTATTCGTCTTCGTAATTAAAGTATTTTTCAATTGAAATCTGACAGATATAGAAGATCTTCTCCAACCAAAGACAATAAAATTGACATTAACATTTTGTAAATCTCAATAATAAAAAAACATCAATTTTATGCTGAGATCGATAATTAATGTAAAAATAAAATATTTTTTTACTAAATTAATAAATTAAAATTATAGCTATAAATATATTCGATAAGTAAATATTATTACGACGAAGTGAGAGTACGATATACATATATATTTTTTCCTTTACTTTAAGGTATTTTCCAAAAGTTTACTTACTGTGATAACGAGTAATAAAAAAGTTTTTTGACAAAGTGTTTGTTCACTTTTGACCCACTTGGAAATATTTCCAATGAATGAAAATTTACCAGTTGGAACTAGAATTTTGTGCTCTTTTCGAATCTGGGTTTAAAAGTTCTTGCCCTTTTCTATAGTCAAGAGTAATGAAATAATCTTCGAAAAGCCAAAAAAACTACTGTTGGGACAAAATCTTTTCCACATATTTTTGTTCGTTTTCGGCCTACTTGAAAGGAACTCAAACAAGTCAACAGCTGCTAAGGCAACAGTTTTTGTTTATTCTACAAGTTTCTTTTCGAATACGTTAAGAATTGTTAGAGTAGGTCGTTTTGTAAAGCAAATGCAGCTGTACAATAAGTGATATTCAACTAAACTGTGACTTACTTAAGCAGAGGGACAAGCATTTTGTTAAAAGGTCCGTCCAACTTAAAATGTTTTTGATCAAAAAGTCGATTTTTCAAATAATGAGTACCTAGAAAGAATAAAAATTAATATACCTTATTTAAAGACAAAAATTCTCAAATAGTGCTGCTTTTTAGGCTCACTTCTGCTCTACAAGGTGGTATATAATATATCTGTAGACATATAATTGGTATGGCAATTAAATTGAAATTTTGCAAACCATCTCTAGCAGAAAAGAATATACCTTTGGGTGAAAAACGAAAATGAGGACGGCCACGAAAGAGAACACAAGTTTTATTAATACAATAACCATTCAAATAAATTTTTTTAATAGGCAAAGCTTATTTATTTACCTGTGTTAGCAAATGAAGAAAAAAAAAAATAGCGCGTTCATTACTCTTTCTTGTTTGTTTTTCTTTTACAAATTAATTAAGAGTCAAGTTTGATTCTGTTTTTAAAATAAAGAAAAGGCACGACTAGTTAAAAATCAACACCTGGCACTTTATAATACTTTTCTGAGAAAAATTGAACTTTTTTTTCCATAGAATTTGAATAAAATACTTAGCAAAAATGTGTTTTTTACTTAAAATGATTCTCAAAAAATTACTTAGAAAAAAATATAATTTTTTACTTAGTTTTTAAATAAATTTACTTAATATTTAAATGGGAGTCAACAAAAAAATGAATTCTTTTTTTTTACAGTGAGATAGTTTTCTTGGATAAAATAAAGAATGATAAATTAATTAGTATTATATATGCATGAAATCATAGATTTGTAATAATGATAGTAAAACAAAAATAATCATATTTAAAGAAATAATATAAGCGTAAAAAATATGTTGAAATAAAATGGTTACAAATGAAAGCATAAAGATTTTTATGCGGAAAAAAAAGGAGAGAAATAGAGAGAGAGAGAGAAGCATTATTCGTATATAAGGATGATGCCACATAATAATGTATCTAATAACACAAAAGAAATTCTTTAAAAACAATTTCATATTAAATAAAATAACTGTAAGTATTAAAATTTTTTTTTACAAAAAATGAATAATACAAATATTGATATATCAATATCTTCTGAACCAATTCATTATCGTTATATAAAATTATGTTTATTTGCATCAATTGAAGCTCCATCAATATTAATATCACTTTATATTCTTTATAATTTTGTTTCTTCTCGACAATTTCGTTCTCGTTTACATAATCAATCAATAATTATATTACTTATTATTTCATTTATTGAAATAACTACAGAATTACCAATAACACTTGATTATCTTCGTCTAGGTTATATTAAATTAAATTCATATAGTTTTTGTTTATTTTGGATATGGTATAATTTTTCTCTTCAATCAACAAATTTATATTTAATGACATGGACATCAATTCAACGACATATATTAATATTTCATTCAAATTGGATTCAAACATCAATTGGAAAAATCAAATGGCATTATATACCATTAATAATATGTATAACATATGTTCCAATATTTTATTTTGGATGTATTATTATATATAAATGTGAAAATTCATTTGATTATTCATCACTTTTATGTGGTACAATTTGTTATAATCAAGTAACTTGGTTATCAAGTTTTGATTGGATAACAAATATATTAATTCCATCATTATTAATATCAATAGCAAGTATAAGTTTATTATTACGTGTTTTAATTCAAGCAAAAAAAATGAAACGAACATTAAATTGGCGTACAACAAGAAAAATGACAATACAATTAATATTTATTGCAATGCTTTATTTAATATTTTGGTTTCCTTTAGCTTTAGTATCACTTATTCGAATATATTTTATTTCAAATTTTATTGATGAAATAACTTATTATTATTTATATTATACACCATATATTGTTCAACTTTTAATGCCATTTGTATGTATTGCTTGTTTATCAGAAATTTGGCCGAAAAAAAATCGTATTCATGCAACAATGACTATACAAAATCAAACTGTTATTTGAAATAATATGAATAATTTTGTATAAATATTTATCTGATTTAATTTTTAAATAAATAATAAAAATATTTTTATGTTATTTGATAGTGATTTCAATAATATTTTGAAAAGAAAAAAAATAATAACATATATTCTATTTCAATATCAATTATGACAGAGGAAAATGACAAATATTTATTAATATTAGGAGGAGCACGAGAGATGGTAACATGAAAAATGGAGAAAATTCAAAAGCGTTTTTTTCCCTTTCGGTTTTGTAAAAAAAAATTTCCATCCGGATTACTTCGGTTTTTTTAGAAGAACTTCGTATATCATTAGCGACTATTGGAACTAGAGATTTGTCCAAATCGAACAAAATATTGTTGATATTTTTTAAACGTCAGAGGAAGAGTGTGTGACTCTCATCACTTCCTGAGTCTTGCCTACCTTGATTAATATATAATATCCATTTATTAGTATTATAAATCAAAAATAAAAAACATCTTTTGTTATTTTTTATTTAATGAGTATTCTTCCCACGTGTATTATGGTGGGTTTTTTTTATCGCCAAATGTTACATTAAAATGTCTGTTCTGTTTTTTCTCGTTCTCACTGAGTCTTTCATATACTATGCTTTGTCGTTTTCAGTCGTTCTCTTGTAACCTTTTTAGTATTAAATATTTATGTGCATTGCTTGCTAGCAACACTGTGCAAATAGAATAGGAAGAAGAGAAAGAACAAAAAAAAAACTGCGCCGATGACGTACCGTTGCTAGCGACGTGCTACACACACAAACATATATTGTTTTTTATACATCAGTTTATTAGAATATTTTAAGATTAAGGTAACTTTTCTTTTTTAATGACAATCAATAATTATACATATATATTAATCAAATCAATGTATTAGATCTTCCAAAAACTAAATCTAATTATGTCAAATGAAACAAATAACAATAGACATGATTTTAATTCGTCTTCAAATTCACAAGATATATTAAATAATTATAGAAGAAATTCTGATATTGATACACCAAAATCAAGAATATCAAGTGCTTCGAAAAACAATGAAGAACAACGATTCACTTTTGTTCATGATCTTCCAGAAGAAACTCATATAAAATCTCCAATAATATCTCGTCAGAATACACAACAATATAATAATAATAAACTAAACAACGATAATCAATCACCCTTAAATTTACTTGATAATGAAGAACAATTGATATTCAATAACCGTTCACGTTCTTCATTCCATAATAATGACGATTACCTTCAACAATCAAGAAATGCATCACATCGATGTAATTATCTTACTAAGTCTTTTTGTCTTTGTTTTTAATAATAAATATATTTTATTTATATATTCGATTCTTTCAGATGATAACCAAAAGTCAATTTCTCCAACATCCGATGAACAACACCATGATCATTCAGATATTAATCATCCATCATGTCAATTTCATGTCGGTTAGTCATAAAATTACTTTTTTGTTTTTCACTTGTTGAAAATGTGCAGAGCAGAAAATAATATTTTATCAGGAGGGTGGGGGGTGCTGCTATAACTATAAGTAGAAGAAATAATGAGTTTTATATAAAATGAAAGCTTGTCAAAAATGGAGTTTGTTGATACAAAATATTAAGGATTATGAAAATTTTTTAATATTGAACTCAAGAAATCTTAAAAAAGTAAAGTGAGAAGAATTCAAAAATGAAGTCAAATGTTTTTCATGGATATTTTTTTTATGAAAAATTTTTTAAAAAAGATGTTAATAAAAACATTTTGAAAAAAATAAATTCTAAATTAATGTTTATTTGTTTATAGAAAGAAAAATATTTTAAGTATTAATCATTAAAATACAATTTTAATATTTTGAAAAAACAAAAGAATAATTCTAAGGATTATTTGAATACTTTTAGACAAGAAATGGCTTGATCCACAATATCATGAAAATGGATCAATCAGGAAACCTAATGAACTTGAAATTGAAATGAAAGATCCACCTGGTGAAATTGATGAAAATATATTAGATCGTGTTCAAGGTTCCATTATTGGAATGGCATTAGGCGATGCACTTGGAGCACATGTAGAATTTCGACCACGCCAATATTTAATGATGAATCCAGTTACAGATCTGGAAGGAGGAGGAACTTGGGGTCTTTTGAAAGGACAGGTATTGTCATTTCATTTTAATTTAATTCTTAATAAAACAATATTTATATTGTTAACGAAATTAATTGAAGAGCTTTTCGTTTAACTGATTATCAAAGCTATTATAAATTATTTTTTAGTAATTCTAGTAGAAACATTAATAAATTACATATAGAATGTTTATATACTTCAGTTATTGTATGGTTTACACTGTATTCGATAGCATAAAGAAAAAAGGTTTATTCGTTGCTTATATGATTCGTCTGTATTAAGCTCCTCCATTTAAAAAAGTCTATTCTCGTCGAAATTGACATAAACGCATAGGAAGATAGTCCATGTTCTACTCTTACAGAAACGATACTCTTAGTGGCGGAGCCAGGGGTGGGCCAGAGGGGGCTCAGCCCCCTCTAGAAACCTTTGAGCCCCCTCTAGAAAAAAATTATTAAGTTTAGCCGTCTTTCTGAGAAAATGAAAATAATTATTCTGAATCATCCAATAGTATTTAGAGTTATATTTGTAAAATACAACAGTATTTCATATTCATTTTCTTCAATGTATTCCATTGATTAAATTTCATTCGGTTGTTTATCGAATGATATTCTTAGAAATGATTAATCACTTATTGATGACTATAGTTTCCAAAAGTAATCCGATCAATGATTGTTCTCTTTATTATAAATAGTATCTATTTGTTATACAGTGTTCCACACTCTTAAAAAAATAGGAACTTTACCGAACCCCGAAAATAGGTTCGGTAGATGACAACAAGCTTGCAAACGTATTCAAAGTTTAAAAAAAAGAACAAAAAAATACGCAGAACCTTTGAAAGATCTTACTGTGTGCCCAGGTGACGATCCTTTTTTCTTCGAGACCTTTCAAGTTCCGTAGATCAAAAAAAAGGGTTTGTAGGAAAGTACGAAACCTTTAAAATGTTGTATTAAATATAATAGTTTTACACAAAACCCAGTACGAAACCACGAGGTTTAATACGAAACTCTAAAGGTTTCGTATTTTCCTACAAATTCTATTATTTGGTCAACAAAATTTAAAAATGTTTGGAAGAAAAAAGGATCTTTACCTCAGCACACGGTAAGATCCTTTAAAGGTTCTGTGTATGCTTTTATTCTTTTTTTTAAACTTTGAATATATTTGTAAGCTTTTTGTCATCTACCGAACCTTTTTTGGGAGTTCGATGAAGTTTCTATTTTTTTGGAGTGCACTTCTTTTCTTTTTCTGTTCAGCTGTTACACATAGTTCTTGTCAGTCAAATATTCGTTCATCTACAATGTTATATATGTAACTCTATTGGTACTCTTCGATGGATTATAATAAACGTAGAACATCATCTATTGACTCTTATTTTTTGTTCAAAAGAACTCGAAATTTTAAGATATTGAATTAAATGACACGGAGAATATATCCTATTCCCTGATGTTGAACATTAGCGGAACCAGTTCCGCCTAGGATCTAGTTACATCCGGTTCCGGAAACAGATATTAACATAATACGATTCAATTCCGCCATCGGAGGGAATTCCTAGGAATTTTGTCTGATTCCGGAATCATATATGCATTAGCCTTTATCGTATGCTTCTAAGTTATCAAAGTGAACGAATCCGGAATCAGATGGAATTCCTTCCGATACCGGAGTTGATGGAACTAGTACCGTTTCCGGAATCGCTTCTTGCCTTCACCCTCATGATTGCTATTGTGATTGCAGGTTAATCTTCAACAAAAACGAGCGATTCCGGATCCGGAATCAGACGGAATTCCTAGGAATTTCTAAGAATTCCATCTGATTCCGGAATCTTATATGCATTACACTTTATCGTATGCTTCTAAGTTATCATAGTGAACGGATCCGGAATCAGACGGAATTACACGGAATTCCTAGGAATTCCTTCTGATTCCGGAATCGATGGAACTAATACCGTTTCCGGAATCGCTCAACGGAATCGCTTCTCGCCTTCACCCTCATGTTTGCTATTGTGATTGCAGGTTAATCTTCAACATAAACGAGCGATTCTGGATCCGGAATCAGACGGAATTCCTAGGAATTCCGGAATTGATGGATCTAGTACCGATTTTGGAATCGCTTCTCAAACTACATGTAATTCCGGAATCGGTAGAATTAGTTCCCTAGGCGGAACTAATGCCCTAATGTTCAACATCGCGGAATAGGATGACTGCTCATGACACGAACACCGACCAGACATCCTTCATTTCTACATCTCCATCGATTTCTTCAATTTCAACATCTGATCAAGATATCGCAGAAGTAAATGCTGATGCTGTTTGAAATTCTGTTGAGAATAGAAACATATGTGATGTAGTGAGGGGCTGAGCACCTTCCAAAAACCTTTGAGCATCCCACCAACTCACCCTAGAATTGAGATGATTTAGCATTAAAATAGTGAAATATACTGATTTCCAGCTTGAAAAGGAGCCTCAGTCCCCCTCAGAAAAAAATTTTCCGGGGCTCAGCCCCCTCTAGAAAAATTTCCTGGCTCCGCCACTAGATACTCTCCGTCTGGACTCTTTCAATATATTTTATTTATTTTTGTTTAAAAGAACACGTTAAGATGCAAGTCACCATACATACAGTCCTTCTTTCGATATTTACATAACTACTAAATGATTTTATGTTCGATATAGATTTTAACGAATTTTTCTCTTTCAAAAGAAAAATCTTATATATTCTTTTTAGTTCACTGATGACACTTCAATGGCTCTTTGCTTAGCTAATTCATTAGTAGCTCGTCAAGATTTTATTCCTTATGATCAATTAGTTCGATATAAATGGTGGCACAAACTTGGATATATGTCATCGACTGGACAATGCTTCGATATTGGCGCTGCTACTAGTCAATCATTAAATGAATTTGAACGTCGTCAAAAAACATTTGCAAAAGACAACAAAATTCCATCTACACTAATGGATAAACTTTCTGATCTCGAGCTTCTTGGAGATTTTGATGTTTATTGTAGTGAAGATGGTGTTGCTGGTAATGGAGCTTTAATGCGTTTAGCACCTGTACCTCTATTCTTCTATCGACATAAATACGTTGCAGTCGAATTCTCAGGTCGAAGTGGAGAAATTACTCATGGTGATAAGAAAGCATATGATGCATGCAGATTCTATGGTGCATTGATTGTTGCTGCACTTCGTGGATTTACAAAACAACAAATACTTGCTAAGAACTTTTATTCTACACATCAACATTGGTTTGGTGAAGAACCATTACATGAAGAAGTCAAATTAATTGCTGAAGGATCATTCAAAAAAAAAGGTGGATACAATGAAGGTATTCGTGGAAAAGGTTATATTGTCAATGCTCTTGAAGCTGCACTATGGGCTTTTTGGTCTGATAATGGTTCATTCGAAAAAGGTGCTCTTGCTGCTGTTAATCTTGGTGATGATACTGATACAACAGCTGCTATCTATGGTCAACTAGCCGGTGCTTACTATGGATATAAAGAGTTGCCACCACACTGGCTCAAGCATGTTTATGCTCATAATTTTTTGAAAACGTTAAGTAAATGGATTGTTTATACAGGTGAACAATGGAAATATGATTGACAAAATTCTTTTACTAAATAATAAATAAGTAGAATTTAACATTATATTCTAAAATTTCACATAGTATTTGTCTGTATGATGTCAAAATTAATAAACAAACTTATTTTATTATTTTTTCAGTTGTTCTATCATAGGATATTTGTATTTAATATTGAAGACTAATAAAATTATTTTATCTTAAATTTTTGTTTTTATTTATTTCTTAATTTTAAAAAAGAGATACTTTTATGTAAAGTCCTTTTGAAATCAATTGAGATTGAATTTCGAAAAAGAATTGAATTAAGTATGATTCTTTTTTTCTAGATTATATTAATATAGATAATTATTTAACATAATGGAGTTTCCATCACCACATGATCGTGTATTACCAGATAAAATTAAACTCAAAAAAACACCTGATAATCATATAAAAGATAATATTTATAATCAAGTGATTGGTTCTCTTGTAGGACTCGCTATTGGTGATGCACTTGGAGCTAGTGTAGAATTTCGTCCTCAACAATATCTTGTCGCTAATCCAGTTAAAAAAATGGAAGGTGGGGGTACGTGGGGTCTCAAAGCAGGTCAATGGACAGATGATACATCTATGGCATTATGTCTTGCTGCATCATTAATCACGCAAAAATTTTTTAATCCTTACGATCAAATGGTTCGTTTTAAATGGTGGCATAGACACGGATATCTTTCATCTACCGGACATTGCTTTGATATTGGACAAGCAACTCGTGAATCTATCAAAGTATTTTCTAATCGCCAAAAAATTCTTAAGACAAAGTATCGTTGTCGCACTGACGATGAACTCGATAAATTGACCTGGGATTCTGTTAAATCTACTAAAGATTTTAATGTTTATTGTGGTAGTGAAGGATCTGCGGGGAATGGAGCTCTTATGCGTCTTGCTCCTATACCATTATTTTACTTTAAAACACCTAAAATTGCTATTGAATATGCTGGTTCTAATACTTCTCTTACTCATGCAAATAAAAAGGCAATCGATGCATGTCGTTTTTATGCAGCATTGATCGTTGCTACTCTTCATGACTATACCAAAGATGAACTACTTCATGAAGATTTTTATTCGAAACATAAACAATGGTTCGGTGAAGAACCATTACATGAAGAAATCAAATTAATTGCTGAAGGATCATACAAAAGAAAAGGTGGATATGAACAGGGTATTCGTGGAAAAGGTTATGTTGTCAATGCTCTTGAAGCTGCACTATGGGCTTTTTGGTCTGATAATGGTTCATTCGAAAGAGGTGCTCTTGCTGCTGTTAACCTTGGTGATGATACTGATACAACAGCTGCTATCTATGGTCAATTAGCTGGCGCCTTCTATGGCTATCAAAATATTCCAAAAGAATGGATAAAAAAACTTTATGCACATGATTTGGTTGTTTGCATTGGTGAATGGCTTCACTTTCACGGTAATCAACGATCATCAGAAGATGGTGAATTTCAGCATGCAGCGTCAACCACAATCCCAACTGATAATACAAAATCTTCAGAAGAAAAGAAACAGCGAAGCATTACTATACCAGTAATATCTCAATCAGATCATTCAAAAACTTATGAAACTAATGACAAATATAATAATAATAATAATAATACATCTTATGTCAAACAAAAATCGGCTAACAATGAATCTAGTCCAATCATCGAATTTAATCGTTCTCTTTCATTAAATGCAGTTCAAAATTCACCTACTACTCGTATCAGCTCGTTTGATATTATTCCTTCTGAATTCTCACGTGCCAATCCACATCAAACATATAATGAACATGATGATTTTACAAGAAAAGGACATGACCATCCTTTTTATCGTAAAAAGAATTAATTATAAAACAAATTATAACAGTTAATCAAACAAAAAACTCTTTAAAAAATATTCATCTTTGCAAACGTTTATTATAAAGATTGATGTTAGCTTTGTTCTTTCATTATTTTATTTTATTTTTATAAATATTATCTACAAAATTTCTTGTTTTTTTTCCGTTAAAATATTTTTCTCTTATTATTCATAGAAGATAAATATATATGAATTATATTGTTTCATTTACTTTTTAAACAAAAGAAATATATTTCCAGTCATTAGTAGGTTTTTATTAGAAATCATAGATTTCTATGTAATATATTTGATATTATTGTGTCAGAACAAAATGATTAAATAACTTCAGCGTTTTTTTTTTAAAGATTATTAACATATTGTTCTCTTAATTGTCGTAATTCATTGATAAATCCTTCAAAACCTTTAATTAATTGTCCTTTCTCAAATGTAACTTGTTTATTAGCATTCGTCCAATTAATTTCAATCCATTCAGCTCCACCATCAGCACAATCTGGACATCCAATACGATCATCTAATGATTGAAAACTTTTTGAATCAACAAGACTAATCAATTGTTGCCATTGTTCCACTGAAAATGGATACTGTTTTTGTACAGATGGATATGCATCTTGAGCAAAATTTGGTTCTTTCAAAGCAGTTAATTCATATGGATTTGTTGTTATATTAATCGATCCACGACAATAACCTATACATTTACCAAATGAAGTTCCACTTGAAATTGATACAATTTTTGTTTTTGAATGACATTTACCATTTATTATTGTTAATAAAACAATGAAGAGAAAATATAAATATAATCTTTTCATTATTTATATATTTGATTACTAACTGTATTAAAGATTTTCAAACTGTAATTATCATGAAAAAGAAATAATATGTTTTGACGCACAGTATTTATATTCATATACTTAGAATTAAAATAAAAAAAAAACACATTTCTTGTATTCTAAAGAACAAAAATAAAAAGTACTAATCGTATTTTTTTTCCAATACATCTTAATGCCTATTAAAACATGAATAGAAATGAAAATCATGATTTCAAATAGTCAGATGGTACTAATGGATATCTAATAGAATTATATTTTAGTCATTGATAGAATATTAATAAAGGAAAAAAACAACAATTATAAATATCTATCATTTATTTATTTTTTTGAATAGATTGTCCATTTTTATACAATAACAATTTAATATAACTTAAAATTGGTATCTGTCGCTAATTTCACTCAACATGATGAATTTAAACAAATTTAATATAAATTATCTACTTTAAATATCAATAATTTGATTATCATATGTTCATTTCATCTTCCAAATAAAAAAATGAATTCGCATACATATATAAACTATCTTCTCGATTTATTTTGATACTCTCAAAACAAAATTTTATTTTTAATAAAAAGGATTCATATTTTTACATTCAAATTAAATAATTTAAGACATACATATATTCGATATTTCTTCAAACAAATCATCTCATCACACATCATAATCCTTTATTTTCTTTTTTGTTATAGATTTTCAACATATTGTTTTCTAAGTTGTCGTAATTTATTGATAAATCCTTCAAAACCTTCGATTAATTTTCCATACTCAAATGTAACTAATTTAGTACCATTCAACCAATTAATTTCAATCCATTCAGCTCCACCATCAGCACAATCTGGACATCCAATACGATCATCTAATGATTGAAAAGTATTTAAATTAACAAGACAAATTAATTGGTACCATTGTTTCCATGAAAATGGATATTGTTTTTTTACAGGTGGATACGATTCTTGAACTCCATTTGGTTCTTTTAATGCAATTAATTCATATGGATTTGATGTTATATTAATCGATCGACGACAATAACCCATACAAAAACCAAATGAAGTTCCACTTGAAATTGATAAAATTTTTGGTTTTTCATTGTCTTTACATTCAATTTTTATTAAGAAAATAACGAGAAAAAAACATAAATATAACTTTTTCATTATTTCTGTCAAGAAAAAAATGTTCGACTATACTGTCGACGTTAAACTTCCTTTTTTCTTACTAAAGAAAAGAAAAAAAAATGGTCTGACGCGTATTTATTCTATATATCTATGCACTTACCTGTAATTAGAAAAATATAACAAGAACAACCATTTATGCATGATTAAGGACAAAAATAGAGAAAGACCTATTAAAACATGAATAGAAACGAAAGCCATGATTTCGAATAGTAATAATCGACGTCTGATAGAATTAGATTTCAGTTTTTGTTAATTATGTAATTATGAAGTCATTGTAGGAACTGATATTTGTTGAAATGAATATTAGATTATGATACAAACTACTGAAAACAATGAAAAGTCATTCAAATAACTGATTTTTGCATTTTAAGATGTTAAACACGCTTTAGATCCAGATCCTGTCTATTAAATGTATTTTTATTCTTAAACTTGATTGATTAAACATTTTTGAATTCAATTCATTAGTTGTTCAAGAAAATACTGAATGCCTTATTTTGGTTATTTAGATTTGACGATTGACTTGATGTGTACATAGTACTGAACAAAAGAAAAATAGTAGAAGATGGCGTATTGTAACAACAAGACAAGATAATAGCATATATAACATTTTTTTTCTTTTTACGATTTTTCATATGTCAATAAAATATCCGTTTCTCTATATAAATTTTTGGAATAGATTAAATCTTATTATTCGAACAAAACTTGAAACTAGTAATATAATTTAGAAATAATGTATCAATAGTAAAATTTTGTTTTTGATTCGAAATATTAAGAACTAAACAAAAGCAATTGTAGAATCTAGTGCTTACAAATCAATGGAATAATGGCTACAAACTCTTCAAATTAATTAATATCCTTAACATTAGTACGAATGATTATCATATCAAGTAATAACTTTACAAACAGGTATCGATAATATTTCAAAAGGAATTTAACAGTCCATTGTCACTTTAGTCGAGTTTACTACAATTATCAATTGAGATTTAGATAATTCTAATAAATATGAAATAAATAGTTTATGTTATAATTCTAAACGAAAATGACTTTTTGATTTGATAAATTGTCGTAATCTTTGTTTAATATTATCTGATAATTTACAATTTTGTATCCAAAGTTCTTTTAATGAATGATTTCGTTTAAATAAATCAATTAAAGTATTAAAACTAGCATCAGTAATAAATTCATTTTTTGAAAGATATAAAATTTCAAGAGTTGTATTATTATATATAAGTACATCAGCTAACCATCGAAGATTTTGATCATTAAGACCATTTTCATTAAGACCTAAGACATTTAATGACTGATTTGTTTTAAGCATTTGAGAAAGATATTGTATACCATTATTTGTAATATTATTTGAACCAAGACTAAGTGTTTTTAAAGTTGAATTATTTGTTGAAAGAATTTTTGTTAAATAATTAACTCCTGTATCATTAAGATAATTTTTATAAAGTATTAATATTTCTAAATTTGTATTATTTATTAATGCATTAGCAATTATTAATGCACCATTTGATGTTATTTTATTATTTTTTAATAAAAGTTCTTTACATTTTTTATTAATAATTGCTTGTTGTACAACAATTTCAATATCTTGATCAGTTAAATTTTGTTCATTTAAATTTATTGATGAATTTATATCATATTTATTAATAATATCTTGAAGATTTTTATTTTGATATGAATTATTTATTGATAAATTTAAAGATATTATTGGTGGTGAATATGAAATAAGAGGAAATAAAGGTTGAACTTCTTTTATTTGTATAATATGAAGATCATTTCCAGCATTAAGAATAGATGTAACTTGAAATTGTCTTGCAGCTATAAGTAATATTTCATTTTCATTTGGAAACATTGAATGATTACAAATATTTTTTCCAGTATAACATTCAATTGAAAATAATGTTCTTTTATCATTTTTACCAAAAAATTCTTCATTTTCTAATATTCCAATTGTATTTGTACATGATGAAAATGCCCACCAAATAAATTTTTTATCTATAAAATAATCATTACTTAAATCCATTTTTATTCCACGATAAATTGTTTTTTCATAAGATGGAAGTTTTGATAATGAATAAATAAATAAACGAAGATAAAGAAACCATGGTTTTAATAATTGACGATTTTCTGAACGAAGTGTTTTATTTAAAATAAAATAAAATGATTTATCTCGAGGATACCATTCCATTGAATAGAGCATTATTGAAGCTGATTCATCTGATGAAAGATTATCTTGTGGATGAATACAATTTTGTTTAACTGTATAAACCATTTGATCGATTTGTGGAACAATTGATATTAAAGATTCAATTGATTTTTCTAATGAAACAAGATCAAGATTTTCAAAACCTTGAATAGGTGGTAACATTCGTTTTGGTTCTTCAATTATATCTGATAATCGAATGTTATGCTCTGATTGATCACTAGGATTTTTAGACATTTTTTTTTTATTGATTAAATGATTAAAAATTCTTTATGTTCTCGAAATCATTTCTGTTTCACATGATATAACATATTGATTCGATCATAGAATGACTTTTTTGTTCGTTTCTATTGAATTGCACAACAATTTCATCGTCATGTTTTTATTTCAGTTTGATTTGTTACTATCGATTCATTTAATAATTGTGATAAAAAAATCGAAAAGATTTTATTAAAAATAAGATGTCGCTATTTTAAAACTTTTTATTTATTTGTCATATTTTATAATGAAGATAAAATGAAAAAAAAATTAAATTGATTTAATCGAATTTATAACTTTATTTTTCTTAGAAAGTATATCAAAAAAACTTGCATATTTAGTTTTATCAAAATAATTGAATTCTACAGATGAGAAATGGTAAACTAGACAAATAAAAATTATTTCGTGCAATCAAATACATGAATACAAAAAAATAGAGATAAATATTGTGTATACAAGATAATTCTCTTTATTTAACTCAATCATTTTGTGTTGTTGTAATCGGTATTTCCGAAACATTGTTTTGTTTGTTACAGTAAATTAATGTTATATAATCATAAAATCTTTATATCAAATAATGTTAATATTTGTGCCATTTATAGACATTTTTTTATTTGTTATTGCATTCAGAAATAGTAAGAAAGTGATGTGAAAATTTTATTCATATAGGTAAAATAGTAAATAGATCACTTCGCTAAGAACAGTATGATGTACGAATAGAGAGAAAATAAGGTGTCTATCTCGACTGCAAATTTGTTGCACTTATAGGGAAAAGCTTTGATATGTCCATGAAGAGTCGAAAAGATTGTATAAGTTGCTATGATGAATGACAAATAATCGCTTTCTATATATTCAGTAAAACAGAACATAATCTACATAGGTTAACTTTTTCAAAATACTGAATATATCTACTTCACATATTTAAGTAGTGATGATACTGAAGGAAAGAGGTACAATAGACGTTTAATTTTATATTTTGGATTAAAATATCAATCGTTATTTTTTCGTTTAGTATCTACGATGAAAAATTTTCTGATGAAAACTTCACATTGAAACATTTATGACCTGGACTTTTATCAATGGCTCACAAATTTTCATTATTACTGTTGTAATATCGTGGCTTGATGGCAAACATGTTTTATATTTTTATTAGTTTTTCTTTAATTATACTTTTCTCTTTATTTTTCAACGATTGTTTTTAGCGAAATTGTTGATGATATGAACATTGTTAAGATAAGAATTGAAAGCTATAGTAATGTATCATTTAATTACTTTGATTCTTAACGAATTTTATTTTATTTGTATAAAACTTAGGCTCGAAATCAGGTACTGCAAATTTTTTTTTGCTCAATGCTGCATGTCTATCTTCTAATCTATTACATCGTTAGGTGATATTGGTTTTCATAGAGTTATTTACTTTAGATTGGAATAAAAGCTAAACTATATATTCTTTCTAGATTTTATTAGTTGTGCTTGTCTATGTTAATGCTCATGGAATGACTCTAAAATAATTCTTTTTATATAATTATGAAATTAATTCAATAATAAAAGAATAACGTAACTATGAACATTATTTTCCTACGACATATCCTTTAACTGGGGAATGCCTCAACTAGAACCAAATTTGTTTAGGTTAAGTTTTTCTTTAACGAACTACAATTGATATTTAATTATTGACTTATTTATGCTATCTATATATAGTAGATGCATATACATTACTTTTGAAGTAAATTCATTAATTAATAATATTTATATTTTATTTAATTGAGATATGTAATTCAAATCGATTAATATTTTAATTTGTGTAAGGTATACGTATTCTGTGCACATTGTCCATCATCATCATCACATCTTTAGTTTTATTGAATATTCGAATAGAGGTTCAGATCGAACACGCTGACGATACGATCTTGATATAATTCCTTTGAGACTTTGCAAAATTTTCAAATGCATTTACATAACGGAATTTACTGATATATATATACCATTCTATTTAATTTCTCTAATAAATAACTTTTGTTCCCGTTATGAATACTTTTTATTCATACATATAATTAAATGGCATAGCTAATCAAACAATAAATATTTACAATATTAGATTGCAAACAAATTGTAGAAATTATCGATACAATCGATTGTTATCCCTGTTGAACTTGATATAGTTGTGATAAATTAATTTTGTATTTTTAATGTGTGTCCTAAAAAGTTTATGATTAGGATCGACACAAACATATATTAAAAAGTTCATTCTAATGAGATTGGCCATTGTCTAAAAATAATGGTCTCATACTGAAATATTTAGAATTCTAACTTGGATGTCATTCTATGAACTTTTTTGAAGGTTCTAGTAAAATCTGATTTTATCTTGTACTTTGTTTTCTTCTTTCAACGCTAGTTTTACCTTAATAGAAACTAATACTAATTTTTGAAAATGATGTGCTCGAAGAGATTACTAGTGACTTTTTAAGAAAAAATGATAAAGACTTACGATTTTTACTTCTAAATAGAGAATAGTATGGTATGTAAGTCTATGTAAAAGGCAATCTTTCAAATTTGTTAATTTTTAATATTTTGATAGAGATCGGTAACATAAGCTTTAAATTTCAAAACCTACAAATTTTCCTTTCTTACAGAGATTTCTTTTCTTTTAAACAAGATAACCATTCTGAGGTTAAATGTCAACAGTGGATGTATTTGTTAAAATTTTCAGGCAAATTTGAAGATGCAGGTTACGGATACTTTCATCAAGTTTTTCATCGATTTTCACGTAGGTTTTCGTGTTTTGTTTCACTCTTTTAAATAGTGAAAGCCACAGGTTTCATTCATTTTCTTTTAAAGTTCAGATCAATCTTCTTGGGTGCACTTACTTGTAAACATCAGTGGAAAATCTTGAAAGAATTCTTTTTGAAATTAATTTAATTAACAATGAGTTGGCCTAATAAACCTTGAAACAATTAATCGAACAATGAATAGCAAACGATGTATCGTACTTATTAAATTTAGATTTTAGATACTCAGAATTCTGATCGAATCTAGGATTTTTATTTGACTTCTTTATTAAAATGAAATTAAAAATCAACTCATCCAACATACTTGAAAAAAGATGATTATAATTATATATACTTACGTGTTTCATTTCTAAAATTGTAGCAAATATATTGCAATTTTTCTTCATGCTTTTATCAAATTAAAGCTCACAATTAAAAAGTGTAGATCGACACTAGAGTCTGCATCACAAACATTGATATATTTTATCCGCTAATATGTAGATATAGAATCTATTCGAAGAAAGCCTATATTAACTTATATGGAGTGAAGATTACAGTATTTGATGATAAATATGTATGAAGAAATTTTCACATTTTTCTGAATGATTTTGGGATACATTAGGAATGATTTGATTGATTATCCTTATTGCCTTTCGATGAAGATATATCGTAGTTGTCCATCTTTTGTTTTTGTTCGTTATAATAACCTAATCGATCAGATTTAATACCTTGAAGTAAATTACGACAATCAGCCAATTCATTAATAGCCATTGTGAGACGATCGACTATTTGTTCGCGTGTTGGCCATGAATGACCACCAATGGCAAGATCCAACATTTGCGCATTTGCCCGCCACATCTTGTGCATAGCAAATTCCAAATCCGCTGTTACCTCATTACGGAATGTATTATAGCGTGTATATTCTTCTGTGAATGGATTTGCTGACATGTAAGAATTGACAACAGTGAAGCGAAGCTCAGAACAAGACTGAATACCTGTAACACGATGTGCTAAATGACTGCCTAGATACATAATTTATAGTTTTGTAAATGAATATTTTTCAAAATATTTACCTTGCATGAATACACATGAATTTGGACCGAGATAATTGATTGGTCGAATATAATTTTTTGGCACTTGACCTTTGTATTCTTCGATAAGACGGAAAGCTTCTTTGGGTTCGCGTTCAATAAGTTGAAGTTCGCCGCCGACCGTTTGACTCATATCACAGGCAAGCAGAATGACAACATAGGGTACACTATCACAATGCCAAGCATCAATATTTTTTTGGGTTGCACGACCAATATTGACATGACTATAAGTGGATTGAAATGCCGTGGGAAGAACTTGAACGTCTCCAGTTATGCGTGACAAATGTTCGAGTACACGTGGACACCGATTGAAATCTTGAATCCATTTACTGCGATAACCGTTGTAACAAATATAAGCTGGTTGACGCTCATCACCTATTTCATGTTCAAGTTCTCGTTGAAGAATATTACGCAGAACTCGATAGCCTTCGTCACTCAGCAGACGAAATGGACCAGTGTAAGCAATCTGACTATCACCATTAGATGCTACAGGATGATCGAGTTTAGGTGCCTTGGAAACACGCTGAAAACCGTCGAGTAACACGACAAAATCAGGATCAGTCAAAGACAAATGAATATCAGGATCGTACGTAGGCTCATTAGATGCGAACTCAAATTCAAGATAAGTTAAGCGGGGAGGCAATGGTAAACAGTCAACATTATTAACAGTCATGTCGGTGTTGATGTTTTAAAAGTTTATGTTTTACAAACTGGGTCAGGTGAATTTGTTTATGCTCGTTACTTTTTTTCTATACACGGTAAAGATAAGACTATCTTGTTCTCTTTCTGTGTCAACCGAAAAAAATTTCCGAACATCTTTAAACTTATGAAAATGGGCGTTACTGTGATTTTTGTGCTTCATTTGTCTTGTGCTGTTGCTGTTTTAACACAACAAGTGCCAAAAATTAAGAATTTCGAGTCAACAATTAATAAAAATAGTGTTTCTCCACTTCAAAAAATGTTTAAAACGAACAATCAAACCATGAAATGAAAGATGCATTATTTTTTAGTGCAACGCAAAATAAAAGTTCTAAAGTATTCCATAAACATATATACTACTAAGAAGTTCTCCGAATTGATAACCCACATAAAGAGACTTTCTTGTACTCTTCAATCGATACTTTTTTCTACTATTATAAGTAACTACAAAAGTGATTTTTCGAGAGATAGGCCTTCGACAGACATACTACATGTTGGATGTAAAGAAGTGTCATTCCTTTCCTCTTCGATATTTCTATAAGTCAATCAAAGGAATATGAAATTATACTATTATATAGAAGTCGTCACGGACTATCCAACAGTATATAAAACAAATCGAAGAGCACTTGTATTGAAGATGATATCTGTGGAAGAAGATTCGTAAGTATTTTTTCAAGCATCTGTAATTTGGAAAAGAAGTACATTTGTATGACAAAAGTACAAATCATTTAGATGGTTTTTTTTTGAAAACATTTTATATATATAATTTGTTTTCAAAAAACGAAAAATGAGAAACATGGACTCGAGATGAAGGAAATAGTCATATGATTATCTTATATTTAAGGATTTGCAAAAAATCTTGTTATAAGAGTTTGCCATAAATATAATCCATCTCTGAGAAGAGGTCGAAACTTTGGAATTATCCTTCAGTGATCAGCAGAGTCGTATTTGATTCTTAAATCCGATTTTGACTCCAAAAAACTTCGAAACTTTTTTGTAGCCTAGTGACACTTGTTTCGTTTTGATGCTTGATATCTTGAAAAGATGAAGAGTAGTAAGTAATTATGTAAGAAATGAAAAGTTTCTATTGTCATAGGATTTATTTTCTTATATTATATTTTGGAAACAACAAAAACATTATGAGTAAAAAGAATTTAACAAAAAAAAGAACTTGAATAATTAATAAAAGATAGTGGTCATCACTAAAATTCATTAAGAGGAAAGAAAATCCTTTTAATCCCTCTGACCTCATCGGAGTCTGACACAGTTTATTACTTAATGCATTTTTGAGAATAGCAGAAATTTCTACATTCCTTTTTACAAAACCTGAACGTATCTCTCATAATGACCCATCATGATCTTCAATGCTTGAATATTTCAACCCATATTCTTATCAAGAAAGATGCTTTGTGCTCTAAACGATTTTTTTTTATACAGGAGACAAATTTGGTTTGCGAAAACTGTTTTAATTTTGGAAAAGTAAATTGATTTTTGAAAAGTCATATGGAGTATAATATGCATGATTCGTCTCTATTGGACTGAGCATTTAATGGTTTATTATTTTCCAACGAAACCTTTTATGGTTTTATATTATCAGATAAAACCTATTGAAGTCAGCACTTGCCAAGGAAGCCTTTTAATAGCTCCGCATATTAGAGCAGAATCCATAATGATTTAATACTATTGCGTAGAACCATTTAAGCCAATATTATTACGCAGAATCTTTTAAGGTTCTATATAGCTTCTATTTTTAACGATAAATACGTGAATAAATGATTAGTTGAATACTTAAAAATTTGAATGGTTTAATGGCTGTATAATTGAATAGGTGAAAATTTGAATGAATGAATAATTGCATATTTAAATAGCTGAATGGTTGAATGAATGAATAGTTGAATGAATGAATAGTTGAATTCATCTTTCAATTTTAATATTGCTGGATAGAAAAATAAAAATAGGTACTGTATTCAATAACAAATCATCCGAAAGATATACATACTACGTAATTGGTAGTATAAATACACTAGCTAACTAGCAGTACACATAAACAAATGCATAGGTAAGGTATGTATTATTTACTACTGCATAGAAATCTTTTCTTCTGCTGAAAACTTAAATGAAAATAAATATACGAAGCGGCTTTCATTCACAGAGAAATACTGAGGACTGATCAAGTAATGTTATTCCAATGAGAATACCCATGGTTTCATTGGAAAGCCGACAGTGAATGCACAAAGCATACTGCAAAGTTCGTTCTTGTCATTTAAAAGTCACTTTTCGGTTTGATACCGACACCAATACATATCAAGTGAGCTGTCGTTTTTAATGCAACACTGCGGTCATGTATAAGCCCTAGCGAAATTAGTATAAATTTAAAAGGAAATAAACTTCAAGTTCGTTTCCGAAACAGAAAGTTCACGAGCTTCTTACTCTTACTGGTACAATTGCTACAGAGATTTATTGAGATATAAACGTTTTCGTGACGATTGATCGGTCGACTAGTTGAATGATAACCAGTTGGGCCAATCAAATGATTAAAAGTAAACTGGCATACGTACAGCTACCTTCAAGGGTATCATGAAACTATCTATAGATCTTCAATAACTATACTATAGGGATACCCATTAGGTATGTACCAATCCCAGTCCGATTCGGTATGTGCTCAACTGATCCATGCAAGGGGGAAAGTGCAGATCCTGCACCTCGGCATCTGCTCAGCACCTTTTCAGCACCTCAGCACCATTTCAGCATCTCAGCACCTTTTCAGCACCCCCGCACCTTCTCAGCACCTCAGCATCTTTTCAGCACGTCAGTACCTTTTCGGCACTTTTGAAGAAAATTTGATGCGGTGGTGCAGCACTTTCCCCCTTGCCTTGGTCATTCATTAAAAGTAAACTTTCATCTAGTTTTGTAAAAAAAAAATATCACAATTTCTAGAATTAACTGATCTCTAAATCATAACTCTCATCCTATTTGGATATACTGTATTAAAAGATTTTTTTCAAGAGCTATTCTTTACTTATGTATACATGTGGTCGTGAATTTAACTCTACACATACTACTTAATGTATATTTATTGGTTCATTCTGTCTTATTTTGAAACATCTGTGAAGTACGACGGAGCATAAATTTAGCGATGAGCATTTTTTAATTACTAAAATTGTCTCGATGTGAAATGATGATCAAAGGCTTAATATTTTGATCATCATAGTTTTCATAAATGAAAACAAGGATAACAAATAGAAAAAATATTTAGAATGGTTTACGACTTTTTTCTGCGAATATGCCTTTTGTTGATTGTTGTCCGTCTTAATTGGTTGCTAGATATGCATCAATACAAGTTCAGAATTGAGGGCTCAGTCACTCGTTTACGCTAGATATTTATTTAACCTATCTTTAGCGTAGATCTTAAGGTGCTATATACTCAAGATACCCTTCAATCTTCGAGTACTATATATAGGAATACTCTTAGATTTGCAAAGACTAAGTTAATGAAATAACCAGTTTCTCAGGAACTAGGTTATCGAAGTAACAATAAATCCTGACGGTTCATATGCTTGACTATAGTCAGTATCTTAATTCTGACATTGGCTATGTGCATTTATGATTTTCCAGAGGGGGGCAGTAGCTCGAATCAACAGCTAAGGAACCTAATGAATCGCCCCGATGCACACTACTTGTTATTCTAACAATCAGCATTGATTCATGGTTATTTTCCACATGCAAATTTCACACGTGGAGCACCCGCAGAAGCGAAAATCATGTTTTGTCACCTTTATATTTGATACCTTTACAATTGCATAGAAATCAATGTATTGATTCTAAATATGATATTTGTTTAAAATGAAATATATATATCAATCAAAAATGACGCAAATTTAGTGTAAAAAATAGTATTAGTGGTAAAAGTGCTTTATCAGATGTTAAGTTGGAGACTGAAAATAGTACCATAAATAAAGTACGTTGACTTATCTATCTCATATCGAGTGAGTCAAAAGTACCATGACAATAAAAAAAAATGATTGAATATGTCTCTTACGGCTCCACGAAACAAGCTTATTTTTTTTTCAAGAATAAAACCATATTCACATTCCAAATTCATACGGACAAGATTAGTGAGAATCTTTGTTAGATATAACTATTGATCTCAATAAGAAAATTTTACTTTTTCACAAATAAGGACAGAAAAACAATATACAGGATAGTGAAAAAGTCTCTTATTCAAGATAAAATTGAATATCTCTACTATCATCTGAACCAAACGAGCTGAATTTCTAACACAGATAGAGATATGTTCACACTCCAAATCCATACGGATAAGATTCGTGGAATCCTTTGATAAGTATATGTTTTTCTCTTTCTATTTGTGAAAAAGTAAAGTTTTCTTATTGAGGTCGATAGGTATACGTAATAAAGATTCTCACTAACCTTGTGCGTATAGATTTGGAATGTGAACAAACCTTTATTCTTAAAAGAAAAAGCCTGTCTCGTGCAGCCGTAATAGAAGTATTCAATCATACTTTTATCGTTATTTTATTTTTGGCCCACCCATTATACGATGTTTTTTTAAAGGAAGTGGTGCGTGCAGGTCTTCGTAAGTCTTATTAAATGTTAATATATATATATATAGGTATAAATATGTACTATGTTTTTTTAATGGAAGTGGTACGTACAGGTCTTCGTGAGTTTTGATAAATTTTAATATATATATATATATATGTATATTTACATATCCTATGTTTTTTTAAAAGAAGCGGGCCTAATTGAATTTTAATATATCT
>JAJEKB010021848.1:6974-104708 GCA_022393335.1 Macrotrachela quadricornifera | reverse complement strand
TTAACAATATGACAGTTTGCAATGTTACAAATTCATATTATAATTATCAAAACGGTCAAATTCAACTATGCAATGGCCGATGCTATGATTCGGCAACTGCAAGATGTATCAATGGTACTATTCAGTGTTTTAACAACTGTTCTGGTACATGCTACAATTCATCATTAAATCGATGTATCAGTGGAACAGTCTGTACTCTTAATGAACAATTATGTGTTGTTAAATATAATGGTTTTGGACAAGCATATAATCAATCAATTTTTCAATGTTACGATCCCACATACCAAGCTTGTTTGAACAGCTCACTTTGTAGCTATCCATCTCGAACATGTAGACAACAATGTCTTGGATACTATCAGGTATGTGTCAATAATATGACAGTTTGTAATGTTACAAGTTTGTATTATTATTACCAAGCCGGTCAAATTCAACTATGTAATGGTCGATGCTATGATTCGGCTGCTGCAAGATGTGCCAATGGTACTATTCAATGTTTTAATAACTGTTCTGGTACATGCTACAATTCATCATCAAATCAATGTATTAATGGAACAGTATGTACTCTTAATGAACAATTATGTGTTGTTAAATATAATGGTTTTGGACAAGCATATAATAAATCAACTTCTCAATGTTATGATCCCACATATCTAGCATGTTATAACAATACACTTTGTAGCTATCCATCTCGAACATGCAGACAACAATGTCTTAGAGACTATCAAGTATGTGTCAATAATATGACAGTTTGCAATGTTACAAATTACTATTATAATTATGAAGTCGACCAAATTAAATTATGCAATGGGCGATGCTATGATTCGGCAGTGCAACAATGTGTTGGTGGAGTGAATATAGTGAACATTACCTTAAGTACTTTAACAACAACTACAACAACAACGCCATCATCTGTCTCATCAAGTGGTTGCTCGGTTAAAGAATGCACAAGAGATGCTGATTGTTGTGTTTCTGATGTTGAATGTCAGTGTTTTCGACATAATAATCAAACTTATGGTTCGTGTTTGAATCCTTATTTGACACCAATCTGTGCGCAAGGATGCCCTGCGCAAGGACAATGTGGAAATGATATAGACTGTTGCAAATGCCGATGCAACCAGATCACAGTTACTAATACAAATGGAAGTCTTGTTACGCAAAGTCAGTGTGTACCACGTTAGAATGCGTAGTTCAACACACAAATGGACATAGAGATACATTAACTAATTATTTTGCTCAGTTTTCACTGCTTTCTGCTTCTATTGTATATTTTTACTTTAGTTTGGCTTCTAACTTTTTTTGCTTCTTAAAGAACAGTTACTAAATAACAAGTATATATCTACTAACAAAAGAAAACAATTAAAATTAGCGTCTTTAAAGAATACTATAAATACAAGCAATAAATAATAGAAATGATATTGTGAAAAAATGATTCGACGAAACCGTGAAAATTAGCTAAAATTGCACGGGACTATTTTTGTTAATGAGGAAAACATCTGATATCTTGTACGTTGATACTCACCACTGACGAGAAAAGTAATGCAACTTGATAGTTTCAACACAGGAGCATGAGACTACTCGATAGGAGTATTGTTGAATTTACGAGGAAACGCGTCTCTTCGGCTGTTGTCATATATATTAAGAAGAAATGGAAAAAAGAATATAAAAATATGCCTATGGCTGATGGCTTTTTTTGCATACATAATTCAATTCAAGGAAAAATGGTTTTATTTCAAAGAGAAACTCTCCAATGAGGAGAAACAACAAAAAAAAAGAGATATGAGAGTACCATTCACTAGATTAACTATTTCTTCTGAAATATTTTGATTTTCTGCTAGGAAGAAACTATTTTTCGTTGAAATCTCTACTTAAAAACGAGAAAAAATTGATATCTTTCTAAGTTGTTTTGATTTTTGCTTGTAAGTTTAGAAATAAATAACACATTTATTGCTAGTGAATAATTGAGTTCCTCTGATGTAGATTGTCTGAACGACCGATTGCGAATGTTTTAATAAAGTACGTAGGGCACTACAAAAGTTTTGCACCCCAGCCCTTCTAGAAGCCGTAATTTGAGGACATTTATTCTATTATAATGACTAAATATATTTAGGATTATGTGCAAAATTTCAGACTACCGCGGATTATCCATCGTTGTAGTTTTTTCATTTCTTTCGAAACACCCTCACATTATTTTCGATATGACTTTTCAACTTTCACGTGAACAATTTCGCACTATGATTTTATATGACTAGAAAATTGGTTTAACATACAACGAAGGCCATGCCCCTTTCGTACGAGCATGGGGGCACGGGACGAGGCAAGCGCCTTGTAACACCACAGTCCTCCGTTGGTTTCATAAATTCTAGTGAGACGTATCATTATTCCAAGATTCTGGAATTTTCATAGAATTCTAAATTCATCATCTACATAATCAATTTTTTATACCTAAGGATTCTATACCATTCACACTGCTCATATCGTCAGAGTTTTGGGATTATTAAATCCTTCGGATCAAACAGAATATTGCAATTATTAGAATTTTAGAATCATCCGAATAATTAGAACAATAAGAATTTTAGAATTATCAGAATTAATAGAACAATAAAATAAAACAATTACTGGTTAAAAGTAATAAATAATAAAAGTAATAATAATTATTAGCAATTATCAGAGTAATAGCAATAAAAAGTATTAGTAATGTGCTACCCATATTCAGCACTTAACCTATTCAACCGGATTCGATTTTCTTAAAATTCTGTGCATTCAGACTCATACAAATGTACTTATTAGCCTTTTTATTATATGGTGCCAGTTGTTTTTCTTTTTCTTGTTTATATCATGACTAGCAGAGATACCCGATGAAAATAGAATATGGTTAGAGTTTTGCATCTTCCATCCAAGTTTTTCTGTTGTACATAACACGTCTTCTACAGGACTGTTCCCCGCTGGCTGAACCATCTGCGACAGAAATTTTCCCGTCACTCCTGAAACCTCTATGGCAGGACTTTTACTGGTATGCGTCATGCATCTTTAACAGGATTGTTCCTGCTCTGCGTTTGGTATTCGCCATAGAACTCTTCTCGCCGTACGTGATACCTCTTTCATAGGACTTTTTTTATCGTACCTGGAATCTCTGCTACAGAGCTTTTGCCGCCGTGCGTAGAGTATTTTTCACAGAGCATTTCCCACCGGGCGTGAGGTATCTTTCACAGAGCATTTCCCACTGTGCGTGGAGTATCTTTCACAGAACTTTTCCTGCCGTGCTTAATGCAACTTCAATGGGACTATTCTCATCGAGCTCAAGCTGACACCCTCACTCGCATCCGCTTTGGACACGATCACTCTCAAAATTGCATTGAACTGCGTCATATGATTAGAAAGTGAATAAAATCACAGTCTCTTACAACTTGGATGAAGTTTCACGCACACCTTCCATTCTCACCCCCATCCATCCGCCAACTTTCATTAGGGCACTCAAGGAACTGATGCGGATAGTTCCGTGACGCTACCTCTCACAATGACTAAATATATAGCAAACAGACTCATCAGAATCTCGATCTGTATTGATCGCAATGAAATTTCACCCAGCCTCTTCCACGCACCCCGTTTGGTGGTTTCAACCTCAAGTTGACTTTCCTCAGAAGCTAAGGAAGTAGTGTGAAAACTTTTGTGACGCTAGCTATCACACGGACTGATTGCATAGCGAACAGACAAACGTTCTTCTTTAAATATATAGATACGTAATCGTTGTGAGTCAAAAAATAACAACGAATACGCTGCTTCTGCGAGTCATAGAAAACTAATGGATACATTATGGTTGTGAATCAAGGAAACACTTGTATACATTTTTTTTCTTCTAACCTATTAGAAATCTTCGGTTTTCACATTTAGACCAAAGAACCATCGATACAATATGATTAATCTTAGAATCATAACAAATTCGCTAAATTTCTGAAAAATTCATGCAAATCTCATTGTCACATGACATGGCTGAAATTTCACCCAAACACCCTCATTTTACTCCTATTAATGCTAACAGCACTCTATCAAACCTCAGCTGGACTCAGAAAAGCCTCACGGAAAGTTTGGTAGCGTTACTTAAGAAAATACTATCTGGGTGAGATTTCACCCTCACCCACACCCACACACCCCAAACTCACACCCTCGGTGGGTGACCGCGCTAAGACCTTCCTCCGGACCTAAGGATGCACCATGGAAAGTTCGGTGATCATAGCTTTTACAGGGACGGAATGCATAGCGAACAGACAGACAGACAGACATTTTTCTTTATATATATAGATATAAACACTTCTCTTTTATGTCGAACTGGATAATTATTCAAGTTTGTTTCTTTCTGTTTTATGTATTTTGTACAGTAGTGATGAGATAGCAAATCAAAATATCAGTTAGCCGCTGATCACACGCTCGAAGAAAATAAAGTATCTGTACGCACTGCCTGTAGGCGCTGTGTTAGCTGTTAACAGAAAATCAGGCAACAATAATCAAGAAAAGCGAACACGGCGATAGCATAGAAAATAAAAACCTTCTATCCTGGTTGCGACAGATATTTTTGTCTTAATTGTTGCAGAGAGAAGCCTTACACTATGTAATAAGCAATTCAAAAAATAATAAAGGCAGAGTAGATGACACATAATGTGTTACGTACCACCTAAGAAAAAGAGAAAAGAAAGTGTTTTTCTATTAAGCTTCTTATTAAAATATATTGAGATCCACCGGTGGGTCTCATCGGGTTGAATGGGTTAAATTGAACTTAGGGGTGTTCCATTGGGGGGGGAGGGGGCCGTTGGAGCTGCGACGCCCTCCCTCCAATCTTTTGGATTTTTGTTTTTTTGCTCGCCAGTTTATGAACATTTTTGGAAAGTTTTACATACAATTTACTGGTTCTAAAAAATTTTTTACAAAATCCTTTAAAAAATTAGGAAAAAATTTTAGAAAAATCTCAGAAATCCTCAAAAATTTTAAAAATTCTAGAAAAATCTAAAAAAATTCTCAAAAGTTTTAGAAAAATCTCTAGAAAATTTTCAAATATGCTAGAAAATTTTACATAAGTTATCAACGCCTCCCTCGCCAATCTTTCGGACCTCGGGACACCCCTGATTGAACTACAATAAGAGAAACTGTTAGGTACGAGTAGCATTTTTTCTTGTCACAAACACCTGTATTTCATTTCAGAGATGCAGGAGCCATGGTTTTTTACACTCCCGCCCCGTACCCCGTTTCACCTCGTCATGACACTGTATAACTTGATGAATTTTGACAATTTTGCATTTTTATGAGGTCAAAATTGATTTGATTATGATAATTGCTGAGATTCCACGTTCCTTGAACAAATACAACACTTCTTCGGTCTTTACACAAATTGTAAGGAATTTATTTGTTAAGATACTGAAAAAAAGAACACACTCGGTTTACAAGAGGTTTTAATTGCTAACCTGCACCGCTTCGTGAAAAATCACGAGGGTCCGCGAGGCGCCCCGTGCATCTCTAATTCATTTATGCAATAAAAGGATGTTTAATGATGATAAATAATTTTGACGAAATTATCTTTGGGAAACTTTTTGACTGGACGAATGGCTCCAGAGGCCGAACTTATTCGGAGCTTTAAATGCATTACATTCTAATATAACCACTCATTTCACTTTACTTTGTTAGATGTCAGACATAGACACTCAATATTATTTTGTATTCAACATTGACTTTCTAATTTATACTAATAAGCTTTTCATAATATATTGCTTACTCATCAAAATAACTTGTAAGAATTTATCCGTAGTAAGAGTAGCAATTTTTTTTATTAATGATATTGGATGCACAATAAACGACACTCTTAAGTAATTGGAAGAAAATTCTACCGTGACGTCTACGCAAAAAAAGGCTGCACAATCAAAAAGTATTCCAAATGGAATAGTGTACATCACATGAGCTATTAAAAAAAACATTGTATGTACATATTTTTTCAATTTTGCATCTATAATTCTTTTTACTACTCATACTCAAAAATTGTCAACGACAAAAACAACTACACCATCTGTCCATTCTTCATTCTTGCTGAAAATCGATTTTTTTTAACAAAGAAGTAAAACGATGCCTACAACCAGTCAAGCAACTGTTTTTACACCACATAAATATATTCCTTTAGATCAATATGTATCATATTTATTAATTTAAATCTATCATTTTTCATCAATAAATATTTGCTTAGGGTATTCAACCACAAGCCTCTACCGTAAGACAAGTTTTACCAGAAGAACTTTATAATGATTCAACAACAACAAGTCAAATTAATGTTGATGTTCAAAGTTTAAAAAGTGTTCCAACAAAGTAAACCTTTATATAGTTATTCGTTTACAAAGTTCTATTTTGAATAGACCGGCAGGTTTATCATTACTTGCAAAAGTACTTATTGTTGTAGCAGGTGTAGCTGTAGTAGCGATAGCAGTTTGTGTACCTCTTGGGTTAAAACTAAGTCAAACAGAGACAACAATCACCACTACAATGACTATTCTATATAACACTACTTCTACTACTGCCACTACATCAACTACTGCTACTACAACCTCTGTTACAACGACAACAACTACTACTGTTACTACTACCACTGCTACAACTACAACTACTACTACAACAATAGGTAAAATTTTCTCTAAATTAAATGTACCTATTGTAGTTATCAGCAGAAAAAAAAACAACGAATTTGTCGGATCTAGGATAACTACGCTGAATGAAGTATTATTTTTTTCCATAATAAATTTAGAATATAAAAGTAGAAGATATCAAGCATATCTTTTAAAGGTTACATCATTCTTTTAATGGATGATATATAAACATAAATCAAAAATTTTCCTATTCGAGAAAATATTATTTATCTAAAATAGTTTAGTTTCTAATACTTATTTCTTTTATAATAATAGCTTCAATCTCGCGAGATGCATTTTGGTCATTTGATAATAATGTTTTGGATTTATATAATAATTTTAATGCAAATACTTCTGGTAATCCAAGTTATACAACAAGCTATCTTGGTAGTGGTGCTGCAATTAGTCTTACCCGAACATCATCACAATATGCTGCTGTTATATATACACAATTATTATTTAATTCATCAAGTTTTACTGTTGAAGTATGGATCTATCCAATTAGTTTAACAACTGCTGATTATGGGATATTTGGTCAATGTGATACAGCTACAACTAATCTATGTATGTTTTTTATTATTAGAAATTATAAATTATGTTGTGGCTTTTGGAATAATGATTTACTGGGTTCAACAAGTGTTACAACGAACACATGGTCTCATGTTGCTTGTGTTTATAATTTAGCTACAGGAACACAACAAGTATGGCTTAATGGTGTACTTGATGGTTCTCGTTCATCACCAGCTTATCAAGGTTCACGTGCTGACACAACAATTGGTGTTGGTTATTTAACCCCACCTGGTTCAAATTTTTTTAACGGATATTTTGATCAAATGCAATTTTCATTGAGAGCTAAAAATTCAACAGAAATATTAAATGATGCAACTCTTGTTGTTTATTATTCATTTGATAGTGGATCACTTTATGATAGTGGTCCAAATGGAATAAATGCATCCGTATCTGGAAGTCCAACAACTGTTAGTGGTAGAGTAAATCAAGCACTTCAATTGAGTTCAGGTGCTTATATTAGTCCATCCTATGCGGCATTTTATAAATTAGGTGTAGCAAATCAAGCATTGACTATATCATTATGGGTTAAACCTACTGGTAGTCTTGCACAATCAACAATCGTATTTGTGCAACTTTCATCAGGATGGTGTGTTGGCTTTATAACAACTCAATCAAATGGCCAATTAATGGCTAATTTATGGAATTCAAGTCCGGTAGCGGCAACAGGTCCAATCCTTGTCCTTAATAGCTGGACTCATATTGGTTATACATATAGTTTAACCAACGGTCTTCGATTATATATTAATGGTACTCAATATTCTACATCAGGTGCCTTTTCATACGTTGCAGCAGGTGGTGCTGTCTCTGTCACAATAGGATCAGCTCGTGGTCAGAATTCATGTTCGCCAGGTTATGGTGGTTCATTCAATGGAGCAGTAGATGAATTTTATTTATATTGTCGTGAATTAACAGCAGCTCAAATTTTGGCATTAGCAAATCCTTAAAGCGTCTGACAGACAATTTATTTTTTATTTTGTATTTCAGCATTTTTTAAAATTAATAAAATAAAATTTGAATAATATTATGTAATAAAAAAAAGAAAAGAGTAAAACGTTATAATATTCTCTTTTCTAAAATTGTATAATTTACAAGCATAAATCGAATGGCGGTATCGTTCACATCCATGTAGCCACTTCTCGGATTTGACGGCATTCCCGAGCATTAATAAGCAATGGGCAAGACGTGTTTGAATCCGTCCAAAATGAAATATTTTCGAGCGTGTGGACGCATTTATTTTTCCCCAAAAAAATTTTCATCACTCTATGTCGGAATCGAACCGATGAACTATAGCAAACCATAGTATAATACTCAAATACAGTAAGCAACTAAGTGGATTTGTTTTTTACTTGATAGATGAAACCTAGATTTGAACCTATGACCAGTCGATTGTAAACCAAATACAAGGAGTACTAAGCTGAACACAGCTTCAATGTGTCTATATGTTCATCAATGACAAGAACAATTCTTTTTACACGACTTGTTACAAGTTAGAGACTAAAAATATCATTTTCTTCTTACTTTTTACGATGGTTCTAGGTAGTTTATTTTTTCTCTTCTCTGAAATATTTCTAAAACAAAAATAAATAATTTATTGTACATAAAAAGTCATTTATATTTTTTATAAAAATAAAACTTTTATTTTTATGGTTAAGTGAGATGAGCTCCACGCGTAAACTCCAAATTTGGAGCTCATCTACGCTTCCATTTTTAAGCTGAACAAATCTGTCACTTTATTCTAAAATATATCAGTAAAATCTAATTCACATGATAGGCCACAGGGGTCATCCAGTATGCTAGAAGCATCATCTGAGTTGCTAAAAGTATCATTTAGCGTAATTAAGCATTCGTCCGAAGTGTCGGAAATACAGATATGAGTATATATTATTTCGCAATCTCATATAGTCATACGTGAGAAGATTTAGGTGCTCCTAATTGTTCGAAATTTTATAATCGTTCTAGCCTTCTTAGAGTGAACATCAAAAGTCTCTAAAGTTTATCTGTGGGTACCTATGATAGCCAGCACGAAGTATGTAGTTCTGATGGGATATATCATAGTGGCAACCTTTGATCCTCAAGAGAAGTTTAGTATGAGGGTACCGTTTGGCCTTGAAGTAGTTTAGTATCGGGATAGCTTTGGGTGCTTAGCTGCTATACTGTGTGGTGCGCTTTGGTACTCAACTGCGATACTGTTGGGTACTCTTGGGCCTTCAACTCCCATACTATGAAGGTACTATACCTAGTGAAAAAAAAAATAACAATTAAAATTGATGAAAATGACAAAAATCCTCTTGACTTAATCATGATTAAAATTCTTCTTATTTTGAAACAAATCTTCGATTAAAATCAGTGAGAATCAGAAATTTTTAATCAATTTTAATGAAATAATTATAATCATAATTAAGATCAATCGCTAGTTAATTATAACCAATTAAAAATTTCTGATTTTCATCAATTTTAATTGAAGATTTGTTTCAAAATAATCGGGTTAAAAATTTTGATTATAATCTATTAACAATCAATTAAAATCCGTCAAAAAATGTTACTTTTATCGATCTCAATCTGTGATTCACCTCTTTAACTGATTGTAGTGTAGTGCTTACTGTTTAATCCATTTGAATCTATGCTTACCTTTTACTCGGTTTGAGTCTATTGTTATCTTTTAATCGATCATAACTGATTCCTGTGGGATAATTCATTTTAATCAATTATTACTAATCAATCGATAGTAATTGATTATTCTCACATAATCGATTTTAATCAGACATATCGGAAAACAGCGGTTTTTCTCGGGATTCGACCGCAAAACCCTCAATAGTGCTATGATTTTCCCGATTTTCAGTGTTAATAAACTATAAAGTTACCACTGCGCTAAAGTCACACACGTATATTAAAGTTGGAGTCCCTATATAAATTGTTTTAAAATGAGATGGCACATGTACATTAGGAATCGATTAAAATCGATTATAGCCAAAATAATCAAGTATAATTGATTAAAAGTAAAATAATCGATAAAAATAGATTTTTTGTCAGAAAACCTGAGCAACTCATTAAAACTTTATCGATCTTTGTCTATTTCCGCTGAAATCGATTAGCTTTGATTATAAATCCGATTGAAATCTATTCAAATCATTATATGTGATCAAGTTCAGAGTGATATTAAAGAAATCGATTGTCTCTAATCACAAATTCGATTAAAATTCAGCAAAATCATCAAGATTGATTGAGTCAGTACTGAAATCGGACAAATGGATTTTATCGGTGAGAAAATTAATTAAGACCTGATTGTAGTGAGACCAACAGATTTCAATGGTCGGGAAAAGATTTTTTCGATGTGAAAACATGAAAATCACTTTTAATCAGATTTTTCTAAAAAAATCGGGGTCTTGTCTGAATAATCAAAAATAATCTGGATTTTAGGTAGAATATTTTCCACTGGGATCGTGTTTCACATTATTAATCCCGTCAGAGATTACGCTAACAGCTATTTTTTTAAGTGCAGTACACGACATTTTAATCGATGCTTTTTTAATCTAAAGAGTTTCTCCAAGGGGGAAACGGCAGATTTCAGGACTCCGCGATCCTGGAGTCTTACAATCTACCGTTTTCCCTTGAGTTTCTCTCATTCTCTGGTATATGAGTTATTGGAAACTAAACACATCATCTAATGAACATTTCAAATCAGTGTTTTTTGTAACGATCTACAGAATTAACCAGAGTTCATATTTATCATCTTCGCTCATGTTTCATCAGATTGTTTTAATTTACATGTGTTCATATCATTGATTCAGATTCCAAACAATACTGTGATTGAATGCGCATAACCAAGTATATGTAAATGGTGGTTCCTTGATCACATTTGTAGACATAAAGATTATAATCGATTATTAATATAAATCTGATTTTAACCAAAAAAAAAAATAGTTTTAATCGATTGAAAATCAAACCATCAGATTTGTTGATGTCAAAGTTTTAATTGATTATTAATATAAATCTGATTTTGATCAAAAAGATTTGTTTTTATCGATTGAAAATCAATTCACCAGATTTTTCATTGTCACGATTTTAACTGATTTCTAAAATTATAATAGATTATGAATATAAATTGGATGAGAATCAAAGATAATTAGTCGAAAATCTCTAGTCAGATTTGTTTGGATTACGATTTTAATCGATTTGCCAAAATTATAATCAATTTCAAGTGAATATTTGATTATAAATCATATAATCGATTGAAATATTCCAAAAATGATTATTTTTTTAACCAATTACTGAATTTAAATCAATTTTAATCTGATTATTCTTGAAAAACACGATTTTTTCAGAAAAAATTGAGGAAACTTGTCTAAAATCAAAAATAATCGTGATTATTGCACGTATATTTTTTACTAGATGGGGATCCTCTTCACATTCACCACTTTTAAAATCTGCTGAAGGTGAGTCATATGATCTATACACATATTTATGATAAAAAAAACAGCCTCATTATTTGTCAAAATAAATTACTTAAAAATATCTCTTATTTTGTGATTATAGATTTACAATCGAAAAAACTTATGATATTTCAAGAACCACAAGATGATTTTCATCGACAATTAGGAACTTCACAGTAATCATTTTAAAAAACAACATGACAAACATTATAAAGAAATGGGTTTATTAATTGAAAACGATGATATATCTTCAAATGAAGCCATTCTTCCTCATCGAAAGTGTACTCGTTCAACTAATGATAAAAACACAAATGATAATTCAACACCACATATTCAATATTTTTATGTTATTTTACCATACGTAAAACGGTATAACTCATTTTGCGGCTTATGCGTTCAAGAAACGTACTTTGTTAAGCGGAAGGAGCCACACGATTTGATCTTAAAGTGCAAAGTGAGATGTAAAGCTCGTCCTATATGTCCGTTTTGTGTAACTATTTATATATTTACCATAATGGTCAAGGCATTATTATTGCTTCAGAATCTACGGTGCATCATCCTTATGATGAGAAGGTCTGTCGAGCAATGCATGCACCACTACGCTCGATCCTTAACGAAAAATTACTAAGTGGGTCAAGTGTATTTTGTGTGCGATGTGATCAAGATGGAAAACGATCTAAGTTAGAACAGTTAGGAAATAATTTTGATTTAACCGGAAAATCTATGTCCACAATTAGAACCAGTAAACATTAAGAAGCAATGTTGAAAACATCTATGCCTTTCAATATTGAAGGCAGCTTATCGAATATGTATGCAGAATTTCGAGAAAGTGTTAATAAAAATGAAACAGTCAAAAGTGCAATTCAAATAATTTCTCAACAATTACGAAAATTTATTGTCTTTACAGAAGGTAATGTTCGTCTCTATGATAGTTTATTGGCATTTCGTGATACAGTAATTTCTTAGGATGCAACTGGAGTGATAATAAAGCAGATTCAACGAGTTCTCTACTACGAACTTACCATGACACTACCAGATGTTACTAAGGAGAATTCACTTATACCAATTACATTTATGATCAGTAACAGTCATTCTCAGCTAGACGTCCAACACTAGCTGGAACAATTCAAAAATGCTCATAAACAGATAACAATACTCGACTTTTTTTTTCTAAAAATGATTATCATACCACTAAAAACTGTGCTAGTTTAATATTCATCGAAATTTAGGTCTATTCCTAGAATACAAATAAAAGAATGGGAAAGAAAATAGTGATGCGATTGAAAGCATCGAAAAGATCGTCGTTGTCATGATGTTATAATAAATCGCTCACCTCAAATCCTCAAATATTGTTACAGTCAAAGTAGTATGGTGTTACAAACGTTATTAATAGAGGAAAAACGAGAATATCTATTGAACAGTAATTACTGTATGCATAAGACTTCCGAAAATAACTAAATTTTAAATCTAATTACTCGTTTCTTAGTTTAATGATTGATTCAAGCTTTAATATTTACATTATAAAATTATATTCGGGTTACGCATGTGCAGTTTCAGTGAGGACACTGAAATACTGACACACTTATCACCGACAGTGACGTTCAATGAACACTGATAACATCAGTGATGAACAGAATAGACTCTTAATTCTATAAAGGGTAGTGTTAATATAGTTGCGTCTAAAGGATCCTTTCTAAGTTGCAAGCAAACTTAGAAAGGAGAGGACGTAAAAGAGAACAAAACGACTCCTGTCAAAATTCGACTTTATCCTTCCCATTTCATCATATTTGGTGCCAAAACCCTATTTCTATTGAAATTAAACAATTTGATTCATTCCACATTGTGCGCGACTCGATTTAATTACTCTTCTTTTCTCTATGTTATATATAGTATATATAATGACATTATAGCACTTTTGATTATCGGAAACATTCAGATCTACGAAATGATGGTAAAATATCTAGAGAAAAAAAGTGGGTAAGACAATTCATTGGAGCATACAATGTTCATGAATGCCAAAACTGCCCTTGTTCATTAATGTTTTGAACGATTTTCTCTTAAATAGTCATGCTTGATTTAAAAAAAAATAATATATTGGAAATTAGCACAGCAAACTGAGTCGATCTATGTATAATTCAAAATAATTCATTGACTTTCATTTTTATCGAAAATTTCAGCCTTAGTCCCCTTAGGAATGCGTCAGACTTACCTGATGAAGATGAAAGTTCAGGAATTATTTTGAAATATACATAGATCAACTCAGTTTTCTGTGCTAATTTCAAATATATCATTTTTTTAAAAAACAAGCCTCACTATTCAAGAGAAAATTGATCAAAAAATTAGTGAAATAGGGCAGTTTTGGTATTCATGAGCATTGTATGCTTCAATGAATTGTCTTATCCACTTTTTTCTCTAGATATTTTACCATCATTTCATAGATCTTGATCAAATCTCTCGGTTGCTATACAATCTAGAGTGAATCTACATAACTTTGATAGTCAAAAGTCCTCTACTTTCAATCTATACCCTACAATAGAAGACCCTGTATCCATTGTATCGGCCACCAGATCATCTTACTCAACATTTTCTTCAGATGTTTTAGCTTCATTCAATAGATCTTGATCAGATCTATCGATTCGTATACAATCCAGAGTAGATCTGCATGTTTCCGATTATCAAAAATACTATAATGTTATTATATATACTATATATAACATAGAGAAAAGAAGAGTAATTAAATCGAGTCGCGCACAATGTGGAATGAATGAATCAAATTGTTTAATTTCAATAGAAATAGAGTTCTGGCAGCAAACATGACGAAATGGAAAGGACAGAGTCGAATTTTAACAGGGCCCATTTTGTTCTTTTGTATGCCCCCTCCTTTCTCTTTCGTATATAACAATCATCCATTTCATAATAATGACGATGATATTCGCTTAAAATTTATTTTGTAATATGCTAATCGATGTAATGATATGTGTATAACGCATTATAATTTCTCTGTGTATGTGACATTTTGTAACAAGTATAACTTCAACATTCAGTTCCGATTGACACTATACGTAGTCTTTTAATAAAAAAATATCGTTAAGACATACTCGTCCAAAAGCGGTGTACTTCTATGAAAGTCATTTAATACTTCAAAAGGATTGATCACTGGCACTGAGATAGCACTGTCACCCATGTGATCAGTGTTCACTGAACGTCACCGTTGATGACGTCAGTCATCAGTAAACTGAAACTGCACATCGCTACTCTTGGAGAATTATTTCTCAGGGATATTTTATACAAAGGGCTTGTTTTTTCAAGGACATGTTTACAAAAATATTCTTCACTGTATTTCAAATAACATGCAATTATTTTTGTTTTTTTTTTCTATTCAGGTGGATGTCGTAAAAATCAATTTCGATATTCCAACCAGTTTGTATTCATAGTTGCCTGTGGCTTTATTCAATTTGTAGACTATTCTTTAAAACATTTATATGCATAATACTTTGCATACATGCCATTCATAAAATGTCAAAGAGCCTATTCTATTTTGTCTCTAACCTATAGTAGAGGTAATACCTTACAAAATAAAATCTCGCTTTATGCTGTACGATGTTTCTGAGTTCTTCAATTGAAGTCTAACAATTTTACGAGTTGGCCCATGGTATTACCGATAGCCATTTGCAACGAATAAGCCACTACCCAGATGAAGAAGTACAGCACGAAAACAGCCGTAGACGGTATAAATACGGTACTTTTCGGCTTGAAAACGGTGACCGTATACGTTACACTGTATTACGGTTGATTACGATGCTACATAAACATCCTATATCTGATCACTATATTCATGCCGTATCTACACTGTGTTGTGACAGTATCTGATACGGTTCCCATATTCGGGATACATGCACCGTATCGAAAAGATGTCTTAAATCCATATTCATTTTCCATCGAATACTATAGAACAGTACGTATCATCCATATTCAGAGTTCAGGTGAAGGGAGAGGAATAGGAATTAGGTTCCCGTTCCAATTAGAAGAGGTTTTTAAGAATAAGACCGGAAACGGCAACTGGATTCAATCATCTGCGTATGGCTCTTGCTGTATTCAGAGAAAATGACTCAGCACTCAGGACTTTTAATAGGGCAGGTCTACTGTTTCTCAAGAAACATCTTTCTAAATTTCTTTCTTATTTTTGAACATAAGAAAATTCCGCAAAAACTGTCTTTGAAGAAGTTTTAGGCTTTTTCCTGACATTTTCTCTATATACAACAGTGTATCATAGGAGTTTCGAAAAAATGCTCGAAAACTCGGTGTTTTCAATAGGAAGGACTTAATTTCTTTTCATCAAAAGTGTTTTCTAGAGTATACCGGCGTTTTGGAGCGAAAAAATTCGAGAAAAAACAATCCAAAAAGTGGTTGAATTTCCATGGGTTCACCCATTAAATAATTTCGAGAAACCATAATAAAAAGTCACGGCGAACATATACATGTCGATGATAGTTATTATGCAAATTATTTCAAAGCTAAATACACTTACTTTGCATAAAAACTATTGATCATTCTTATTTTGTTATTCAATAATTGGAAAATTCATCAGTATCTCATTACATTCTGAAAACATCCTACATTACTTTATTCCAGCAAGTTTAGCAAAAAGTAGTCGTAAAATATTTTTCCACCAGGAAAATCAGTTCCTTGAATATTGAATACATGGGTCATTTTTACGTGACATCTATCGAAGGAACATCACCAATTTCGTACCGTTTTTTACCTGATATTTTGCCAATATTTAATCCTCAATGAGAATAGTATATTCCAAAGAAATTTCCGATTTCTAGCTTTTTCAAGAACGAAAATGTAAATCTAGAACCTCTAGCATCTCAGCATTTTCTCGGTACCTCAACATTCTTGTGACAATTGGTAATTAGAATTGAACATCATGCATATATTTTATTCAAACTGAAAATTGTAAAAAAAACAAAAAGAAAATATGAACACAAATAATCGTAAATATGAGAACAGGAAGCAAACAAGGTGAAAATACAAGAGACGGAAACTAAATACTCGATAATGTTTGTTAACCCTGATAATAGGTGATGTCGGTGTTCCATTTCGAAGGTCCACTTTTGTTTGTCGCATACGTTCTACAAACAAACAAAAAATACCAAATAAATTCAAGACAATTAAACAGTAGTAAAACTTATAAATCTAAACAGAGTACACAAATAATAGAAAATACAAATCATCTTGAACGAAAAGGGACAAAAAGCAACGTGAAAAATTTAAACAAAAGATCGCCTGCTTTTCTGAGAAATACTGCATACGTCTCATACTTTATTCTAATTACCTTCCAAGCTGCTAACACCAATACATACCTGACTCATCAACCACAATAAACAGTACAAGTACCACTACGACGACAAGTAGTACCAGGACCACAGCTTCGAATAATCGGATTACCACTACTATCACAAACACCATAAAGACCAACAACTTTAGGATCACCTCTAAGACAAAAATTACAACCAGGAGGAGTACAAGCTTGAACCATGTAGCTTGTTGCTACCAAAACCAATAGAACAATCAAACAAAACTTGAGGCTGATCTTCTGCATTATCTTTGTTGCTCTTGAACGCCTGAGAAAAGAGTGATAGTTAAATATGAGGAAATTTGGAAAGTTGTGTGTTTCTACAGTTGTGCTTCGTCTTTATATACATTTCGATTACTGAAGGAGAGAGACAAAATAAACATCAACAGTTGTCCTTTTACACTATATCAAGGGGGCGAGTGCCGCAGGGATAAAAACCATCGATAATTATCTTTTTATATTATATCAACGAGATGTGCATTGCATGCAGTGTTCACGCGAAAGGTCTAAGATTGGGGGAAGGGTGTAGCGGGTTTTGAAAGAATGTAAAATTTTTGGGGGAGTAAAAGAGTATTTCGAGCAAAATTTCTTAAAACACACAAAATTTGTTTCAAATCTGCTCCCGTCGCTGAAAAAAACGAAAAGTTTCCAATTATTGAGTGGGTGTACACTCCCCCACATCACCTCCCAGCTCGCGTGGGTGCTGATTGCAGGGGAAAAAACCATATAACATTATCCTACCATATTATATCAAGGTGATGTGTGTCACAAGGGAAAAACATTGACAATTGTCTTTTTATGCATTCTCACGGACAAAAAATTGTTTTATTCTTCTCCGTTCTGTATTGTTGTCAGGAGGTAAACAGCTCATTTTCCTGATTCTAATTAAAGTTTAAATAAAAAAAAAATCATTTCAGTTAGTTTAATTAAGGAATAAATCAAAAAATAAATCAAAATCAGAAGTTGTGTTTATCTTTTTATTCTATTAATCAATTATTTTGTTACATCATTCAAGTAAATGAAGCCTCCTTTTTGACTGTAGGACTTCATACCTGATTTTGAAATATTAAAAGTCATATTATAGATGGATACAGCACTTGTGACAACATCAACACGGCGCTGCCCAGAGATAGGATACTTAGTAAAATACTTGGTACTTTTCGTACTTTTTACTTAAAAACTCAAGTACAAGTAAAAATTTTACAGTACAAGTATATGTACTTGTACTTAAAAAATGTGCTTGTGCACTGATACTGAGTACTAATTTACTTAAGTACTGTACTATAAGTACAAAATGTACTTTTTAACAGTTTCTTCAAAATATTTATCCTTATGCTTGTACTACTGATACATTTATTTGTGTAAGATTCCTTTTGATTATTTAGAAAATTTCTTTGTTTGTTTTCAGTTCGTTTAGCTTTTGCACTGTTATTCAATTATATAAATTTTCTTGAATTATATATCTATCTCAAACCTTATTGATGTTAGCTTTCTTGTTGTATTTATAAAAGTTTATTTTATCTGAATATGACTTACAGCAAATGTGCAGATGTTTTTTTTGACTACTCATTGTGCATATAGTAAGTCATTTCAAATGAATAGTAAAAAGTTTTATTGTAAAAGAAAAAGTCATCATTCGACTAGTATAACAACTTTTGCTTATAAAAAAATAAATAAGAATAAATATCAAAAAGAACTAGATTAACAATATATGATAAAAGAGGGCAGTTGTAAAAACTGATGTATTATTTATTCATAGTAAAGTTTGATTTATTCTTAGAAACATCTTATTTTTAAACAACTGCTCATTAGACGCTTTCTGCCTTTTGATGATACATTGCTATTAGAAATCTGCGTGGCCACGATTTTTAGTCACGGGAGATCAGGTCACGGTCACGATTGGAAAAGCATCTGAGTTTTATTTACGACTATACTGAAAAAACCATTGAAAACTCCTTGCTAAACTCCTTCTCAGAATAAAAACTCATGGGCTTTTATTGAGGATCAATTTATTACCAACTATTAATTAAAATAGTTTTAAAAGTTACTAAATAATTAACAAGCTTAATTATTATGTTTCAGGCGTGTTTGACTAATGAAACTACCATTTTTTGTAAAAAAATGTACTATTCGTCAAAGAAAAGCGGGATTATCGCAAGAAAATGCTAGGAAGTCTGTTATATTTTTGTAATTATTAACATATATTCATTAATAAGTGTTTTTGCAACATATTAATTAATTAGTGCATGGGCTCTTAATAAAGTGTCTGAACTTTTGTTCGAACATGGTCTTATGCGGGAATAGCGTTCTTACATAGGGCGGCCATCTAGGGTAGATGAGGAGTTTACGTATTAATACCGGCAAAGCTGAGTGCTCTTCATCAATTAAGGTCTCCCCTCTCAAAAATTGATCTCAATTCAGGAACACCCGAGTTGCATGAAACTGTCAGGATTTGTTGGTACTACTGAATCATGACTATGTTAAAATTTTCAACTCTATATCATGATGCTTGACAGAGATATGTACCAAAAAAGGGTAAAAAATAGCCCTATCTTAGCGCTAGCAGAACTCTATCATAGTAAAAGATGAAGTCAAATGTTTTTTTTTGTTTGAAAGAGAATGTCAGAATGCAGTCCCTCTCGTGGCTTTTTTTAAAATTCTTACTTTTTAAATGAAAAAAAGGATGACACGTTTAATGACTCAAAACACCCCTAAAAAATGGCACTGTTCATATAGAGGTGTTTTCTTCTATGGAAATAAAGAAGCTTTTTTGAAAAAAAGCGCCGCGAGGGAGCTAGCCCAAAACACAAGTTTTCAAACAAAAAAAATGTTTGATTTTATCTGTCACTATGATAGAGTTCGACTGACGCTACGTTACTGAACCCACATTTTGAGAAAAATGAAAAATGATTTTCGACTTGTTTGTAAAAACGGCTTGTTTTTCGAATAGGGGGTGACAAAAACCTTCCAAAATTTTTGGAAAAAAAGAGATACAAATAAAAATTTTTGTCGTATATGAAAGAGCAGTTAATGAGTTATTTCTGCATGAATTTATCTTGATTTCGATGATTCTGGTGAAAAGTGACTCTTTTGAGGGAGGATGAATGCCTTAAGCAGAATTTGTCGAAGAAAATGGTGAAAACTTCACAAAAAACTAGGATTTTTAAGGTTTTTTGGCTTTCTAGAAGACTATGTTTATAAAATATTTAGTCACGATCACGCGTGACCGTGACCTTGACTTGTGACAGTTTTGCAGATCTCTAATGGTGATATGTCAGAACATATCGGAAATGGAAAAGATTTTTTATTTAACATATGATGAAAAAACTTTTAATGAGCTGAAGAAAATACTTAATAATAAAATATTTTTATTTCTCTCAGAAGAAAAAAGATATTTCAAGACTTAGAGATAATCTATGAATCTTGTGTATTCATGATAAAGGTGTTTTTAAATGGTCAAAATAACAGTAGAAAGAATATAAGTCAAATAGGTTTTTTTAAGTTAAATTCTTAATTTTTATTCTTATAAAATTTCCCTCAGCATTTCAAATAGATTAATATAAAAAAGAAAATTTTATCTTTGTTTAAACTTTTATGTAATAATTTTTTTTTTATTTTCAAGGGCATAACAAAATTCGGATCTGCTTATTGTACAGAAATATTTGACTTTTCACTGAATTGTTTTGATATTGTATTAGATTATCAAGAAGTCTATATTTTTATCTTTTAAATAAATTTTTTTTTGAGAAGAGATGAACTAATTTTACAATGAATATATAATGATATAAGTAGTAATTAATTTGGTGATTAAAAATATTCCTACTTCAAGATAAATATGATGAAACAATATATTTCTAATCAATTTCTAGCTGAAATAATAACATAAAATGTTTAATTAATTGAACTTAGAGATAAATTAATTTTGTTTGATGATCTTCAAAAATTATTTGGTTTTAATAAGAAAATAGTTGAATAAATTATGTAATGAATGTCATTCATAAATTGATTCTGAAAGAGTTTTATGTTCTTTCAAAGCATAATGGTTATAGTTTATATTAGATAACTTTTTATTTATTTTAGATGTTTCAACTGTATCAAATTCGAACTTGATCAAACTAGTGGAATTTATTTGCCTTTGAGGAAAATAAACTATTATTCGACTTTCTCTATTTTTTTTAAATCATATTTTATATTTTTCATAAAGAAAAATATTTATTTTTTGATTAACTAATTCACACAATTGTATATGTTTAATTCAGTATCCTTGTTTAACACACATTTTTTTTGTAAATGAGACTCGATACGGTCACACTTCAATGATTTTGCTTTCTTTCTCTTGTTTATACTCGCTTGAGTATAGCTGTTGAATATTTCTTTTGATATGACTTTAATTATACTAATTATTGTTTTTATCAACTTGCCGTGCATCCTTTATCAATCTAAATAACATATCAATGTATTTTGAAGGCTTACTTGGCATGTGATTTATGTAGATATTATTCAATGTAAAGAAAATTCGATGATTATAGCTACCTACGCCATATACTGATGTGGTCTTTTGTTTATTACCTTCAATAGTGATTGAAGGATTTTTTTTTCTTATATTATTCACGTGCTTGAATGAAAGAAGCATACATATCTAATCTGATGCAATTTTTTTTTGTTGAAAAGATTTCGTTCGTTCTGATAGAATAAATCTATTTTGATATGATATATAATACTAAATTCTTTTCAATGACTGAGAAAACGACCAAACTGACTTGATTAAGAGTAATTTCAAATGAAAACATCCAAATTGCTGCTTATAAACACATTTTTCGGCATCACAGAGACGTACATGGAGACTGTTTTGTACAGATTTGTTTTTGGCTGAATAATAATTAAGTTTAGCAATAACTCTCATGACTGAGTAATAATTTATTTGAAATAAAGAAAATTTCATATCCAAAGATAAAATATATTGAATAATTTATACAAAAACACATTCTTCTCAATTTTATAAAAAAAGTTATTGGTATATTTGCTTGTGACTCATTCTTGTATCTTTCTTGGTTGTCCTTTTTTTCGCTGTCATACATATGGGATGTACAACATTCATATCCAAATCATCTTGCTCATCGTAAATGAATATTTTTATTGGCAAAAAAAAATACAATAAAAAGGGGAGTAGGGAAAATGGACGAGAGATTGTCTTTTTGGGGATGGAAACTGCTTTGAAGATATGAAGTTGCATCCGTGACACTTTCATCACTAAAACAGAAAATATTAAATGAATATGATTTCTTTACATAATCATAAACACTTACTCGTATTTATTTGCGGTAGTATTATTCATATATTATGCTCGATACATATGTCAGTGAGTGACAATACAACAATCACCGAAATAATCAACTCTAAGCTTTAAACCTTTCAATCTTATTTATTTTCCAACGGCTTCAACTCATTAGAATCCTCTAACATTCTTCGTGTCATGCACTCGAAATACGCGGAGAGAGGGCTTTGAATCTTTTCCCCGATCACCCATCCTGGACGCAATGTCTCACACTTTATCAAAGCCACATGAGAACTGAACAATTGTATGAAAGTGTTCATTTCCTTCTGTGACTTCGATCATTTGATAAACTATCATTGATCATGTCGAGTATGGATGATAAGTGAAGAGACTCACCTGACTGTCTTCACCTATCATTCATGCTAGTAGAATGGTGGAACGCTTTTCCATCAAGGCTTCAGCGAAGTCACGCAGGCTGAAACGCTTTTGGTCCATGAAATCGTCGGCGCTGAATTGGGGGTAGCTAGAGGCGATCATGACGATAACGGCGAGTATAGCAGCAAAGAAGAGGAATTTAGCCAGTGTGTACTACATCGCGATGAATGTTGGTTTGTTATTTTATCAAAGTAATGAGATTGTGTCTATTCGTGTAATGGTGGTCGGAATATTTATAGTCCGGATTCTGAAGGAGAGAGAGGAATGAATCGCTGTTGCCTCGCTTTGTTATCATTGATGTGTATCGAAGCAGATTAGGTTGTTTTATGGAGAAAAGGGTTGTATGCGCAGCGGTAGATGAAGAAAAGTGAAGGATTCGAGCATTCAAGGTTGGATGGTTACAAAGACCGATACGACTGATTGGGCGCAACGTTAGAGGAGAAAATTAAGAAAAAGAGAGAAGGCAAAAAAACGGTGAAGGACGCTGTTTGATAGACGAAGCGCATCGAATTATGGTGAAGGAAAAATAAAAAAAATTATCAATCAGTTTGTTCTTGAAAGAATATTTTTTCCTTGTCAGAAATATGTATTAAATTGTAATGAGAAAGATTTTAGTTTTATCAGGTGGATGATGGTTTTTCTACAGTATGTTCTTATTTGTTCTTTTATCAAGTGAAAATTTCAAGGCAGTAAACGTCTTTGAATAGCTAAGCTCAACGAAAGCTATATAGAATCTTCAAACAACAGTGTCAAGGAACTTGATAGAATATATGATCACTAGAAGAAACTTTGCTGTGTATGTTCTTGGATAATAAATTTGTTAAAAAAATTGAGTTTTACAATTTTAGTAAGTAATTTTTCACAAATTATGCGAAAAATATGATCGAAGATGTATTGAAGGAAACTGATTGTGAATCGTTACGGTTGAAATAAGCAACAGGACAGATCTATATCCTGAAAGATAGATCAAAAGCTCTAAATGTATTCTTGAAGTTGTTATTAGTATTTCTTTAACTATTGATATTTACCTAAGGATTTTTACACGTATGTCCTATGTGTGTTATAATAAGCAGTCAGATGTATATAATTTCACCTAAATAACTCAAAGAAATGAGACAAACAACATGTGACTGTGCCTAACGCTTTCTTGATATGTACAGATAAAATTATCAAATTATGAAAAATAGTATTAGTATATTATCACGTGCTAAAATACTTTCTTAGGAATAATTAGAGTTTACTCAGAATCAACGCAGAGTTGAACATATTCTATACGCAATATACTGCTTTAAGCTGCATTTAAACGATCAATGTAAGGGAATGAACTGGAATATTTCGGGAAAATAGACTAACGCATACGAGTCCCACGGTATTTTAAATTAATAGGTTCTTGAAACGAAGGTACTCTGTCGACGAAAAGTTTCGACATATTTTTTCATTGAAGAGAAAGACGGCAAGACTTTTTAAAAAGCTCAAAAGTATTTTTGACGAATGAAAAAACTGAGGATGAAACATTCATTTACAGATTGTTCGAAGAACAAGAAAAGTTTTCTATATATTGTCTCTGTCTGTTTATTCCTTTATTTATCTAAATAACTAATAACTAGCTATCAATCTATCTAACATGGATTGCACATGCATATTCATTGGAAAAGCCATCAATGCATTATTCACTCTATCATTTTTATAAAACTTGGTCATGTACAACATATCCGATAGAAAAATAAAAAAATTTTAAGGAATACATAATATCGTTCGGAGATCTATTTGCTCCATGGACGATGTATTAACTGAATCTAAAATAGAAAAATAAAGTTACTGAAAAAACACAATACAATGCATTTGGTAGCTACGATAAATAGTATTGCAATTATTATCTCTTAAAAATGGATGTACACTTTTAGCAACGTTCATATTGGTTTTATAATATGAATTTGAGACGGTGCAAAAAACTTTCAAACAGTATATCGCGCCATTGATTATTTTAAATAATCTTTCGCATTTAATAACAAGTAGCGCTCGTCCTTCGGATTCGCCGACCCTTTTCTGAAAGAATTACACTTCATTATGTATTTAAAATATTATGTAGATGTTAGATTGAATGAAATTGCATATAATAATAGAACTACTAAACTTTGAAATTTTATCAATCATAGCTCTATCAGTGGCCATACTAACCAGTATCTCTCGTAGAAAAAAACCATTCATGTAAAGATTAGAATGTATTGTTGATTACAGTACATATAGAACAACACTAGATAACGACCCATGTCGTGAAAATCGTCGCGATTTTGCCGATTTTCAAAAAAATCAGCGTAAAATCGAGATTAATCATATGTGGCAAAGAAATCAGCAATAATACCGGATTTTATCGCGATTATGTTATAAGAAACGATATTTCTGTAATCGCCGATAAATCAAGGCGATTAATCGATGTTTAATCATTGATTTTAGCAATCAATTTAAAAAATGCTCATTAATTAGGAAAAATTATAAAATCTATTAACTTATGATTGATATTATCTTTTTTGTCTAATTTTCTTGAATACTCCTGCAAATTTAAAGCTGAAAATCGGATTTTTTTCTTTAATTGGTGTCGCCACCGTAACATGAATCAGATTGGATGGTGTGGAATAACAATGCATCTGAACTAGACATAGACATGAAGGTTTATTTTGATTTCTTAAATTGAATTCAAAAGATGTTTATTATAATCCACAATCTATTTTAAATATATATCGGTTATACATTTTTAGATTAAAATATTTTCTTGAACATACTTTTAGACGAATTTCTTCATCCTCGACTAGCATGGAACTGAAAAAAGTAGTTTTCTTCTTTATGATCACACTTTGTCTTATTGCTACTACAATCGTTTCTTCTTCTTTAGATTTATAATCCTTCTTTTCTCTAGTTTAGATATAAACATCATACACGAACATGACTATCGTTTTTTTTAATTTTTTTTATTGTCTGTTTTCATTGTATTGTATGATAACATGTGCTATCAGTATTTTGTATCTTTTTAAATACTTTGTTAATGTAAAATCTTGTACGTTTCCTAATATTGCAATAAAATTTGCTATATATTGATATAAAGATAAAATTGAATTACTCAAATCATGGCAATAATGGAGAGAATAACGGATGATAATCAGTAGAAAAATCAGATTTTATCGCAGAAATCGTAAAAGTTATCAGAAAAAATCGGCGATTAATCACCGATTTAGTGCACGATTATCGTTTCGATGAATCGCGATTTATCGCCAATTTTTGAACGATTTTGAGGACATGGGGAAGAAGTGGTTTTTATACTGTAATTCATGCTCATTGATAAATACTCGACGTGTTATACTAAAAATTGATTACAATTTTAAAATACTTCTTTTTTCATTTTTGTATATAGCGAGAGTAATGTTATAATTCATGCTAGGAGCAGGTTAAAGCCCAGTTAGTTGATCAAATGATCGAAGTATATAATTAAAAGTAGTTTTCACTTTTGTATATTAATATTCTGTTTATTGGAAAAAAATTTCTACTGCAACCAATTGTATTTCATAAAGACATAAAATATTTTTAGCACATTGTGACTTCTATCTTGATCAGTAAAAGTCAATATCAAATAATATTTTAAATGAAGTACTGAGATATAGACTTCACGAATAATCAATATACAAATATTAGACATGACATTTGGACTACTAGTGAGAATAGATTCATAGACGATATTATGCAAAAAATCTAAATCTAATAATAAAGAGATTGTACATGAAAAATGAAACTATGAGCTGTATAATAAAAAGAAGAAGCATTGTAATACGTACAATTGACTTTAAATTATAGGTAGATGTTAACAAATCCCTAGAAGCACTAGATAAAAAAACAATTCCTGAGTTTAAGCACGAAGAAAAAGCGAATATATATATTATTATTATCAGATTTGTTTAATTTAATTAAATAATACAAATTGCGAAAATGGATTTCACTCCAATATCGTTCATACTACGACAAAAACAAGGATTTTCACAATCATGATCTATCAAAGTAAACATATACGACCAATACTTTGGTAGAATATGATTACCTAAAAAAAGATAGCTCCCCAGTGGAAAATTTTCAGATTTGATTAGATTTGATCAAATTATCATCGGATTTTTGTGCACCAAAATCCAATGATAATTTGATAAAATCTAATCAAATTTGAAAATTTTCCATTGGATAATAAGCTTTCCAACTTTTTTCGATCGAATTGAATAGATGTATATTCGTCAATAGTCAATTAGACTATATATAAGCTTAATCTCAGGATTTATTCTAAAAATATATGATAACAATAACAAAAGATATTCAATGTATAGGTACAAATATTTGAGAAGCAAAATAAAACTTTGAGAAGGAGAATTGAATAACAGAGATTTTTGTCAGCTGGATTCATTGCTAATGTTAGAAGCAATTACTTATTGTTTTACAAACCTTTGAGATAGAAAATAAATGTTGGAGAAGAGAATCAAACAATACTAAATCTTGATGCAAATAAATTAATTACGAAAGTTAGGAGGGATTCGACGTAGTTTCACATATGTTTGATATAAAAAATGAATGTTTAAGAAGGATATAAGAAAGAAGAAAGGGCCGACTAAATCTCATTTCAGGTACTTTTTCCTTCAAGTTATATGAGGAAACAATAAATATTTATTAATAAGTTTGTTGTTCAATATTCATTTGTTTTTCTTTAATATAAGTTATCTTCAAATAGAAATCGTTAAATATCCATTAGAAAATTTGTTTATTGATAATATGATATAATTGTGTTGTGTAGTTTATTTCACAACAGAGCGTATTTAGAATTATTGTTATTTATCAATACTAATAAAGTCGATTTTTTTTATTTTGTTTAATCGAGTATATCTGGTTGAATTTTTTAATTGGGGGGAGGAGGGGAGGCATAGAAACATTGAACAGTTGACAACATTTTTAAAAGAATAATTTTCTCAATCTCAATATTTTTTTAACATTGAGACATGGGTGGATATTGAATGAATGATGAAATTTGAAAAAAAAGATAACTTTTTCCGTATGAATCAGATGTTTTCGCAACGTATTTGTTTTTCACAATGGAGATTTAAAACAGTATTAGTGATTAGTATCTTTTTTATTTTTATTCGCATCTATTATATGAATAATATACTATATAGAATATATATAGAAGATGATACTATAGAAAAAAAAATAGGTCTTATTTTGAAACAGGAGAAATGCTGATAAGATTAAAATCATGTTTTGTCTGATTTTTTTAGATTTGCATTCGACCAAAAAAAAGAACGGCTGTCTATTCTGTTGTTTTGCTCTCCCATGTCACCATTTCTTTGATAACTGCAACACAGTCATCATAGTTCGTACTGACGCATGAGGGTATAAAAGGAGGTGTAGTAAGCACTGTAGCTCATTTTAACTTTTTACAGTGAGAAAGATATTTCATTTATTTTTCTAAAGAGAAATGGTTCGTGCCAGGATGTATTAAATGATCAATACAAATATCTAATTATTAGATAAATGATTATTAATTAATATATTAATTTTCTATATTTTTATTTAGAAAATGCTGAAATTGACTGAGCGTAATCTCTTACAAGTGCGATATTTTTATTGCAGTTGCAGCGTAACTGCGATCGCACTGTGGCCCGTAGTTGAGGAAAATTGCAACGTACTTGAACACATGGGGAACAACAACAAATTCAATCAACGGTAAAGTAATTCGAGTACTCAATTCGATTTTATTAAATTCATTTTTATTTTTCTATATGTTTAGATTTAATCAGCAAAGCTGAGGGTGATGGTGAGGTTGGGAGGATATTTTTAAATTCTTTTCTATCTATTTTTATAGATGTGGACAAAGTCAACGTGATTACGAATAGAAACCATCAACAATGACATTTACTCAAATGGAAAGTTTACTGGGTAGTTTTACTATTGTTCCATATTCAGGAAAAAATTCAAATCACGAAAGAAATAATCGTCGATCTATTTAGACTAGTTAGAAAGAGGCTGCCTGATGTTGATCATTTCTATTCATTACTTTTTCTAATGGGCGGCAAAAAATGTTCGTAAAAGAAAAACATTAGATATTCACGGACAGTGGGCGTATTTAAAATGAAAGAATTGAACTTTATTGACGTCTTTTTTTCTTTCTTTCGTTGTTATTCCTTGCTCAATATAAATTCATTGAGAGTATAGTGGATCAGTATTCGTCCCTGCATAGTTTAAATTGAAAATGGCAATAATGTCGACGAAAAATCTGTCAGAATCAGTATTATATTTTACTTACTCTTCAAATATTTAAATTAATCTTTTTTTTTATTTTTAAGGCCAGTCAATTATTTGAAGCTCATTCGAAATTTCAATACGAACTTCTAAGTTTAGTTCATCAGCTAGCCACGGGTTTTATTACGAAAGAACAATGGACCACGAAAATTCAAAAAATCTTTGGTGAATTTCTCAATAAAATTGGTGGAATATCAGCATAAATCGTACTCTCAGAAAAACCAGGAAACTCTCATTTTCTTATTATACTTCATTAATAATCGATCACTGTAAAAAAAAACGGAACTTTACCGAACCAAAAATGATATCCGGGGGCGGGCACACCTCCCGATCCTTTTTTGGTTTCATGAAAAGAAAGTTTCGTACCAAACTCTTCTTTGAGGAATGACAAAAAAGGTTTCGTACACAAGGCTCAGAACGAAACCTTTTTTGCCGTTCATTAAAAAAAAGTTTGGTACAAAACTTTCTTTTTACGAAACCAGAAAAGGATCGGGGGGTGTGCCCGTCCTCGGATATCATTTTTGGTTCGGTAAAGTTCCTTTTTTTACAGTGATCTCTACGTTGCATCTGTAAGTTGATCCCATTTTGCTTTTCATACTCAAATCAGATTAACTTACGAATGCAACGAGGAAATTAAACTGTTTGAATACTTCTAGAGATTCCGTCAACAGTTAAAAATAACATTTAATTGCCAAATAGTTTTTCGTAGTAGTCTACAACAAAGAGTAAATGGATTGATTTTATTTAATAAAATAAACTTACCCATATAGTTCATATGTGTGTTGGCCTAATACGAGAATACAAATATGATGGTTTTCTATCGTGAAATTCACTGGTGATTTTGATATAAAGATGAATTTGAAATAAAACACAAGTCATTTTGGATTAGATAATAAATATACCCATGAATTCCATGTGGAGGCTAATCTATAACAGAAAAGAAAGTCATTTATTGAAAACAGCAAACTTACCCATTAATGTGCAAGGTTTCGAAAGATATTGGGTTCGGCAGCGTTGTCACTGAACCTGTAATTATATAAAATTAATTAATTAATTAGGATACTAGCTTATCATAAATGTCGCTACTTAATGATGCGTAGGATGTCTTCTACAACATGACAAGATATTTACACAAGCACTTAATCTTAAAACATCTATTATATAATGATAATTTTTCATGAACTCACTCGTATATATATATAGCTTGTATTATCGAAACAAAACGGTGAATGAGTGGTGGACAAAAAGGTTCCGTAAGTTTTCAACAGATCCGTAAGGGTACTTAAAACGTCTTCTACATGACAATAGTTTTCTGTGAACTCATTCGTGTATATATATATAGGCTGCGCCATCAAAAAAAAACGGTGAATGAGTAGTGAACAAAAAGGTTCCATAAGTTTTTAACGCAAATTTAACGATACTATAGGTAACTTTTTGAGGGCTATCTCAGCGTACCATTAGTAACTTTTTAAGGGCCATCTTAAGGTACTATGGGTAACTTTTTGAGAGCTATCTCAACATGCTATTAGTAACATTTTAAAGGGTATCTTGAGGTACTATAAGTAAATTTCTGAGGGTTATATTCTGGCACTTTAGGTCACATTTTGACGGCTATCTTGGAGTACCTTAGGTAATTTTTTGAGCGCTATGACAGCGTACCATTGGTAACTTTTTGAAGGCTATCTCGGACTATTGTTAGTAACTTTTCAACGACTATCTTCGAATACTATTAGTAATTTTTTGACGCCTATCTCAGGACTAATACGTGCAATTTTTTGAGACCTATCAGACAGTATGTCTCGTAACTACTTAAGACTGTTTGGTTGCAGAATCGATAGTTTTTAAAAACTATGTTTGGGTGCTATCTCTACCTTCCTATGAGTTGACTAAGCATAGTTCATACAAGGCTTATTTGAGTTAGCAAATTCTAAAAAAATTGATGTTTTATCGAATTTTTAAGATTTGATACTGTTATATGAGACGATTTTAAGTGTTGTGGCATGAAAATTGTTTGGTAATTTTCATGTACGACCTTTCTAAGTGCTAAAAATTGAAGAGAGTTTTAAAGTTTTACTATGAAACTGTTTAGAAGTTTCATGCACCGTGTATTGAAATTTTGGTAACTTTGCATCTTTTGCTCAAAATCGCTGACAGTTTCGGAAAACAACTAAAAGCACTGTATATCTTACATGAATCAATCGAACGCTTCGTATAATATTATAAGGTTCAACATAAATTAAGCGAAATTGTTCGTAGTTTCATAAATGATATAATGGTTCGGTAGACGTGTTACGAAGTCACGAACAACTTCGTAAATGTTGCAAAGCTTCCGCCCATATTTTACGAAATCTTTGATAGTTTCAAAGGCCATATAATAGTTTGGTATATTCTATACGAAGCCATTAACAGCTGCGCCAATTATCTGAAGGTTCAGTACACACGTTACGAAGCCGTCGACAGTTTCGTAGGGCATCTAAAAGATACGTATAAGTTTTACAAAATCATTCATAATTTTGTAAGCGTTCTAATAGTTCCGCACATATTGTACGAAACTAGCCATGGTTCCATAAATGATTAACCAAACCATTATATCATTGACAAAACTATGAACAGTTTCGTGCAATATACGCTGAACCTTTTGATACTTTACGAAACTTTCGATAGATTCGTATAAGGTATACGGAACCTTTAATTGTTTCACGAAACTATCATTGGCTCCGTAAAATATGAAACGGTTCAGCGTACATTGTACGAAACTGTTCATAGTTTTGTAAATGATGTGTTAGTTCGGTATGTCTTTTACAAAGCCATGTTTAGTTTCGTACAACGTATCTAGAACTATTAGAACATTTACGAAACTATAACTGGTTTCGTAGAATATATACGGAACGTTTAAACACTATGCGAAACCGTCAATAGCTTTGTACAAAAGATACGAAACTATCGAAGGTTCATTACGTGGTGCGTGGAACTTCTAGAGGGTTTCGCGAACAAACTTCGGAACCTTCTGCAATTTTCGGAACTTAAAAAAGTTCTTTATAATAATTACGAAACGATTTGTATGCCACGAAACTTAAAATTGTTTCGTAAAACTGTGCCAAACCTTTAAAGTTTGGTACACTTCCTATCTTTTTTACAGTGTAGTTGTACAATAAACAGATGCAAATGTAAACAATGAAAAATATCATGTAATTTAAAATAGTATTATTCAGATATGTGCAATAATAAATAGTTTTTCGTTAATTTATTGTATTTCTAAAAGATCTCTTTATTTCTTAAAATATGGATCAATAAATATAGTTCTATATATGTTACTAAATTGAGAAACTAACCTGAAGTCTATATTTTCGAAATAACATTAATCTCCTGATAGGTGATATCTTATAGATCATCCAGAATAACTTCACCAAAATTATTTGTCGAAATTGTAATTTCAGTAAAAAAGTATAACGTTTGCACGATATATATACATCATGGATGATCATCAAGACAGAAAAATCTTATAGAGAACGAATAGCAAGGACAGAATATAGCAACATCAGACAATGCATTGGAGTGTATTTGTTCACTTTACAAGAGTATATTATTTATCTGTAAAAAATTTGACAGACTTACACCATTTTCTAAAAGACGGGAGCGTATAAGACCACAAATCAGCCCACGGCTATTTTTCTCCATAAAACTATCTGTGTTTTTTCAAAACTGCTATATCCTGATGCAGTATGAAACGCTGAATCTTTTGGTAATAAACTCGACCCCTCTAGCATGTAATTAACCTTCAAACCAATCAATTTTTCGAGAAGCCTTTTATAGAGAAAATCTACATATTTCTTCAAATAAGTTCTTCAGTAATTTGACAGAAACTTAATTAAATCTTCGACTAGCCAGACTCTGTTTATACTGATTCGATAGCATTTTCACGGGCTACAAAATAGTATGTATGTCTTAGATCTTAAACTTATTGACCCGAAAAAATTCACAAGACAGATGCGTTGAAGAATAAACCAAAACACTGCATTTTCATGCCATGAGAAGTTAGTATTGGACCTTGCGTTTCCTGAAATAACGTGAATGACGGAGCATTTCAGTGCTGTCTTGATAGCACTTTTGATCGTATGAAAAATAAAGTTCGCTATTGTGTAAGCTGCTATGTGAAAAATATCCTGAAATGAGCTTGATGAAGTCAAGGATCCCTCAAGATGTCAAATTTTCACAAGTACTATGTTCTACAGTAAATCAAAGAATAACTTGTTTGAATTTTATTAGTTTTATGAGGCGTGTGTATGCTGCTTTTTTTCTGGTTAGAGTTTTGTGTTTTTGCGAATGTCTCTGGTAATGTTCTGTTCGGTTAAGGTGGACGGAAGTTTTCAAAAATGTGGGAATCATTTATTGGAAAAATAGGAACGAGTTTAACAGATAAAAGTATTTGTCTTCTGAATTTTTTTATCAAGAAGATTAAGATTAAAGGCATATACTATTTTGTAGTCCGTGTAAAATGATATCGAACAAATATAAACAGAACCTGGCTAGTCGAATGTTTAATTAAGTTTCTGTCAAATTACTAAAGAACTTATTTGAAGAAATATGTAGATTTTCTCTATAAAAGACCGCTCACGAGGAAACCGTCCCAAGTGTCCCCGCCTGATATCGGTTGTTTACGTGCCAGTCGATAGAAGACATCGAGCTAGTAAAAAGCCTAAATGGATTTGCGCTGAGTCCTCTTTCTCCAAAAGTTACGACGGTTTTACTAGATTTTCCACCTATGGTGACGGGATGGCAAAAAAATCAAACAAACGAATTTCGAACTGAAATTTTACCCATATATAAGTCTAATGATCCCTAGAATATCCTGAAAGTTTCAGCCAAAAGCAACGCTCCTTACTCGAGATATTGAATTTCCATCAAATAGTCGTTCGTCATAGGTATATCACAAAAATCGAGTTTACTCGAAAACTCGATATCTCGAGTAAAAAATATTTTTTTTGGCTTAAACTTTCAGGATATTCTAAGGGTTATTAGACCTATAGATGGGTAAAACTTCAGTTCGAAATTCGTTTGTCTAATTTTTCTGACATTCCGCCATCATAGGTGGAAAATCTAGTAAAACCGTCATAACTTTTGAAGAAAGAGGACTCAGCGCAAATCCATTTAGGCTCTTTACCAGCTCGATGTCCTCTAACAACTGGCACGTAAACGACCAAAATCGGGCGGGGACACTTGGGACGGTTTCCTCGTCAGAAAATTGATTGGTTTGAAAGCTAATTACGTGCTAGAGAGATCGAGTTTATTATCACAAGATTCAGTGTTTCATGTTGCATCAGGATAAAGCAGTTTCAAAAAGCACAGGTAGTTTTATGGCGAAAAAGAGTCGTGAGCCAATTTGTAGTCTCTTCTCAGAGTGTACTCGTCGATCGATACAATGGTACAAAAAGATTTTTTTTTCGTTTGCTAGACCTTACAAGTTATAATGCATATGTTTTGTATAAACTAAAACAAAATGTCAATCTTCATTTGACTACTTATAAACTTGACTTGATTCAAGAAATTATTGGAAAGACTTCGCACATTCCATAAATAATAACTCAAACAAATACAAGTAGAACATACTATGTTTGTGCTAATACCGTGAAGAGCGACATTTATTATCTAAAAATATTTCGTATTATCGTAACAAGATTCATCAAATTGTGCCTCACAAAGAAGTATAAATATACATATGTAAGTGTGTTCATACAGTTTCAATTATTTTGTTCACTTCCAACTATTTAACAGAAAACTCATCTGACAAATTACATTACCAATTACTCCTGATATCATAACAGAACAAGTATTGAATGAAACTTCGTCAAAATATTTTTATCTGTATTCTAACGATAATCAGTGAATATTTTATTTCTACTATTTGACAACACATTATAAATCCTTCATCATATGATTGCGACCTCCTATAATTAAAGGAGTCGTTTTTGTTCATATATTCTTGATTTATTTTATTACTATAAATTTAAAAAATACAAGTATAATCTAATTCATATGTCCATCAGCATCGATACTAGAACAATAAGTAATTGCATAATTCAAACGTTCATACATGATTTCTTTAGTTGAATATGCAGGCAATTGCAGAGTAAAGGAACATGTAAACGATCCTAGAAGAAAAAATGATATAATTTCAAGTGATTACTTGTAAGAAAATGTCATTTATCTAAACACTTACTCGGAAGAGCTTCATCAATATTGTCACACATGTCAAGACTTGCTATTTTGAAGCTTGTGGAAAAATCATTATCGCTATACGGTAACGTACTTCGTCCCCAAACAAATATTAAAAATAGTTTTTTCTGTTCTTCACTAAACATATCACTTAAAACTGACCAAAATCGTTGAATATGCGGCAAAGTTTCCCCATCCTCGTTATCGTATTCTGTATGACGTTTTAACATTTCAATATCGATGTAACCTCTACCACAAACAGCTTCTTCTAATTCATGAGCTGTGAATAAAATCAAATCAGCCCATGGTACGACACTATGTAAACCTTGACGAATAAATTCAATTTGTCGATAAAATTCATTAATACGATATTGACGATAACGCTTACAATAATCTTCAAAATTGGCAGTAGTGATTCGTATATGAAAACCATCTGGAATAAGTTCATAAGTTTGTCCTGCCGAACTAACGACATCAAATGTAAGTTCAGTCATAATACTACTAAATAAATAGTCACATTCATTGAGACTTCTTACTTTTCGAATATCTTCTTCCACTTTATTCATAACTGCAAAACTTGAAATATCAATAGCTTCAATATCTTCAATTGTAACTTCTTCATATAGTAATTGTTTCCAGAGTAAAATTGGAAATCGAACATCTAAATATTGTTTCGTACGTATTGCCATACCCATGAGTTGTCCGACAAAATGATATTGATTTTTAATATCAACTGGTATGGGTCGATTTGGTGGAAAAACATTCGGAATCCATCGATCACGATTCAAACCATTGTTTGTTCGTCCATTTGGACAAAGAATAAATAATAGTAATCGTGTACTACATAACTCGGCACATATTCGTGTTATTGAATCTCGATAAGGTCCGCCTTGATCGTTACTAAACATGCCAACATAGGTTGCATTCCAGACACGTTCATCCTCCTTCTGTCGAAATATTTTTGATGCCTCAGATTTTAATTGTTTATATGCTTGATAGAACATGGTATCTTCAGGATGTTCAGCTATACTAGCTTTTATAATGTCAAATTTTATATCTACTTCTGATGATTCTAAATTAATAGCAGTTTTAGCTAAAGCTGCACTTAATATTTCCAATTTTGCTGTAAATAATATGCAATGTCGTACCAATCGAATTCGATCTATAATAAAACTGATACCCGATGTTATGCTAAAATCTATGGATGGCAAGATACTTCCAACAAGAATATTAAACAAATAAAGAAATTTTGCACGTGTTTGTATATATACCAGTGGTATATTACACAAGCAAATAAATGAAGCATACTTGGTTGAATCAGAAATTGACTCAACTGTTAGAGTGTCGATGAAATTCATAATCGATTCAAAAGATAATGATTTCTCATCGAATTTGATATTTTGATTCACCAATTTAATTAATTGTTCATCAGCATTTCTATCAAAATAAGTATCAGCTGTTTCAATAATTTCTTTCGTTAATGTAGCTTTTTCGCCTAGTGCTTCTTTCCATGCAGTAAATAATAGTTCAGACCATTGATATGGCTTTTTTTTATTCGTTAAAATAATGATTAGATCGAAAATCATTGCTAAATCTTTCATAAATGATGACCATTCATTTACTGATGAAACCAATTGATTTTCTCTTTCAATTAAAACTAATTGTAACTGAATGAGAAAACGTCGAAAAAATTTCAATGCTATACTATCAGCATACATTTCATTCACTGTTGTTTCTAGAAATAAATATCGAAGAAAATTGTGAATATCATTGTGAAGTTTGAAATTTTCACTTGTTTGAATCAATCTATAAGATAAGAAATTAAATTTATATGTAAGAAATATGAACAACATACTTAGTAAAAAGGTCAAGGATGAATTGTTTCAAATGATGTGAAGGTACTAATAGGAATAGATCGAAGAGTATTTTGATAATAATGCCTGGAAACAATAATCGAATCACTAAATCGATGTCATCATTTTTTCTTTCAAAATCTTTCAATACTTCTAAAAAAAGTTGAAATACTTTTAGAATAAAATCTAAATTTGATTGTTTAATAAATATTTGTTCATCAATAGGTACATTATTATTATTATTTATATCAATTAATGATGGATTTGTAAGAAAATGTATCGATTCTTCAACAATTTGTTTTTGTAATTGATAAAATATTGGAGCTTTTCCATTGAATATTTCAATTGTTAGTTTCTCATGTATGATAGATTTTAATAAGTCTTGTAATTCAAATGTTATTATTGATTTTGTCAATAGATCCATTGTATTGATAGCTATATCGATACACATATGTGTATATGTATGATGATGATGATGATGATGATGCATGAATCGTATTAGTTTAACAATAAGTTTTTCATCGCCAAGTTTTGAAAATGGAAATAAATTTGAATGATCATTATCATACCATACTTTTAACATATTTAATAATGTATGACGGGCATAGATTGTTATTAATCTATATTCACAAGTTGTACGTGAATGAATATAAGTTTTCAATGGTATTTGTTGATGTACATAATGTGATGATGATGTTGCTATAGTTTTCTGAAATTTATTAGTAAATTCTATTTCATTAAAATTTACTTTTGTTAAATCAAGATGATTATATTCAGAATATCCAACTGTTACATGATTATTATGTATATCTTTATTTTGAAGCCAATCATCTAATTTATCACGAATACCTACAGAATGAATCGTGTCATAAAACCATTTTTTATCAGATGGTACATCATCATCATCATTATTATTACTACAACTGTCTATTTCAGATCTCAACATCGATATTGACATGTCATTGGTATTAAAATCATCATTATTGATTAATATATGTAATGTTCCATTTTCATCATAGGAACTCAATCGTCTTAAAACATCACGTCTTTTTTGTTGCTCTTGTTGTTGATAAATATTTTCTATAGATTGAGTTTCTTCTCGTAGAATCTTATCAATAAAAGAAATATTCATCGTTTTATATTTTCTTATAACATATTTGATCAATTCTTCTTTATAACCAATACCAATGAGACTTGTTGAAAGTAAGTTAAAAGAAGGTGCAATTAGTTTATCTAAGGAATATTCAGTTGATTGAATTAATTTTTTCATTGATGAAGAAAGTATATGAGTGGATTTATTTAAATATGTTATCGATCGACATTCAATACGTAATTGATCATCATTGGTCATATTCTTAGTTAAATCTAATTCTCGAAATAGATCAATATGTTTCAATTTCGTTGCAAATTGATCTTCAGTAATTGATACATTGAGTTCTAAAGAACCATTAATATAAATATGAATCGAATTTTTTTGAACAGAAATAAATAAACGAATATATTCTTGTAATTTTATAGTTGATGAACTTTGATGTTCTCCTGTTACATGAAGATAACCATCATGTGTTATATAAATTTCTGATTTATCATTCAAAGATAATAATGTTAGTTGAGCTTTATTATCTGTTCGATTCTTTATTGATGGAAAATTTGGTATAGAAATATCTAGAATTAATGTATATTGAGACCATACTTGATTTGCCGTATTTAAAATTAAATAAGTTTTATTTCCAAAGAGTTGTACAACAGATTGATTACTATTTAGAATAGGTTTAAAATAATTCGACTCGTCATGATTAATTGATTGTTTTGTTTCTTCCCATAGATTATCAGTAAATGGTTCATTAAATGGAACAAGTGTTTCATTCATGAAATATTTTTGTTCTGCTTTGAATTCAATTGTATTTATTCGTTTTTGATATTTCTTTAAATTCTGATAATCGATAGCAACATACGAGAGACTATATGTAAAAAGACGTTGAATATGTTCGTGTGATAATAGATATGTCCATATACCCAAATTTCGAATTCCAACATTTAGATATGGCAAAAGTCGTAGATTCAATTTTGAATTCATTTTTAAATCAAAATTATGATAATAATTTAATGTTTGAAATATATTATTAATATAGACTATTGTTTGTTCGTTTATTTGAAATAGAATAACAACATGTTGTCGATATTTGTTGGTTTCATCGATGAAATTATCCTTCATACACATATGAATAGAAAATAGTTCATTATCTATTGAAAATAACATAATATCTAGTTCATTCGGATGATTTTCTATCTCACTAAACTCAAAATCAAAACTAATAGTTAATTCTTGATGATTATTAAGTGATAATAGAAAACCATCATTCTCTTTTGATAGTTTTAATAGATGATCATTGATTGTTATCATATCCATATTGAATGGAACTTCCAAATGTTGATCATTAACAAAATCACATAATAAAGAAGTTTTATTATCTTTAGAATCATTCTTTAGACAACGATTCGTATAGAAATATTGTTGAATATCATTACCAATAAGATATGCACTAAATGGATATGGTACTAGTACATTTTCCATTGTTAATAAGTTTGGTATTAATAATGGTTTATATCCTTTTGGTAGAGGACATTTTGTCATATCTTCTGGACTAAAAATAAATTCAAAAACACCTGTATTAGCTACATTACGATAAACTTTAACAGTAACAGCTGGAAAATAAGTTGAAGAAAAACCATTCGGTAATAAATTTGTTTTAATAGTTGATTTAATTGTTTTATTATCCGAATGTGAAAATATTGTGTTTATAAATGTACCATTTACCCAATATTTAATATTTGTATTCTGACCATCAATTTCAATACCACAACCACATACATCTTCTTCATCCCAAGACTCTTGAGAATAAAGGAAACTACGTTGTCTACGAGAAGAAATTCCTCTTGTTCCATCAAAACCCCATGAATATTCATCATCACCAATACCATAGCTATCATGTAATGGTGGATTAAATCCTTTCGTTGCCCAACCAATTAATGCTGCACCGCCTAGTGGAAGTCTAACACAAAAATACCATTTTCCTTCACTCAATTCTATCCCATCAGGAATAAAAGTTCGATATCGAATATTTCCAATATCATCACTAATATTAATTCGTCCTTTGAATTTATGTTTGATACCACATTCTTCAAAAACTGGTATATTATCATTATTAGGTATAGAAATAATCTGAATATCATCATTTCCTAATCGACCTTCTTTATATGATTTTATTTCATTTTTAGATGCAATTGGTTTCCAATCCTGATCTATCGAATGCATTTCAGATAGATATTGTAAAATAATAGGATCATGAATAATTTTCATTTGATTCAATTGATTTTCCTTATGAGTAATGATATCAATTTTGTTTTCTTCTATTTGATTTTTTCTTGCATATCTATCTAAACTTAAATAATACTGTTCTAAATGTAATTGATTAAATAATCGTAAATCATTTGGTATTGTATTACGAATTGAATCGAAATAATCCATTGAAGTTGATAGCTTAGCAATAATTGATGCATAAGGTTTTTCCATGAAAATTCCAATAATTTCTTTATAATTCAATACAACAGACAAAATTTTAATGACACGATATTTTATATCTACCAGTATTGATGAATCAATCGTTGTTTGTGCAAGAAATCCTAGTGTATCAAGAATCGTATGAATTGCATTATCAACTGGTAAAAATGAGAGATTTGGTGGTTGAACATCATCAATAATACATATTTGATTTGATGAAACCCATTCAGTTTGATTTGTGGATACATATTGTATAAGATAAGGCTTAACATCAGATGATGAATCCGATTCAAGAGCGTCTATATTAATTTCAATTATAATTGCAAATTCCTGTATATCTGTACCAGTTGGATGGATTTCTACAGTTGATCCTACACAATATGGTCGAACATAACCACCTAAGATGCATATAGATCCAAGAAAGAAATTCATTTGTTCTAATTCAATTGTTTCTAATGATGTTAAATTGAAATTCATAGAGGATTTTATTGCATCAACAAACAATTTCGCTGCAAACATTTGCCATGGTGAATTATATAATAGAACTGTACGATAGATGTAGATAAATTCAATAATAATATCAAGATCTATTTTCTCAGTTTTTAATAAATTAAAATTCTGACCAATAGAAAATAAAATTTTTGTTAATAGATTTTCAATAAAAAATCTATTCATCTCATCTCGTAAGCATATCAATAGATCACGTAGAATTTTTAATGTTAAAAGACGAGTACGGAGAGATTGACTTGTATCATATAAATTGAATAGTTGTTCGATATAATTCATTGTAGTATAATTTAAACGAATATGATCATATAAATGAATACAACGAAGTAAAAGCATTAAATATTGATCGATACACATTTCTGATGATCGAACAAAAGAACGAAGAGAAATATTTTTCGACGATAGGTCTTGATCACATGCTAATTTATTTTGATGTAGTTGTTTGAGTTCAGTTAAAATTAATTGATTAAATATTAAATGACATTGTTCTTGTAAGATATGATGAAATTTTCGATTACCAAGATAGATATTTCGTAATTGTTCTAATTCTATATTTTCACATAATTTTAATACAACTAAACGAAACCAATTGAATGCTATGCGTTTTATATTCATTAAATCAATATTTGTTCTATCTATTTCGGGAAAGTTAATGAGTGGATTAAATAGTATTTGAATAAATTGAAAATCATTCAAAAAATATAAATCCATCGAATCATAATTTAGATTGATAAGATTAAATACATATAATATTTTTATGTTAGATTCTATCAAAAATGATAATATACTTTTAATAATTTTATAATAAAGATGTCCAATATCTTCTTTTAATTGATTATTTGATGCTTCAATATGTTCAAGATAATGCCAATCTAAATGATTATCTTTTAAATTTATAAATAAAATATTTAAATATTGATTATTATTGTTATATGAAATAATTAATCGTTGAATAAATCGATAAGTAATCAATCTAGTCATAGCACGTTGATATTGTCGTGTAAGACATTTAACAATTTCATTTGAATCAATTTTTAATTTTTCATTTTCATAAAGAAAATTTGAAATAGCTCTATGCATAACACTTTCGCTATCTTGTTTATTTTCAATAGCTTGTTTTTTTTCTAACATTAAATATTTTAATCGTATACAAGCATTTAATGTATTACGAAGTAATCGAATTATATGTTTTGCTTTTGTCCAATGTGATTGTTGACGTTGAAATTGATTTTTTTTGGTATTAATAATTGGTGATGAATAATTGTCTTTAATTTTTGCAATAAAAGAACTTTCGCGAATTGATACAAGTAATAATAATGCATTTTCTTTAATTTTTTTACAAAGTTCATTACAATCATCACCACGAGCTTTTGTTGTTGCAAAAATTCTTCGTATTTCATTAGCATATTCATAGAGTATAAGAAGTTTAGCATGTGGTCTTTGTTCAATTGGTTGCATTAATTCATATTGAGCAAGATCAATACGACGATAATGTTTAATATAAACAGCAAATATTGCAGCACATGCTTTATTAGCAATGTCTTCAATTGATTCTTGTAAAGTATGTTGTTTATGTCGAATGAATAATTTCATTTTTGATATTAATATTGCACCTTGATCTCTATCATCATAGATTGAAATTAAAAAGTTATTGTCTAATATTGATTGTTGTCGTCGTAAGGGCACATTAAATTGACTATAAATAGTTAAATTAGATTTGAATAAATTCGATATATATGAATTAATATCTGTTGTGATAGTGTCATATCCACCAGAAAATAATGGTAATTTTAATGTATTATGATATTTTTTTTCTAATGGACTTTGTGGTGGACCAACAATTAAACGTTGACACATCTTTCCTAGTAACCATGAAATTAAATAATTTATCTTATTTTCGACATCAATTTTTGTTTGTACGATATATTCAGCAAGTAAAGGCATGATAGCAGCAAAAATTGGTTGTACAATAGCAAAGTTAAATTTTGATTCTGTGAGAGTACACAGACCAAGCAGAAGTGGTTCGAATAAAACACTTCGAATTTCTTGTTGAAGACATGCCTTGATAATATGTGTCGTATATTCTACGACAAGTATCGATAAAGTAGATGATTCAAGTTCATTGGATATATCAACTGATTGATTATTTAAGTAAACTAAAAGTAATTCTTGAAATATAATTATAATTTCACGTAAACGATTAACCTTTTCAATATCTACAAAAGTTGATTTTAAAACAATATCAATAAATGAATGTAAAACTGAATATGCTAATGTTCTGTCTTCTATATGTTGATTATCACAAAGTATTTCAATCCATTTATATATAGATACCTGTTGATTTAATTTATTTAATAATTGATCAATTAGTATTGAATGTTGATTTTCAATGATATGCTTATGAATAAATGTTAACATTTTACCAAATGATAATGTTTGTTTTTCAATTAAATAGGTTAATGCTTGTGAAGCTTCTTTTTTTCTCTCTTCGCATTTATCATTAAAAGCTATTTTAAATATCAATGTAAACCATTTTTCAATGTCATTTTCATTCAAAAAATCATGATAATTATCGAAATTTGCACTTATTAAAAATTGTAAATGTGTTGTGAATAATCTTAAGCAAACATATAAAATGTATTCAAGATTCATATTGGACGATGCTGCTACTAGTAATGTTAATTGTTCAATAATTTCATATAAATATTTAAATGTTTCAGCTTCTAATTCAAATGAAAATGATCCATCCATAGAACCACATTCAAATTTTGATTTAGCATGAAATTGATTATGTAAATCGATATGAACAAGTAATATTGAACATATGAATTGACCAGTGAATTTCTTTTCGTTTAATGTTATCATGTGTGTACTTGGATATGCTTCAATTGATTTAAGATATTCTACAGCTTTTTCAGTTGTCAATATTGTTTCTAGAGAAAAAAATCGAATTTGAAAAATGTTATATGAATGACTATTCAGGAGAATCTCTGAGGGAGTTAAGAGCAAAGTCAAGGACTCCCCGTGGAGTTTTATGCAGATTCTGAAAAATGCAAAGTTACTGAGGACTCACGACAGGGTTTCTCCGGCGATTTTACATTTGTCAGGGAACTTCTCGGAGATTTCTTTGTAGAGAGTCGACTAGGATCTTTTATTCTATATGAAATCAATTTTTCTTACTGATTCTACTCTGATCCTCAGTTGTGACGTTGTTATCCGTAGTGTTCTGTGATTTTTCAAATTGATCTATTGTCATTGTAAGTTGTTTGTTCAATTTAACTAATAATTTTCTTATATCAAATGTATCATTAGTATTGAAAATTAATTTCCTAATTAATGGCAAAACCTCTTTGAATGATGTTTTTATAACAGAAAAATTCAATAAAATTTTAATTGATTGATTTGCTGCAATTGGATTTATATCAGTTTGTATTGATAATTCTTGAATATAGTTAGTTAACGGTTTTAAAGATTTAAATAAATTATTTGATCGTTTATAAATATCAGATGAAAGAGAATTCAATGGAATTTGTTCAACAAGTTGATTTGTTAAGTTGAGCATTTGATGAATAATAGTGGTATCAGATTTATGTACTGATTGAATTAACATTAATAGCATACTTATTAAAGACTGAACAGCAAAAAAAGATAATTCTTTTATTTGTTGTTCATCTGATACCTTTTCTGAATCGATCGATATTTCAGAAAATATTGAAGTCATTTCATTTTCATTGTCTTTCAATTTTTCAACATAGGAATTTTTCAATTGTTCTTGCTTACTCGTGATCGATTGTGTAGAATTTAATAGACTAGTATTTGTTGTTGCAATATAATCGAACGTTTTTTCAATCATTTCGGAAATTTTCATATTGATTTCTTTAACTTCAGATAAATCTGAGAAAATAGATATATCGTTTCGAATTTGATTGATCAATACCTCTCTTTTAATTGATAGTTCATTGGAAATCTTCTGATTAGGTAATGAAATGGAATTTTTCTTGATTTCACTGATAATATCAAATGGTAAAAATAAATGAACATCTTCTGTTTCAGTAGCAGATGGTAGATCATTCGATTGTTGATTATTTGTTGCAAATAAATCAGGTATTTTAAAATCAGGTAAAGATATTTGTTGACCCATATCAATCAATCAAGTTTGTTTTCGATAATTCTAAAAATAAACATCATCTTAAATGGAGAATGAAAGGTTTTTTCTATGTCTGTCATTGTACAATGATAATCCAATAACAATGTCCTATATCACAACCTATTCTATGGATTAGTTCAATGAAATTTCTGAGATTTTCACCTTACTAGAATATGAGTTCCTTTGATTTTTATTCAAAGCAAATGTTTCTTTAAATATTTAAATTCAATTATTATTGTTTTTTTTTTTAATACAGGCACGTCGGATTTTTCTTACTCTGAAAATGAAAATAAACTGGAAAGAAAAATAACCATTCCATCAATTCTTATTGGTGAAGCTTTAGACTTGAATTGAAGTATGTTGTGTGTGCTTTATATTTTGAAAAGAGAAAAAATGTGACACATTCTGCGTTTGAATTCTAAAATTGTTCTATTGTTATTGATTTATCAACATCTATTTTGTTAGGCAATGACATTGGATTATTTCCTTAATAATTAGTCAGATCAAATTCCACTAGGAGACTTCATGTTTTGTAAAAGATTGACTTTATGGACTATTTTGATAAAAATTTATTCAGATGCAGAGTGAAAAGGTAATTTTTCTATACGAAAGAGTATTTTTCCACGAAAGAACGTGTTTTTCTTGTATAGATATAGTTGAGCAATGTCTTACTTCCCTCTTGATTGTATTTGCAACCAAATAAAACCTTGATATTATGTGCACATGGACTGTTTTTATTGCTTGACACAAGTGTAAGGAAGAACGAAAAAAAAAAAACTATTCATATTTACTCATACTCATTCAAACTCGTAAATAGGAAAGTATGAATTCCCGTCGCTGAAAAGGATCTGAGCAAAATGCAAATTGCCAAAATTAGGTTTCGATAAGCTACAATTTCGGCGAAATAGTTTTCGTCAATCTGAATCTAAAGGGTGAAGGTGAGGATAGCTACCATGACTTAAGTATGCATCAAATCCAATTCTTGGATTTGACTACGATTCTTTCTTATGAGGGAAGGCCACCAACAGCTTCCTCGCTTTTGAGGTGAAATTTAGTTGACAATAGGTAATCGAACGTGCTGATTCCGAATATCACAATGAGTTTCGCGCGCTTTCGGTTTAAAACCCGTTTTTTAAAGATCTTGGTTTTTCAACCGAAAAATCATTTTGTATAAAAAGTATTTTTGATCTGTCTAAACGAAAGAGCACATCATCAAGCCTAAAGAAAACAATTTTTCAAGGTTCTAAGCGAGGTGTTGAGCTAGTTTTCTGCGTCCAAAATTTAAAAAATGAGGAAAAAACTACTAATATTCTTACACAATTTCTCAATAGCTGTTATCTGCACAGAGGTTTACCTTTTTACTAAATTCTTGTGAAATTGGAATGTATTATGATGTATATCATGTCTAACACATGCACGCAGCCCTCCTCTTTGAATACCTTTGATAAATAAAAACAGAACAGCAAGAAAAACAGTAGGTTTTCTTTCATAAATTGTGTAAGAGTGTTAGCAGTTTTTTCTTCATTTTTTAAAGTTTTGAACGCAGAAAGCTCGCTGAAAACCTCTCTTAGAACCTTGAAAAGGTTGTTTGCTTTATGTTTGATGACGTACTCTTTCATTTGAACAGATCAAAAAAATTTTTTTAGCGAAAATGATTTTTCGGTGGAAAAACTAAGATCTTTATAAAACGGTTTTTAAAACGAAAGCGGGCAAGACCCATTGTGATATTCGAAATCAGCACTTTCAATTACCTATTGTCAAATGAATTTCAGCTCAGTTTGGGTGGTGATCTCATGGACTCCTTCTTAAGATGCTGAAGCAATACGATATAATCTCAAATAGAACTATATCAGCCAGTACCAGTATATCATTCAAGATTAGTTACATTTATTTCCTAAAATAAACAAAAGAGTGAAAATATAATCAAATTTAATTGTCTGATTTATTGAAAAGTAATTGTTGTACATAAAGAAAAACGCATGTACAAAAACAACAACATATTTTACCACCATATGTATATTTCATTATTGAACCATTTCATATAACAATCAACAAATAAATTCTTGTTTTCAATCGCTATAATACATTTATTAATACACATCTCCCAAATATCAGTTATGCGTAATAAAATCAAATTTTTGGTATTTATCAATTTTACTATTAAATAAATATTTTGTTATTGCTACAATTTCTTTTCAATCAATTCTAGTTTTGACATATTCAAATTGAGAAAATAAGTTAATAATGAATTGAACGTTCATTAATGCATAACGATAATCAAGAACCAATATTTCAATTTTAGTTATTTTTGATATACATTGAAGAGTTTCATTTTTTTGAAGTTTTTCTCGATCAATATCAATAATTAATAAAGCATTAGCTTGCGATGTGTGGACATTATGCAACGAATGTAACATTATACCAATTGTTCAAAAGGAACATCCAAGACTTTAATAAGCAATTTAGTAATTTCATATATAAAAATATGATCGATTGCTTGGACGATTGAATCAAATTCAAAAAAAAATCTTCAATAGTTAATTCATTCGCATTTAGAGAGTAATTATATAGATTTTCATAAAAATGAGTACTACTAATGTAAATAAATTTTTCCAACCAAAATGATGACATACATTGACAAACTGAGTCATTGTATTGTGATATTAGTTTTTTTCATCGTTTTGCATATAAAATTCTAAATTATCTTCAATTGAAAGTTGTAAGACTTCAATAAATTGAAAACAATTTTAAACATTTTCTTGCAATTTGCTAAAATCAATTTCATATAATTTAAGATAAACACTTTTAAAATTTTGAATGATGGATGATTATAGAATTCTATATTCTGAATTTTTGAATCAGTTGAAAAATTGATTGATAAACAATGAAGTTCTAGAAAATTAGTAATTAAACTATAAAATGAGTCATATGGAGTATAAACATTGATAACAACACATTGAGTTGTATCAAATTTTAATATATTTAAACTTTTTTCACAATCACCGGATTTAACGATTAATGTATGTAAATTAGACAGCATATTTGAATTATTTAAAATTTAATTGAAAGATTTAACACCGTTATTATCAAGAACTAATGTTTCAAGACCAGAATAAGTTAACAGAAGATGAGGCGATGTTGCAAACATATCCACAATAAATGGATCAGATAAATGAACAACATTAACACAATATTCATTTGAAATGATCATATTTTTATAATAACGTCCAAAATTTGATGTGCATATTGTTCGACTTCGATCGAACTGCAATGCAGTTGTTAAAAAGTGGCGACATGGGAAGATATTCGAATACTTCGTAAAGAATTTTATTTGACATATTTTCGAAAATGGATCTAAACGAAAAAAAATGAGAAGAATTACAAAATAGATTTTAACGTATCTGATTTATCAAATTTTTATCGTCATCTTAAAGCTCTTAATTCATGTTCCATAATGACAACCATCTATAATAAGAATAATATATCATCAACGATTCTGCCATTAAATCTAGTATCTGATACGTCTTCTACAGTTCCATTGACATCCACTGAGTCACAAGCAGAAAATATCAATTCTACATCATTATTAACTTATACTCAACAAATTGATGATGGTACAGGATTATCTGTAATTAATAAAGGTTCAAAAAGACCGATTACTTCCTCTCAAACCGATGAAACGAGTTTGTCACAATTAATTTATCAAAATGTTTTTAGTCTATTTTGAATTTTACTTAGTAGTAATCTTTCTTCTCTCTTGTGCCCACTGAGTCAGATATTTTTACGCTTCACTGAAACATGTTTCTTTTTGTCGCCATTGATTGTTTGTTCTTTTCGTGTATTTTTTATTTTATATGTATTGGTTTTTGTATTGAAATACAAGAGAAGAAAATTTACGAAACAATATTTTGATCTCATTAAAAATATAAAATTACAGGGAATTTACTTTCTCAGGGCTGCAACGAATATTTGATGTTAAAAAATTCGTTTTCGTGGATGTTTTTCATGAATTTCTGGTCAGATGAATTATTATGTAGGTCTGAATTCAAGTGACTTCAGAAATAAGTGAAGTCACTTGGAATCACTTTGAAGTCCGTATGACTTCAGATTATTTTTCTGCTTTTACCCACTTGCATAAAACACGCAAGAAAATTAAAAACAAAATATTTTTATCAATATAATGCACTATAACGTACTTTGCGTATTCGTAGGAGTTAATATAACGATTAATCTATAAGAGAAAAATATATATCCATACCAACAAAATTCAAAGCAAACAGAACGAAAACTATAACTGTTTCAAATGAACAAAAATATGGAAAATTTAGTTTATATTTCTTCTATTTTTTTTCTTATTTTAACGATATTTACAACAAGTTTTTCTTGCTTTAATATTTTCTCTTCTAAGATTTCAATATTAAGAAGCATTCATCATAATCATTTGATGTTTTTTCTTCTTAAGATATTTTTCTAGAACCTTCATATAACGCAATAATTAACTTTGTATATGCAATATGCATGCATGAATGAGTAGAGTGAGAATGTAAGGGATACAATTATATGACTCACGCCTAGTATTGGCTCGTTCTTCCTACTGAATATAATACTGAGTCATGACTAATCTTATTTGTGCATTCATAATAATAATAATACAAACGTTTTGCTGTTCTGTGTAGTGCATCTGAATGTTTAACACAGTGCACGTTTTACTTCTTAAATAAAAACAAGTTATATTTATCAAAATATATATGTATGTCGCATCATTTATACACGTTATTTGTGTGTTCTTTTCTTTTCTTTAGCACAGTAATATGTTTATCGAAAAGAATAATAATAAATATTCTTTTGAAAAATATCTTTCGAGAGAAAAGATTTCAATGACGTGTTAAATTTAATCAATGTGATATTATGTACACAATGAATACTGTAGAAGAATAAAAACTAATCGTAACAATCAATAATATAAATGAAACATTTTTCTTTAGATTGAATTTGCTGACATAATTGTCTAATTCATTAAATAATTTTTAATTAGTGCAATGACTGCTAATGATTTTGGCCATGTGAGTAAGTGAAAATAAATGAAAGAAATTTTTTAATAGATTTTTTTCTATTAGATAATCTTGATAGAACACAAACTCAAGCACTGAAAGATTACTGGATAAATTTAGTTGATGTGATTAGTAAAGAAGAGTCAGTATCCACTGAGCAACTATTAGATTCAGCTCAAGGAACTGATTTATTTCGTTCGATTGGTTATGATAATCCCGATGCGGTTATTCTTCGATGGCTTCGTGCAAGAAAATGGGATGTCACAGCTGCTGTTCAACAATTAACAGATACATTGAAATGGAGACGTCAATGGGATGTCGATGCACTTTTAGCAAAAGGTGAAAATGAACTACTTTTAGAGGAAGTTGTGATAGGAAAAAGTTATGTTATGGGTCGTGATAAAGAAGCTCGTCCAGTTTGTTATGTTCATATAAAAGATCATATTAAAGACCAATTTCCTCATGAAGCCACTGAGAAATTAGCTGTTTTTAATCTAGAAACAGGTCGAAAAGTACTGGGAGATTCTGTTGAAACTTGTACTGTTGTTGTTGATATGGATGGCTTTGGTATGCACAATATGGACTATCAATTGGTTAAATTTTTTATTTATTTATCTGAAAACCATTATCCAGAATCACTTCATCTTGCACTTGTTATTAATGCTCCTCTAATATTTTATAGTTGTTGGGCTATTATCAAACGTTGGTTAGATCCAGTTATTCAAAGCAAAATTCATTTTCTTAGACATGAAAATGATTTAGCCAAATTCATTGATTTATCAAATATTCCTAGACGATTAAATGGTACTCATCCAGATTTTATGTATATACCACCAACAGAACAAGATCAAACTATGTTAGCTGCCTTTCGTTCTGATAAACAAGGCAGAAAAATTGCTCGAGCAGCTCATAAAAAAGCTGCTCGGCATTATCTTAATCTTACTCTAAAATGGGCACATGGTGATGAAAGTGAAAAACTATTAAAAGAAAGAAGACAAGCAGCAAAACAACTTCGAGATGCATTTGAAAAATTTGTTCCTTATCTTCATACTCGAACTCATTATCATCGAGTAGGAGATATTAATGAACCTATTTTTGACACTGCTTATGAAGAACTTTGCACCCGAAATGAATTACAAATCGTGCACTTTTAATAAAATACTTACTTTTTTTGTATAAAATGATATTCCTCTATCTATTTCTTCAATAACACGTTCAAGATACTTGAAGTTTGTTTTTCAAAAGATAGTTCGGGTAGTTCTCTATATAACCTAAGGAAAAGAACTGTTCAAACTATTTGCTATGAAATTATATCTAATCAATATCAGCAGTGAACAGATTTCTAGAAGAGGAAATTTCACTACTAAACATACATATTCTGGAAATTACAACCATACAAACTGCAACTTTCACAAGAATATCAGAAATATCTTAGAAATTACTGAACTTCTAACAAAACTATAACAAAAACTACAGAAAATCTAACACTGCACTTAAAGCATTAGCAGAATTATTTTACCGAAAGTTATCAAAATTTCATCAACTTTTCGGGGTAAGAATCTTTAAAACTGTATCTATTCTAAGTAGTCTACATCATACTGATAATGAAATTATACAAATTTTTGTAATAAGTGGCTTAGCCAGAAAAAAATTACAGGGGTGGGGACATTGTTCCTCCAAGAGCTGCAGCAGATGAAAAACTTTTTATGTGATCAGAGATGTTCAAAAGTTTTTTCGTCGGAGAACAAATGGTAATTTTTCCAGTAGAGGAAGTTCAAGAAAATCTTGCTATTTCCATCAGAATTTTTACTTTTTTTGTAAGCATTCCCAGATGCACTGAGAAGTTTTAAAAGCATCAATTTTATGAATAAAAACAACCAGATACTCAGTTTTTTTGCTAATATCAACTTTGGCAAGATTTTTCACTAAAACAACAGTTTTTATTGATATTTCCTCACTAATTCTGATGATTCAGACGAGATTTCTGTTAAGAACGTGTCAAAAATATTAATGAAAATGGCTGTTTTGCTTGAAAATTCCGTCAAAATCGACCTCGACAAAGAAAGATGAGTAGTTTGTTCCATTCATTCATAAAACTCGTTTTTTTTTCGAAATTTCTGCATGTTTGAGTTTCGGAAAGAAGTACCATTGTATAAAGCTTATAAAACTTTTCAATAATTATATCATCAAAGGCGGCCAAGCTGACGATGATTTTCCTGAAATGGAGCTTTTCAACAAGGAAAAAGGCTTTGGCAATCAGTTTAGAGAAGTTTCTCAGTTAGAAATAGTCCAACTTATTATCTCTCAACCTCACTTTCATAGAAAAAGTTACACTTTTATAAAAAAATACCGAGAATTGGGAAATTTAAAAATATCAAAGGTACTCATTTTACAAAGATGATCAAGCTACTTATCGACTACTCATAATAAAAAGCAAGTTTTCTTCAACCGAAACTAGTCTTTATTGAAAAATGAACATTTTCACGGGACAAAAGGTTTTGAGCTTGCCCCAGTCGCGTATTTCTGAAAGATCAAAATTCGATGTTGCAAAAAAGTATTTTTTTTTGTATGTGACCAACGTGATTTTTTCTTGTTTATCACCTAATACGTTTTATTTTTAAAAAATGGAATACACCACAAGATGCAGCGTGAAAAGCTCTCCAATTGGCAAATAACAGTTTTACTTTAATTGTGTACTTTTTATTTTGAAGATAAAATCAAAATTCTCTGAAATATCTATCGCAGCGTCGATAATTAGTCACTCAGAATACTGTTTATTTTGAAAGAAAAAATACACAATTAACATAAACTTTATATTATAGATTGTAGAGCTTTTCATGCTGTATCTTCTGCTATATTTTGTTTTTATTTTCATAAAATTTTTTTAAGGATCAAAGTATGAAATTCAAAGTTCTGTCATTTGTTATAAGTCATCCGTTATGTAGCGTATAGAAAATGGCATGTTACTCAAGTCAAAGAAATAATAGATTACAGCAAAGTATAAGACTTAGAAGTCTGAAACTTTACACATAATCCTAAATATGTCTAAGCATCATAGCAAGATGCTTGAATGTAAACCGAGACTTCTAGAAAAACCGGGCGAAGAAACTTTTCTAGTGCTCTACGTAATAACTACGCTGATGATACGTTTCATTTTGAACCAATTCTATTTATGTGAGTCATTCTTAACATAAGCAAGTAATTTATATGACTTGGACAGAAATATGCTTAATCTTCTTACTTATTTTAAGTAATTTATACTCTCGGATAAAAGTCTTTTCCTTGTTTGTTTCTAGCTCATCAACTTTTGCAACAAATTTATGATCAAATAACGATATGGGATAAGAGTTTTATTGCCATATGGTATGTATCATACTGAAATCAAACTTTTATACCGTATCTTTATCTGATCATAAATTTAATGTAAAATATGATAATATAGAAACAAAGAGGGGAAAGACTTTCATCTTACGGTGTAATTATATAGAATATAAATGTCACCAGCGATAGGTTCCATACTTTAGAAAAAATAGTGCTGTTATGAATCGCATCAAAACTTTAGAGTACGGTGTCTATATTGTTTCAGGAACATTCTTCAACCAATAATTATTTTCTTTATTTTGGATAAAAATACTATCCGATTCTTTTCTATTGTACGAGCACAGGAGAAGCAAAAAAGAACACATTTTACAAACTGTATTGAACAAAAAAAGGGTTGAAATTAGGGGTTTTTCGTTGAGATCATAAAAAACTTTGACTTTTCTTAGGATCATAATAGATGGTTCCTTGTAAGTTGTTGATGATAAGACAGAATAGAAGAACCTTTAAGGTCTGAAGTACTACATAATGGGGGTACCCTTAGATTCTCAAGTACTACAGGATGTTTGGTAAGTAGCTTCTTATTTTAAAGCCATTACTATATGATTGTGCATAACCTTTTCCTAGATAGATAGTGCTATAATTTTAAATTGAATACCTAATGTATCTTATACCAAATTAAAGAGCGTCGAAAACTGGACATATTGATACTAAATAGTACGAGTTATTAAAACATTTTAATGTTGAACTTACGAAATTTTTAGAAAGTTTACGCTTACTTTAGCATAGAAAATTAAGGTACTAGCAATTTTTATAAAGAAAAACACTCGATTTTTTTAGTAAGATTAATTTTTTTTTATTATTTTTACTAACAAAGACATTTCGCCGGACGCAATTTTTCACACTGCATTGGATGAGTGTATTTCGAAGCGTCCTTATTAGTAAAAATAAGGAAAAAAGCTAATTTTATTGAAACAATCGAGATTTTTTTTGCGTATAAAAAAATTCGAGTTTTTAGAGATTTTTTAGGATTTTAGAAGTAATTTTTAAAATTCTTTATATCAGAAATATAGCTTAAAAAACTTTTAATACATGTAGTTTTGAAGAACTCAATGAGCTCTCTCGAACCATGTAAAAATATCAAAAGAAAATATTTTACTTCAGATTTGAATTGCTAGTGCCGTCATTTTTTATGCCAAAAAAGCATAAAATTTCTGACAGTTTCATCAGTTCGATGATTGAAATGTTTTGATATATCCAGTTTTCGATGCTCCTTAGTTTGGTATACAACTCATAAGGTATTCAACTTGAAATTATAGCACTACCTTCTTAGCAAGAGGTTATGCACAACCCTATGCTATCATGTAGCAAAAGACATCATAACCATTTTTTTCACAGTTTTGGAGCGTGTGCCATATGATTTTATTGTAAATATTTTATTTTTTGAATTTTATACTTCCATTCTGTCAAAATAAATATTCGTTGATCATCAGAATTTGTAATTATTCAAACTGAAGTATGCACTTATGGTGCTGCTCTCTCATTTTGTTTCTTCATACAAAAGATAAGTAAATATGATATAAAAAATTGTACAGAGCTGTTAGGGTACCCGTAATTTAACATTCAAGATAGATTTCTTTTACCTTTTTTAATACGTAGTTTGGCAGAATATGCACTAATAATCAAGAAAAACAGCATTTTTATAATTACATATTTTCTTTTCATTGCTTTGATTGACGGCGTTTGAAAATATTATTTTTTATTTTTCCATATAAAAACTATTGCTCATTTTAAAATAAAAGACGGGTAGATAGTTTTTGAGTGACTCTTGATAGAAATAAGATAGAGAACTGCAGTTTTCTTTCGTTGGAAAGAGGCTGATCGGACGCATCGATTCATATAAAATTGTTGAGACTTATTCCATAAATAACCAGTGATTTATGGTCATTTTGGAAGAATAGACTATTGCTCTATGGAGATAGAAGAAATTTTAAACTTTGAGGAGTCGATTAGAATCGCCAGCTGACCATCTACAAAACTAGATGTAAGGCTTGATTGAAAACTTTACTGCTTTGGAAGTGCTGGGTATTATATCCAAGAATTCGAGTCCATTTCGTCAGCAATTTCTGTTTAAAAAAACTCAGTTTTTTTCGCTTTTTTCTAGAAAAATCCGACCTGTTTTTAAAAGTTTTTTTTGTACAATTATTGCAAAAGGTTTCAAAGGTCCAAGTTAAAAGTTATTATCTTATATGGTTCGATGCGTTTTCATCTGCTCTTTCCAACGGTGAAAGTCACAGCTCTCTACAGTTTTCCTATCAAAAGTTATTCAAAACTTACTCACCCGCCTTTTTTTTTGGATGGACAAAAGTATCTTTTTTCAAAATAGAAGAGATCTGCAGTTTTCACCATTAGAAAGAAGAATGTTGGGAAGATCGAAACATCTAAACTCGGATTCCTTCCTTGCCCCTACTTTGCTAGAAATGGAGATTTTTGCAAAACGGTTGCTTTGAAATTTTCCATTACCGTTTTGATTCTGAGGATACCAGCTGATAGCCTTGTCTTTTTTCTATCAAATAAAATCAACTCGACTTTTTCCTGACTTTCCTATGAGATACTAGATCTCATGCACTGAATGTCATGAAATGCTTGATTATTAACTTACACAGTGCTCTTTTATCCACTTTCAGATGTCTAAATCAACGAACAATAGGTTTTCGACTATGCTGAGTATTATGGCATCATTTGTACTGTTTCCTAGAGCCGGTACCAAATTGAAGCGAGTCCTCCCTCCTTAAAAATAATAAATTTCCAGTTTTATCCAACGAAAAAGACTAAATTCATCATAATGTTCACATTTTTTGTGCAAGAGTTTGATGTAAATACTCTTTTCCCCACTCTCACCGCGCCCCATTACATTCTTAGCCACCCTACCCCTTGAAGCGACTGCCGACTCTGTGAAACAGTACAAATGATGCCATAATACTCAGCATAGTCAAAAACCTACTATTCGTTGATTTGGGTATCTGAAAGTGGATAAAAGAGCACTGTGTAGGTTAATAATCAAGCATTTCATGACATTCAGTGCATGAGATCTAGTATCTCATAGGAAAGTCAGGAAAAAGTCGAGTTGGTTTCATTTGATAGAAAAGGATGGGGCTATCAACTGGTATCCTCAGAATTAAAACGGTAATGGAAAATTTGAAAGCCACAATTTTGCAAAAATCTCTATTTCTAGGAAAGAAGGAGTACAAGAGAGGAATACGCATTTAGGTATTTCGATGCCCTCAACATTCCTCTTTCTAACAGTGAAAACCGCAGGTTTCTATCTTGTTCCTATCAAAAGCTATCAAAAAAACCGTAAGGCCTCTTTTATTTTGAAGCAGATAGTATAAGTTATAAAAGCAATTTTAAATCAGTTTCAGCCTAAAAAGTTTATAAATAGTGGATCATCTTCGTTTGTCTTAGACTAATCATGAATCATTTTAGTAAATTCATCCATTTTTTCAATAATATGATGAAGTCAAATATTTGATTTGATTTGATCCATTAATATCTTCAGTTATTAAATAATGTATCACTTATCTTCTCTGGGCTTCTCTTTATGGAAAAAATTATTTTTACTAAATTCTGAGCAAAATTGAAGAATAATGTTTTCCGAAATTGTTACACACAATAAAACAAAAGGAAATATGCGATTATGAAAATATGTGTATTTTTGATTTTTCGATTAGAAAATAGTACTCATAAGCGTTAAAAACTAAATTTTTATAATCAAGAGTTCATATTCGGTCAAATCATGTCCAATAACGGTCATCTTACTTTAGGATAGGTATTTTATAATGGAGAAGAACACAAACCGCCTGAAATATTCTTATGTCACATTACTATAAAAACAAAATGAATGCAGAACTTTTGCACTATTCATTATTAGAGGTGTAAACTAACTGGCTGATTTGCTGTTGTTGACCTAGTGTATAAATACATATTCAAGCTCCGACATTCACATTCAATTGTTGAGAATAATGCCGTGTGAGAAAAAAAAGCAAAAACGTCTGATTTTAATCCATTTTTTATCAGAAAAAATTAATTAGAATCGAAGAAAATCTGTGTTTAATGAGTTGCAAAATCTAGAAGATTACTCAAAGTATCGAATTTATGAGTTAAAACTCGAGGAACGTATATTTCATAGTCATCGTGATTGAAATAGATGAGAAATCAAATAATCTAATTATAATATAGTTCTACTTTGTTCGTCTATTAATTGAAAAAACGATTAAACTCAGATTTATTTCTTGTTTTTTTTTGACGTGTCTCCTTAAAGTCTTCTCAATCAGCTCTTAATCACCATTGTTTGTCTTGTATATTTCGCAATTTTTTGAAAATAAGAAAATTTTAAAAAGTGAGTCATTGGAAACTTCCAAACGCCTATATTGGGGAAAAAGTTATTATAAATTCAGTTGTAGATCAATGTATCGGCTTACATTTCCTCTCATTATCGGCTGAAATTCAGGTTAAAATGAATCTAACTGGTTACTGCTTTAGTAGAAAAAACATTCTATTGATTAATGAGATAACACAGATGAGTCACTTTAAATAGTTGCTTTAAATCTTCGTGAACAATATTTATATGCATAACTACACATGTTGTAGGCAAATAAACAGATATTTATATTTTCGTAAGATTGTTTCTTCAGTTGAGATATAATTATGACAAAGGTAAAGCTTGAAGTAAGATTTTATTTTTTGTTTTCAAAAATTATAATGACTCATATCTATATCAGTACCAATGGTATAATATTTGAAAGTTGAATTCATCTATTCAATATTTATATTCGTATACTTGACCTCAAGTTTCATGCGTTACATAGATGTAAAAATGATGAGTCTTTACTTTTCTTCGTTGTTCCATTAGTACGAAATCAAAGAACAGAAAAGAAAAATATCTCAATCTTGCAAGAAACTCATTCGTGGCACGTTTTTTCGTATAGAAAGCATACATTATGACGCGTTTAACATATATTCTTTTGTCGAAAAAAAAACAGGAGAAAGAAAGCTAATATTTTTAAAATGTTCTTTTCTTCAGAAGAAATCCTTTTTTTTTACTAATGATTGGAAATGTATGACTTCTGTATGCAAGAGCGTTAAATGTTTTATTACTTGTCTGTCAGAATTTGATCACTTCTGCTTCTGTAAAATGAATTCTCTTAATCATAAAATTATGACTAGACAATCTACAAAATATCGGATGTTTCGTTCTTTCATCTTTATCAAAGGAGAAAACGGCATATTCAATTTCTTATCGAACGCGTCTATGCACTTTGTAAACTTATCCTCTTCCCATAGTTTGAGTGTCTAATGATTTTGTGTACGAGATTGTCCAAGAGAAAACGGATTAAAATAATTAGATTGTGCGTTCTTTATTTTTTTTAGAATAAAAAAAATTAATAACAACAACTATTTCGATCCCGCTAAATCAGCATGATTTCATACACCATTTTTCTCGTTTCTTTGCTTCTTCTCCTTGCCAGTATTCTTGTTAAAGTGAATCATTGTGCTTCACCAGTTCATCAAGCAAATATTAATAACGCCGATATGTCTTCGTTCACAGCCAACTTACCGTCAAACATAGACAAAAGTGAAGAATTTGGTGAGTGATGTTGTAGAATATATTATATAGACTGTCATAGACTTGAAATTAATTGAATTTCTTTCAATCCAACTGCAGTCGTAAAAAAGGTTTCTCTCAAATGTAATATCATACACATCATAGATGAGGTTGTCTCATTTTTAGACAGACGTAACAAAAAAACTTGATTTATTTTGAGATTAAATTACAGTTTTATTCACTGTTTGTGAAATTCTGTTTAATAAAATGCTAGGATTAATTCAAGTTGATTTTAATGATGATTTTGTAGAGAACCTATGAGTATTTAGAACAATTTCACAAATTTCTTTTGTCACATTCATTCAATGTCAATTACATTTATAAATTAGTCAAGAACAAATCGAAAGAAATTGTTTTTTTTTATTCTTTATTTATTGTGCTATATAACTTATATGTTTATTTAAACTCTTATATTTTGGAAAAAGAGTATCTTTGCACATTACTCTCTGATATCTGACCTAACTGGATAGTATTTGATTTAGAATATTTTTGAATGATTTGGAAAAAATAAATATTTAATCGATATGTTATTTATATGTTGTAGCCAAACGATTTCGATGTCCAAAAGGATGGCAACGATTTGGTGGTTCATGTTATTTACTGTCTAACGTGACATCAATGAGTACTAAAGCTAATGATACATGCAATTTTCATTATTTAAATAACTCACAATTAATGAAAATTCGACATCCTATTGGCATTTACTTTGCTGCTCATATTCTCATTAAAAACGATTTATCTGCGTTACTCCTTCAAATTAATCCAGGTTTATTTCAAGGTAAAATATGACCGATCACATTTTGCATGATAAACCAATTTGACACTTCTATAAACTAGTTTTGAAAAATCTCAATTCATACTCTTATGAATATAGTTCTTTTTTTTATCAGGAAAGAATTTTATCGATGCATTCTCATCAAACGATGAGAAGAGGTGGAAATCAGCGGAAGATAATTTTCGACAAGCTCGTCTCAATTTTTATAATCGAAAAATGAAAGCATTTAATCAAGTACGACGTAAGGAAGATGTGTGTTATGACAATCGAAATTATAATATCAGCGATACACAATGGAACACGCAATGTACAATTGTAACTGCCAAAGAAAAGGGTCCGTCTAAACAAGATGAGACCAATTTGTCGATTTTTGATAATAATGTTGTACGATTTGATGATATTCGTCATGTCTGTGATAAAGTAGCATGGACTGTACTAGATACTAATTCAAATGTGTTTGTGCTAACCAGATATTTGATATTGGATAAATTTATTTGTTCAATAAGCGATATTGAACCGAATACCAACTATGAACACATGTGTCAATACGGTTAGTATCTTTTATTTTATATGAAAAAGTAACAAAATATTTTCATTTGTCATTTTATGAAATATATAGTTCTTGACTTTTGTTTTGGAAATGATATGTGCGGTGGACGTGGACGTTGTGTTAACTATTTAATGGGTTCGAAATGTTCATGTTATTTTTTGAGAAATGGTTTATTTTGTGAACAATGTAAACGAATTTTCAATTATAATATATATATTCAAAACTTATTCTTTTCGTAACGTTGTAGATTCCACGATAGCTATACAACTTCTTGTTGGTTTTCTCATAGTTTTATTTTTATGCATCTTAATAATTTCGCCAATTCAAGAACAGCAACGGCTCATCGTCGAAAAAATCTTTGAGTGAATTTTGAATTTTTTTCTTATGATGATAAATATTAGGTTTTATTCTAATAGTCATTTTAAAGTACCACCATCTTCACCTGATTCAACTCAAAACAACGGAAATATGAACAATAGTAATAACGGACAACTACCAGTATTTACAGAGTGAGTTAAGATTGATTGTATTACTGAACAGCACTGATAGAATATATAATTGTATAGGATAAGAATTGAGTTTCGTGAATATGGAAAAAAAATCTTAACTGATCAAGTTTTTTAAATAAAACTGAATTTTTGTTTTTTTAGTAAAAGACAAAAGCATAATACTGTTCGCTTAATCTATGTGTGTATATCGATGTTCATAATTTTGTGCCTTCTCTATATTATTCCATCCATCTCTCATTGGAATTCATTTCAATATCATAATAATGATCAACTTAAATTTGATTTGTTAATCAATAAAACTATTCAAGCAATTAAACAATGTAAAAAAAAATTTTTCTTCTCAATAGATAATCATATCTTCATTCTTATTTCCTCTGCAATTTGTCTTATATTTCTTTTATTAATCAAACGAAAGAAGAATTGTAGAAATGTTTGTGATGGTCGACCAGGTTCGAATATTTAATTATTTAATTGATAAAATAAACTCAAGTTTATTTTAGGTTGCTTATCACCTATTGAACCATTTGCAACATTTAATCGATATGAAACAGCTGCACTTTCTGGTATAGTTGCAATGGAAATCCTAATGGCTCTCGAACATTCTTTTATTGATTTAAGTACATTATGGAATCAAGGTGTACTCATACAGTTTATTAATCGTACTTTGATTCCACTTTTGTATAGGTTAGTTAGCTTTTTTATTTTTTAAATCTTTTATATTAATATATTCATTATTTAGTATTCGTTATTATCCATTATTTGCTTCATTACAACAGCAAAATATCTACATTCGTGGTTTTGCTTTTATTTATATTCTAGGCAATATTGTATGCATTATTATTCGTAAAAGTTCATGTATGGATTCTTTATCTCTTTCTGAAAGATTTTCAATATTTGAACAAGCAAAGCGTCATATTGTATGTTCAAATGCTTTTTTTTCTAAAGACATTTTATTGAATCAATCATTAAAAAAAAACAAAATTATTTAGGAACTTGGGAATTCGGCTATTATTTATGGAATCATAAAAAGTTTACCACAGTTCATTTTACTTTCGTATATTGGTGCAGAACTTTTTATTCGTTTCGTTTACGATTCATGGTATTTAGTACATTTAAAAAGGCTCATCGCTCCAGAAGCTCCAATAACTCCAAGTAAGGAATTTAATATGTATTCCTCAGCTAGTTCATCTAGCAATAATTCAAATAATAACAAATCATATTCAAAATATTGTTCATGTATTCAAAATTTGATTGATCGAATTGCTGGACGAAATAATGATTTTAAATATACTACTATAGCTCTATCTACATATACAGTAGCTTTTATTTTACTTTTTTATTTAACATGTACATTTACTTTTCAAACTATTATGGGAACAAGTTCAATGTCTTTTCTAAGATTATGTTTAAAATATACTTTTGATATAGGTAAATTTTATTATTATTTTTATTATATTGCTTGAATTCTTTTTGTGTTTTTTTTTTAGAATTAGATGATTGGTCATTTCATAATGAGATTATTATCAGTGCTATTCTGACATTGATCATTTTTACTGTTCATTTGATTATTGAAATGAGAAATTATAAGAAACATATTATTGATCTAATGAAAAATCCTAATGAAAAGAGATCATCAATCGATAAACCAAAACAAAATGCAAACTCAATTAATAAATTAGATATAAAATTAAATGCAATGGCTGAAAATTCTATTGAATATTTAAGTTCTGTTTTTTTGAGCATAGTTGGTGGTTTTTTTATTTGGTTTCATATTATTTTATTTATTGTTATAATATGTAATCTTATTTTATTTCATGCCTTTACACTTCAAATACATCGTCTTGCATTATCATCTTCAATAATTTTATTCATTGGACCTCCATCAATTTTATATGGATTGAAAAAGATTATTATAAAATGGTTATGTACATTTATTTCTCATTATTCAAATGAAAAAGAAGATTATGAATTGAATGAAAAATTTTATGCAATTCTAGTGTATTTCACATTTATTATTAGTAAATATTTATAGTTAAATAGATAGTATAATATTTTATTTTATTAGGTTGTCATGTCGCTATTTTTTCTTCAATTTTTCGTTTGATCAAAGGAATTTTACTTAGTATTTTATATATACCACGAATTGATTGCACTTATCTTGGACCATGGTGGCAAGAATTAGGTAAGACTTCATACAAATTGATTTTTCAGTAAAACACAATTTTTAGAATCTTTATAAGACTGTAGTTATCATTATATTAGTCAATATATAAAAGAATATTGTTCAATATTTTAAAAAACTATTGAAAAACATCTGACAACTTGCTCCACACTAGTAAAAATTATTCTATAGTAATTTTTTATATTTTCAACAGGTATTGAAAAACAATAAGCATTAGTATCTGTTTTGAAATGAATAGTAGTTGTTAAAATTGAGTTTATAGACATCTGTTTGGGAATCAATAAATTGAACAATGAGTAAATTGAAAAGATTTCCATCTTCAAAAACACATTCTGTCAAGTTACCAGCGTTGTATGAAAAATTTTGAATATAACATCAATTCAATTGAATGTAGTTGCAGAAATACAAGTCAAATCCTAATATAATTGTTTTTCTACCATGATCAAGCATCCTATAGAAACTAATTTCTTATTCTTTTCGTTGTATTTTTACTCAATAACTACACATGATTTTGATATCTAAGTACTTTTCTTCAATTTAACACAATTCATTAAAATATGTTTTTATTTAGATAATGAATATATGGCGTATGTAACTTATCTACATATGGAAAAAAAATATAGACCATCGACTCAATCCCCATCAACATCATTTCCAGTTAATAATCTGTCTGAAAAACAAGTACAAACATTACCAGAAGAACTTAATCAACCTATAAAGGTAAATTGGGAAGATACGAGTATTATCAGGTCCGATTGTGAAACTGAAAACGAAATGGATAAGACAGATGTAACATCAATTAACTCAACTTCAGTAAGAGAACCAGCCGCTTTGGATGATAGATCATCATTAACATCATCAATATATCAAACAAAATATATTCTTCAAATACCGGCTGAACAAAATTTGTCAACATCCGAGACAATAAATAATCCATACTCAAATAGTAAAAAACTTTCATCAAAATCATCAACAACAGAAAAAGTAAATAAACGAGTTTCATCACCATTATCAAAGCGTCGTCAATATGACTCCAAATCGAGGATCAATAATATTTCGACTGCTCATGAACAACAACAACTAATCGTACCAACACTTGAACATAACGAAGACAAAAATAATCCATCAGAAATTCCTATGAAAACTTATACAACATCAGCATCAGAATTACCCAATGATCAGTCTTATTCTGCTGATTTCTAGTTTCTTTAATCATTGATTGTATCTTTCGATATTTTTCATTATATTATTTGCATCACAATGTTATTAAGATAAATGTTGATGACATAATATAACGAAAAATATTCATGTCTCATGTTTTATTTTCTAATATTTTATAAAATTAAACTATACTCTTGATTGAAATAAATGTCAAGTCTTCTACAAGAAATCAAATTTTTATAAAATCTGATAAAGAAAATGAGTGTTATGCAACTTTTTCACAGTAATATCCATTTGAGAATTTTTTTAAAACACTGTTCAATGCCTTAAAATTCTATTATACCAGTTAGTAAATTCTAGAATTATTTTGTTTTTATGTTATTAATTAAAAGTAAAGAAAAAAAGTTCAGAAAATTTAGTATATAGAGTTTGATAAATAAATAAATAAAGGAACAACTATTTTTAAAATGAATTACAATAAAGTGACCATCTATTTACAAGATACATATTTGATTCTTTTAAGTCTCAAAACACAGGCATGTTAATAATAATAATGCATTACTTTCTTTTTCTAATCTTAAGTATAAAGATTTTGCATTAAAAAAAAGTTTAACTGTTACAAACGTCACTAGATTACTATTAATCGATGATGTCTTTGATTATTTTGGCTTTATGTCAGTGCAATATTAAAACCTCATTTTTGTGTAGAATCGAATTAGAAGTGGTATTAATTATAGTACTACTGATTCATTGGATATAACTTCTACATGCCATAAGTATCCATATGTCATACATGATCAAATACTATATGCTCATAGTAAAAATCTTAGTCGCCTCTGTTAGTAATGCACGAACATTTATTTCTATACCCAACTCTACAACCGTTACTCTAGCTTTTATTCTGCATTGATTGCCTATCACCGAATAGTACTATTGCCAAGATAAAAAAAAGGATAGATTCTGAGTACAATGGTTGCGTAACGTTTCTTTTCATATCTTAGTCTATCGTTTATGTCAAATATTTTTTTATTTAATCATAATAAATTTAGCGAAAAAAGTATAAAATAAGCATAACATAAGAAACTTATGATTAAATGATTTTCTTTTTCAAAAAGAAAGATTCTGGAAGAAGATGATTTTTTCTTGCTTAAAGAGCCCAAAGAAAATTATGTACAATGACATTATGTTCGACTATACTATTGAATTTGATCATAAATAGAATATTGTAATGTATAAGAGGATGAATGGTATTCATTCCATTAGATCTCTCTTGTCGTCATTCAAATCATTATTCCCAAAAGTATCTGATGATGATGATGACATCGATAGAGGACTATAATAAATTGAATATGAATTCAAATTAAAGAAAAATAAAATAAGAAAAATGTACCTGTAAGAAGGTGATACTATGTTGGGACGATACATAGACGATGTTGGACTTAAAAGAAAAGAAAAATGTTTATGTTTTTTGTAGACGAAAAAAAGGCGTATTTAAATACTTGTATTGGGGTGAGATCGACAACTGAGATAATCTGGAATAGCTCGATTGAGTATCTAAATAATCATTGTCGTTATATATTAAGATACTATAAAAAAAAAAAAGAAGACGAACCTGATGATTTGTAAACAGGTGATGTTAGACCTTTAAAGAAAAAAATCGTGGAAATAACATTCGAAAGAAACGAAAATGGTACTCACTATAAGATGGACTGGGTGATGAGTACCAGAAATTTTGATCAGAATCTCTTGGTGATAGTCCTCCAATTGAAATTCCTAAATACCAAACAAAATTAATATTAAATAGATAAATAGAAAATATTTTTTCTATACAAACTTGATGATGAATATAATGATGGTGATGGAGAAATATTTGGACTGAAATGTGAATATTAGGAAGAAATGACGATTATGAAAAAAATTTACCTTGTCGGACTATATTGCGGCGAGACGGGACAATTAGTTCTATCTGTTCAAAAAGAAATTTTTTGAATCGATAGAGAAAAAAAGGAAGAAAATATTTTCAACCTTGATTTCTTAAATTTTGCCATTGATAAGTTGGTGAAGTTGGTGAAGTTGATGAATACAATTTATTACGTGGAATTGATGGAGAAATTGGATCTAATAAATAAAATTTTTAGAAAAGACATTTAATATTTATAAAAAGACTAACTATAGGAAGGATTAGTTGACGAATTGGAGGGTGATGTTAATCCTTGTCTTGTAGAATCATTTGAATGAATAGGACTGGTCACTGAATTGTAAAATGGACTTGTTGAACTATTGAGTAATAAGTTAAAATGATAAGAGCATAGAAAAAAACGAAAGAAAAATACCTATACTGAACTGATTGCGATCCATAGAGATTAGATGAATTTAATCTATAGGTCGGTGAAGTTGATGAATTGGATAATAAATTAGATGAATAAATGGAAGATGAAGATTTATACGAAGTGGAATTGTTATTATATGGTAAGGGTGATGTGTAACCTGATAAAGTCGATGAATAATCAATGGAATAGGCTGATGAAAATCTTCCAGATTCTGTCGGTGTTATTTGACTTGTTGTTGATGACAAATAGGATTCATATGATGGTGTTTTTGCCATCGATTCAATCCAAGGTGTTGATGTAACTGAATGTCGTCTATTGAATTCTTCCATAGCATCTATGGACATCATACCTTGAGAAATATCGGTATTCATCATTGGTAATTCTTTAGCTAAAGTACATTTTTGTACATTCATAAGAATATCAAATGCACCCGTGCCAATTTTAGCTAATTGACCAAGTAAAATATTTTCTGAAACACCTTTTAATGGATCATATTCTGTATGAGCTGCTGCTTCCATAAAAGCATCAACTGTTTCTTCAAATGAACATTTCATAATTGGACCAATATCTTGTCGATTAATACCATGTCGAGTAATAGCCATTAAATGTCCTTTTGTTGTCATTACATCACATAATAAAGCCAAATGACGATAGTTAACATAAGAACCATCAAATGAAATTACATGATTCAATTCATATTCAATAGCTTTACGTACAGCTTCAATACCAAGTACATCAAATATTTCAACAATATCATTCGTATATGTACGACAAAAATCAACATCTTTTATGGTAAGAACATTTCTTAATGCTGTACCATCAGTTACTAAAAAACGTTCATCTACTCTTTCAATTGTACCATTTTCAGTAACAATAAATCGTTTTTTTGAATCATTTTGAATGTTAGTTTTTGGATCGACGACATATACTTTCGAAATTGATTCAATTCCTAATAAAAAAAAAACAAAAATATATAAAATATTACAAAGAGTAAAGAGAAAAACTAGATATTATTACCTTGTAATGTAAGATTATTGAGCATATTAATTTCGAGACATCGAAGAAAAGTATCATCATCCATTTGAGTTATATTCCGCTCTTCAAGAATTTCTTCATTATCAGTATCTGATTTGTTTTGATCAACAATTCGAATACGTAAAATAAGTTTATCTGCATTATCATCACTGAAAATCACATTGAGACAATCACCGAATTCATGTGTAATCTTATCAAATATTTGTTCCATTGTCAAAATCTTATCAAACATTTTCTTTCGATCAAGTTCAATACGTAATAACCATGAAGAAACTGTTGAAATATCTTGATCTGGTATTTCATAATAATTATTAACCCATTCTTGATCTTCTTCAATAATTGTGTTTCGTGGATCAGGATCATAATAAATGGCTGTATTAGCTACAATTTTTTTTAATGTACAATGTTCAAGATGACATAAAACTTGTTTAATTTTTTTAGTATCATTAGCTATTTGATCATGAAGAAAAACGGTGAGTGAAGGTGTTTTGGGTTTTTTAGAAATATCAATAATTTCTTTAAGACGAGGAACACCAAGTGTAACATTTTTTGCTGATACACCAGCATAATGAAATGTATTTAATGTCATTTGTGTAGCTGGTTCACCAATTGATTGTGCAGCAAGAACACCAACCATTTCACCTGGTTGAACTTGAGCTAATTCAAAACGTGTTTGAATTTCTCCACATAACCAATCAAATGCTTGATTAGTTAGACGATGTACTTCAATAGCTTGTCGAGAACAAAGTGATGAACGAACAAGAATATTCATTAACATTGCAGCATTTTTTTTAGTTTCTTGAGAAAAATAATCATTACCTTTGACAATAATCAAACGTTGAGTTAATTCTTTTAAACTTTGAATAACTTGTATTGGTGAAAGATTTGATTTAGTTTGATCGGATATTTTAAATATTTTTCGAGCATTAAGAATCAATCGTTGAATATTACATGGTAAAACTATACGAGATTCATCACCATCAGGAAAGATTTCTCGAAGTTGATTACGATCTTCACATAATTGATTCCATTCATCATCTAATATTTGTAAAGAATCATTCGAAAAAAGATCATGAATAACATCATTAGTCATAAATTGTCGTAAATAATGTTCATTAGTTGATAAATTAAATTTACATAAATGTTCAAATTCTTCATCTGATGGTTTTAATGAAATAATTGATTGAGATTCAACTTTTTCTCCTGCTAATCCATCTTCACCATAAGTAAATTGAATTAATTCTTCAATTTGATTACGAACTGTACCATCATATTTGATCATAATCGATTCCATTGCCTATAAATTATATAAAGATTAAAAATTCAAAGAGATAAATAAAACTAAACCTTAATTAGACGACGTTGTATATATCCAGTTTCAGCTGTTTTAACAGCTGTATCAATAAGACCTTCTCGACCAGCCATAGCATGAAAGAAAAATTCTGCTGGAGTAAGACCTTGTAAATATGAATTTTTTACAAATCCTTTTGCTTCTGGACTATAATCATCTTTAATAAAATGTGGTAATGTACGATGTTTAAATCCAAAAGGAACTCGTTTTCCTATTCATATAATTAAAAATGCAAGATTAAAATAGAAAGAAAGAATGAAAGACAAACCTTCAACATTTTGTTGACCAACACAACCAATAATTTGTGAAATATTTAATAGTGAACCTTTTGCTCCACTAATGACCATTGTTTTCAATTGATTAAAATTTGATAAAGAATTTTGAGCCGATGTTCCAATCTTTTTGCGAGCATCGTTCAAATATCTATTAACTGTATTTTCAAATGTTTGTCGTAGTGAATTGCCTGGTTCAGCTTGTAATTGACCACGATGAGCTTTTTCAATTACTTCTTGTACATCGTGCTTCGATTGTGTAATTGTTTTTTCAATAGTTACATAAGTTTCATCATCAGCAATGGTATCCTCAATACCTAAAAATATATCAGTCAGAAATTTATTTATCATTAAATGATAAAATCTTACCAACGGAATGTCCTTCGAGCATAAGCCAATTATTAACGACTAATTGAATGTGATAATAGAATTTTCCAGCTGTTTCATGTCCACATTCCATAAAAACAATATGTCCAAATGAACCAGCACTTGTTCCTAATGTTCGTTTACATAAAATACCAGAAAGCAATCGACCATTATCAACTAATACTTTCGTATCATCCGGTGAAATCCATTTGTATTCTTCATTATTTTCATTATCGGAATATGTTCGAACACAATTAACTTCTTTGGGAAGAATTAATGAAAATAATTGTTTTCCTGTCCATAATGGTTTTGGCTTAAGAATAGTCGCTTGTGGAATATGGCCATTCCATGATGGAAGTTGCATTAATAAATTCATAAAATCATTTTTTTCAATAAAAACATCACGACGAGTCATTTTTTGAACTGCTGTTAATGTATCTTGTACAATACCCATAATTGGTCGATTCGATTGTGGAGTTATTAAAAGACGTGGAACCATCATTAATTCAGATAATTCAGCTTTACTTTCTAATGATTGTGGTAAATGAAGATTCATTTCATCACCATCAAAATCAGCATTATATGGTGTTGTTACTGATAAATTTAAACGAAATGTTGACCATGGTAAAATTTTAACACGATGTGCCATCATGGACATTTTATGTAATGTTGGTTGTCGATTAAAAACAACAAGATCATCATCCATCATTTTACGTTCAACGATATAACCATATTGTAAATGAAGATCTGATGGTTTAGGATGAAAATTAAAATCAATTCGATCTCCATTATCTCGAATAATATATTTTACTCCATTACAATGGATTAATTCTTGTAACCATTCAATATTAAATGGTGTTACTATTTCAGGTACTGTTAAATTTTGTGCTATTGTACGTGGTACACCAACTTGATCAATTGCTAAATTTGGATCTGCTGTTATTACTGTTCGAGCACTGAAATCTACTCGTTTACCCATTAGATTTGCTCGAATTCGTCCTTCTTTGCCTAAAATAATATATTAATTAAATTGATCATAGAAAAAAGAAAAAAAATCTATTTAAACCTTTCAATCGTGCTTTGATAGATTTTAATGGTCTACCACTTTTCTGACACGATTGTGGCATTCCTGGTCTATCATTATCAATTAATGTTGCACAATGATATTGAAGATATTTTAACTGTCTATTAATGATATGTGATGTCGCACCACGTTTTTCACATTCACGTAAATCTCTATTTGCTTTAAGAATATTTGTTAATATGTATGTTAAATCATCTTGACTACGAGAGGTACCGAATAATAATACTGATGGACGAACACATAAAGGAGGAACAGGTAAAACAGTGAGAATCATCCAATCTGGTCGTGTTTGTTGAGGATCCATACCGAGAATATTACAAATTGTATTAGGAATTACTTTGAAAATTTCAAGAACACGTTCAGCTGATAATATCGATTTACGTTCTTGATTTTCATCTGATATATCTTTCCATTCAATTGTTAATTCAAAACCTGATCGTCGATAGACTGGCTGTACTCTACCACAACCACTCAAATATTGTGTAGTCATATCATTTTCACGATTAGCTTCTTATATAAGACAAAATAAATAAAATTCTTTTCAGTATACTTTGAACTAAATACAAACCTTTACAAAACTTTTTTCCTTTACATGCATTGTATATATATGCAAAACGACGACGATTTTGACCTTTTGTCTTTTTTATAATCTCAACAATCTTTGGATCGTTTGGATCGATCAGTAAATTCGAACAATGGAAACAAACACATCGTAAAACTTTCAATATTTTCGATAGAAAAGTAATATTATAAACAGGTTTTGCCACTAGAAGAGGCAAATGATATTTCTCTACATATTTAACTCTAAAAAAAATAAAGCAATAAAATACTGACACTCAATATGACCAAAATGGCCTGGACAATCGATATAAGAACCATGACAGGTATCACATCTCAAATTTCGATCAGCTGGACCCTGTCGTGGATCTATCAAACCTTGTATTTTTGGTTTTCCTTTTTCAAATAGTTCAGGATATTCAATCGGTGGATCCGTTACTGACATTCGTCGAATTTCATCCGGAGATAAAATTCCGAATTGAACACGACGAACATCACGATATGGTGCTACTGAATCAAGCAGTTGCGAGTTGAAATAAACCATCTCGCTTCTATATTGAAATATTATAAAAGAGGCAGGATGCAAAAATCTACACTATTTATACCCGGCAATCTTACGTCTACGTTGGATTTATCATACATGACGCAATGACGCCCTCACATGACATCATATCAGTTGAGTAAGAATAAGAAAAAAACTTTCATTGGTTTTTTTCATCCCATCGAATCCGTTAATTTTCTTTGATAGATGGTGCTCTTTATCAGACCTTTTTGATATTGTAAATGTATTTTTCTAAAAAATTTATAAAATTAAATTTTATCGAATTGTCAATATGCTTTACTGAGCTGTAAGTTTAAGAGAATCACGGTAGAGAATAATAAGAAAATATTAGAAATTTTAGCAAAATTTTATACGGTACTATACTTGTCGTTTTCTACATTTCTTCTGAAGTAAACTATGCTTTTTGAATGTCTAACGAAAAACAAAAGTCATATGAAGTATTTTTTTGTCGATGAAATATTCTATCTTCGTTATATATAATAGTCATTCCGTGTAAACTATGCTCTAATGACAGAAACTATACACAATCAATCACCATTAAAATGATTGATTTTTATACAAAATTATCTAAAAATGTGTTTCTAATTCGAGTGTGATCCATCATTTTCAATAAGTTGGGTTGAATATCTAATTAAGCTTTTTCTAATCATACTATCAATGATTTAACATTATTAAATAAAAATATTCATTAAATCGAGTCTGTTTATGACCAACAAAATAAGAAAATAGATTTCTATTGAAATACATTTTTATAGCAAACTTTGCAGAAAAGCCTTGGGTTTTAGGAACAAAACTAAAATCTTAAATATTTCAGTGGTCGTACAAAATTTAAAAAAAAAGAACTATAAAATGAATTTTATTTTTCTTCTTGCCAGACAACACAACAAGGTGTGATCGGACTGTTATTATTGATAATTAAATTTTGTTCTTCATGAACACAAAAACCAGCAAAATTTGAACGAATAATATAACTGCTAATAATTGAATGATATTCATTATGATTTTTCAATGGAAATAATTCTTGATAAATACTATCACGATCCGAAAACCTGCCTGCTGTTTCAGCAATTATAGAATCACCTGGAGAATCATACAAAGTAATATTATGTCCAGAATGACCGACAATTGGTTTTTTCACGAAAGAACTTTTTTTAAGTTCATCTGTTATATTCCATTCACTATGTAACAGATACGGATGATTTGGATACATATTCCATAGAACGGATAAAAGTGCTTTGTTACTAGTAATTACTTTCCATAAAGGTTCAATGACTTTGATTTGATCATGTAATAAAACATCACTTATTCGTGGATGTTTCAATTCGTCAGTATGTTTAGTTGAATTATCATTATTGACAGCACGTTTGGTAGTCATATCGATATAATCTTGAAAGACAGTGTCCCACATGTATGATTTCCATATTAATTTAACCTGTTCACCATCACTGTCGACAATAGTATTATCCTTCCAGTACAATTGATCCATACCGACGCATAATTTAGATTCAATATCGGCTTCTTTCATTACATTTTGCATATATAGAGCTGTGAGCATTTCATTTTCATTATTATCAATTAATAGATGTACTTTTGTTGTTATTTTCATACTTTTCCAACTGTTTACTAACATACGAGGCATGCGTAATCCTGTTGTAAAAGTGGAAGGTAATTCTGTTGCTTCCGCCCATTTTTTCTGTAAAATAGCACATTCAAAAAGTGCTGATACAGTGTCTGCATTGTATTCAAATACTTTAAGTTGCGTTCCATTAAATGCAAGATCAATTTGACCAATCATCATAAGATTTTGATCATTTATCCATGAATGACGAATTCGATTCCAAAATATATTCGGTATTTTGAATTTTGTTAAGAGTTCATCATCATGAATAACACGATTTGTGGCTTCTAAAAACATTCGATGTAGTTCATTTGATGCTGCACCAATATTTAATAGAAAATCTGCATTAATTTTGTAGTAAGGTAAAGATTCAGAAGAATTATTTCCTCGTTGAAAATTTTCACCATAATGTTCTATAAAAAATTTTTCTGCTGAATCTTCTTTATTCAACCAAGGAACTTTTGTATCGTCATTTTTTTGTAAAATAGTACAGCGCTCCATTTTGCCTGTAGGTGGTGGTTGTTGATATTGAGTATGAATAGTATCTACATCTAGTTCATCTAATGGTATCAATTGATTATTATCTTCAATTTCCATCCATCCAAAAATGGGATCTTCGTCTTCAATATAGTAGAGACCATCTTTACATATTACTGGAATTTCACGAGCATATTGATCAGACCAATAATGAAATTTATTATTTTGTTCAGCAATACGAATATAATTTGGTCCAACATCGCAAATAACAGCAATATGACCTACAGGTTGTTCTGTACAACGACAGTATATGAGAAAAGAATCGATTTTCGGTAATGTTGGAGAACCATTTGGATGTGTTTTCAAAGGAAAATGTTGTCCATCAGTAACACGTTCAATAGTAGTTATATCAGTCCAGATATCTGCAGCATGGCGAACATTTTTAAATACACAACCTTTTCTCAATAATAACCATCGACGAGCATATTCGACACATTGCCATTTTATTCCCATAAATACTCCATGCAAATAATGGCGTTCAATACTAAAAACATCGTCGCTCGTGTTTGAATATGCTGGTACATTTGTTGAAGCTGTACCAAGAATATGATTGAAAGGTGCAATGACAAGTTCATCAAGTGCCATTATGTGTTCTAAAAAATAAGATATATTTTTCTAATGAGAAATATAAATCATAAAAAACAAAATATAGTATAATTATGGAACTTCGAAAGTAAATCTGCTTATAGTATTTCTCACAGTTTTATAGATGTAATTACGACGTGTTCTTACATTGCAGTGGAATGAAAAGAAAAAGATAAAGAAATATTCCACATATCTCAACCCGTACGTTAGAAATCAAGAGGAAGAAAAAAGAGAAAAACATGAGTGCATTTTTTTCTGGTTCGTTGTAAGATAAATTCTGTTTGGTATATGAGCTATCAATATATAATGTTAGTAATAAACTGATATACAACTGCGAATAAAAAGAGATCTTTGTTTTATCAAGTTGATGAGAATAAAAGATTATTCCTTTTTCTGATAAGAGTCCTAAGAGTAAATAAATTTACTTTTTCAATGTATGGCAGTATGTTCTTGTTATAGTTGGATGAATCGACTTTTATGTAAAATTTTGTTTTAAATGAAGTTTATGTAAAATTTATACCTCGAAGAAAATGTGCTGTGTCAATAGAAAATAGAAAAAAAAGAAAATCAATAATGATGACGATGCATGTTTTCATCGCATGATACTTTTTTTTGCGTTCTATGCATGCCGCACAGAGTACTCTTTAGTACGTCATCGCTCTTATTGCTTATTTACACATTATACCATTGTTCGTTAAATAACAAAAAAGACATGAAAATCCTTATTGAGAAAAGGTTATCCTTCAAAGAAATGCAATGAAAGCAAGGAATTATTATAGATAAGATCAAGTTGAATGGTTAGACCATCGATTTTACAACAATGTACAAACAATATAAGAGACAATTCTTTGCATAGGGGAAAAATTACAACAAATACAAGAAAAATGTTGTTCTTTCAGACACTCATATGTGTCTGTGCTATATAAGTCAGAGAGGAAAAACGTACGTAACTTCAAAAAAGTTCTCTCAGTTTGAAATATGTATAAGGTGCAAAGAATGCAAAATTCCAGTAAAAATTTTTTTGTGTTTTTCACACATGGCTCGCCAGAGCACGAGCTGCTGATTATGAAGAAGTAGTTTTTAGTTTTTTTTTGAACGCTCTTTTCAAAACAAAAAAATACAAAAAACTGGATTTCTGACCATCACTAATTTCTCATGGTTTTTCTATCATGTGACGATATTAGGGAAGGGAAATAACTACCATGATCGAATAAAGAGAAGTAACTTAATTACATCGCGCCTATAACTCGATTAAATCACGAAAAAATAGTCGGATTGAAATGAAATCCATATCAATTGATAGAGTTCGATGTGACGAATCTAATAATATGAGTTTCAATGAAAAAAATTACGATTTTACAATCGACAACATGTTTATTCTTCTTCAAATCTCACTGTTTTTCGATAAAAATTAGATAGATCGATAGGGAAATGTGTTTTTTATTTCGCAATCAAAAAATTAGCTCAAACGGATACTGGAAAGTCAAGACATCGCAGTTCTAAGAGAAACGTCGAAAATCGTCATGTAGTATGGGTCAGTTACTCGATAAATATCTACTTTTTAAAAAATTTGAATTACTTTGTAATTTATTTTCGGCATGTAGTTGATATATCATTAATTTCACATAGAAGAAACAGTATTTTTGGTTTAATATTTTTATTTGTAACAAAATAGAATAATATATACATTTTAATACTTCTACTAGAACGCTACACTGCTATAACTTTGTAACAGTTATGGAAATTATTAGTAAAATCTCATTTAAAATAAAAGAGAGTTATTTCTTATCGTTATATTTTTTAACTTAAAGAAATGTTTTTAAATCAGATTTTGAATTGATTTCAAGAATGAAGTCATTGAAAATGTTATTCGAATATTACACGATGCAATGAATATGTTCGATATTACCAACAAGTTACAAGATAATGAATAATAGTAAGTTTCAAATTATTATTCTAACATCTTTCATTCTTGATAACACAACTAATTCAACTCAGTCAAACAAAATCATATTATAGCAACATCAAATCTATCAAAGATGTCTTTTGACAACGTTGTTCTTGCACTGTTCTAGTAAAACTAAATTTTATTAATTAATTCAAAAATATTTCTCAATTTAATGGACAATATCATTATGATAGGAAACTTCTGAATATTCTGATGAAATCTATCACTGTGATATCTGATATTGCTGCAAATATTGATGTGTGAAACTGGTATTCAAAAGTGAAATATTCTAGTTAAACTTTTTTTGTTTATCTTTTTGCATGAATAAAAACCGTTTCAGAATTGTTCGTAAAAAGTACTTCTTAACTGAATAGTAGAATATTCCTGACAAATCTTCATCAAAATATTCATTAAACAATGAAGTATGTCGTTTTACCAAATTGCTATTCTCACCGGAATAAGAACTTATTATTTGCATATATTTCTTCATTTAACTACATCAATTCATAAAAATTCATTTTTTTATATTTGATATGCAACTATTCAAGCAGTAAATAATATATATCCACTTTCTCTATTCTTTTTTCTTATTACTTCTATTCATTGCATTTTAGTAGTTATTTGTCTAAACGTGAGCTTACTACAAACTAACTAGTTGGGAGCTTATTATAAGTGATCATACTATGCCTAAACGCTTTTGATACCAAGTTCTGTATTGAAAGTAAAGTATTAGGTTGGCAAGAAAATTTTGTCGTTTTTTCAAATCTTTTATTTTATTTTTTTTTTGTTTCAAACTCAAACTAGTTTTCAATGGTATATGCCGCCAACTCTCTGGTAGAGAAAAGATCTCGCGCTCCCTAAAAGTCAGGCAAGTCCGTTTTGAGGTTGCATTCATCACCGAACTTCTTCTCACGCAGGTGATAGCTGAGAGATCGAAACAAGTGATAGTCAGTAGGAGCGAAGTCCGGAGAGTAAGATGGATGGAGAATGATGACCCATCCTAGCTTCAATAATTTCTCACGGGTCAACTTTTCAACATGTGGCTTTGCATTATCATGTAAAAAGTTGACCCGATCGTGCTTGTCCTTGAGTATTTTTGCAATACGATGCAATTGCTGCCAATAGAATTCAGCAGTGCCGGTACATCAATTCGGTAGCAGCTCCCAACAGATAATTCCTTTAACACCCCACTAGACACCCAACAACACTGTTTTCGGATGGAGATTGATTTTTGGCGTTACTGTATCGGTTTGACCAACGCTAACAAGGAAAAGTTCCAAAATGTTGACCTGAGTTGAGGGCTAGTATTATGTGGATTTGCTATACTAAGTGCTCTGATACCAAGTAAGAAAGAATCATCGGCTGAGTTCTGTTCATTGAGAAGTGATAGTCAACACACTTATTCAGTATATAACAAGCTTTTCCAAATCTGTAAAATCTTTTTTGAGATCCCATAAAACACCTTCTTTTCTCTTATTGTACGTATATATGGACTATATACCAAACAAATGTGTTGATTATCACTTTTCAAAGAATAGACCTCAGTCGATGGTTCTTTCGTATTTGTTATTAGAGCGCTTAGTAGAGCCAACTCACACAATATCAGCCTTTAACTCGGGTCAACACCTCAGGACTTTCCCTTGTAAGCCATTGGCGCTCGTCAGTATAATTAATATATAGCACCTACTTTCCATCACCAGTAATGAGATTGCGAAGCCATTCGTAGTTACGATGAAATGTCAGTAAATTCATACAAACATCAAGTGCATATTGAAACTGGTGGGCCGATAACTCATGGTGAATCTAAATCCCATGTTTCCACCATGGTATGAGAGCATCCGAATCGCTCTGGTAAACAGCGTGTCAACAATCGAGGATCGTCTTCAATGAATTATTTTAAGCGGTTCAAATCTACTTCGACCGGTCTTCCAAAGCGAGATGAATCGTCCAATTCAAAATCCTCATATTCGAACAGATTGAATCAACGCTTTGCCGTACGTGTGGAAACAATATCCTGGCTCATTGTCCTGCATATGTTGTTCGTTGTTTAGATTGCTTTACGGTCTGTTTGTAAAAATAGAGATCTCGAGGCAAAAGTCTCAGTTTTTGAGAGATCCATAGCATTGATTGTGCTCAACAATAAGTCACATGTAACAGAATAATTGATGAAAATTTTAATTCAATCTGGTCAGAATTCTTTGTCACATTGATAATACGGTGTATGGTTAATGTTTGAACCTACTGTCGACTCAGGAATCACCGCTCTTCTACTTTATTACTGGTTTCCTCGGAACTATTTTTTTTTATGATGCATTTTATGGATTAATCAGAGCTGAAGATGAGAGTGAGTCTAAGCAAACAATTGCGTGCTTCGATCTTGCTCAAGGGTCTCTTCAGATAGTTTCGACTGCATAATTATTCAAATGGTCCCAAGATTATTGCTTTTTGGAGATTTTGTAACAGGATCATCAGGAATTGTAAACTTTAGCTCGTACTGAACTACTGTTATGGTATTTTATATGATTTAGCTTATGATATAATGTTGATATTTACATCTCTCTGCTGAATTGGGAGAGTTTTGCAGATGCGTTTAATTGACATTTATCCTTAAGATAACAACATATTATGTTGAGGTATGATTTGATTCATACGTGTTTGTTTTGGTTAGATTGGTTTTTCGATTGATAAAGATACGTGCAATGATTATATTCGATAATGTGATTATAGGTTGTACAATAGAATAATATTTGTTGATTTTATCAGAAAAAAAACCAAATGGATTAACGAAAAAAATGATTTCAGATTTTGTCGGCGACGTTGTCGATGTTTTCAGAAGATGTTTAGTTGCCACCTCTTTCGTGACATTCCGATTATTATAGAAAAGGTATAAAATTTCTTAAGTTTGATATTAAAAGGTATTTATAATCCTCACTATTTAGTATCAATAAATTTCATTTTTGACAAGCTTTCATTTGGCATAAATTTCATTATGTACTCTATTTGAAATTATAGCATTTCTCCCTGGAATAATATTATTTCCAACTATGTACGTTGGAGTAATACGACCTGACAACTCCATAAGAAAGCTCTATGCGAAAAACGCCTATCACTACTGTGACCAGCTCGTCAAGCTCTATCGACTGGTATATCTTCCCTTCGAATATACGATTAACACCTTAAGACGTTTCTTCGTCAGCATTATTATTAAAATATACTAATAAGTTTATTCAGTTTTTTTCTTCTCATCTTGAATTTCAGGCAATTCTTGTTAGACAATGATATCTTTAACAATACTTTGCTTTTATTATATTTTGATGTAATCAAAAAAGAAAAAGGAAAAAAAATTTAATCAATATAAATTTGAAATCTTTCTGGTGGAATAAATTCATAACCTTCACCATGTAAAATGGGAAGAATAATTGATCCAGGTGAATTTTTAATACGAGTTATTGTTAATGTTTGATATTTTTGATAATTATTAGTATTAAAAGTAAATTCTTTTGGTGATAATGTAAAACAATCATTACAATCAGTTGTATTCCATTGAACAAGAACAGTACCATTTCCAACAGTTCGATGTGGTGGAGCAGAAAGAGAAACAAAAAATTCTGTACTTTTATTTAATTTAATTGTTGCAGATTGTGGATGAAATGAAAGACCAAGATCAACATCTTCACAAGCGGTAGGCCAATTTTTTGGAATTGAATTAAAATATTTATCATCTGGTTTTCCAATTGATATAACATTATAATTTGTTGTTCTTTGTACAAATCTATATCCTCGAAAAACAACTTGAGTTAATCGTAGAGGAATTTCTGTATTTTTTTTAAAAAAAATTTCTTGACAAGGAGGTTTACTTCCATCATCCATTTCACATATTTCATTTGAATACCAATAATCTTCATCTAAAGAAGAATTATTTGAATGTATCATTTTATAAGTAAAATTAAGATAATTTTTTATTTCAAATGAACTTCCATTATGCCAATGTGATGGAAATACATTTAAATAATATCCACCATATTTCCAATATGTTGTATATTCACAAGGTGCGCGTGATGCATCACCGAATACTAATTGTACATAATATTTTGATTGAGGAGTATCAGGAATTGCATATGGAAAATGTTGTAAAGCATATGTTATTTGTGGTGTTGGTTCAAAACTATATTTAATTGATTGATAAGCACGTTGATTTATTTCATCAATTGCAATTATTGTTGAACCATCATCAATAGAAAAAACAATTTGACGAGGAAAATATGGCTGTTCACAGTATCCTGTATGATACCAAAGAATAAATGATATTAAATACAATAAGATTTTCATCATTTTAAATTGGTTAGATATTTTTATTGGCTTCTGAGAATATATAGAGTGTTTTTTGCTACGTAATAAAGAAATTACCACTAAATGATGAATAGACAAAAAAAAAACGAAAACATTGTGATATATTTTTCATTTTATATTTGCTTAAGCTTCTTTTTTTTTGTATTCCGTCGTTATGAATCTGATATCGTCCTTGTACTATTTTTGTTTTATCCGACAAAACAGTCACTTTTTGTTTTTTAATAAATGTTCTCAATTTTTCTTTTATAGCATATGACCTAAAAGTTTTCGAACTAAGTATTGAAAGTTGAAACATTGTACACGTCTAGAAAGCAAAATCTCGACACGATATTTGAGGTATATCGTCACTATAAAAACACAATTTCAAAGAAAAGAATAATATCACATTTTGAAAGCGTGTGAAATTTTCTATCATTCTATATATTTGTTAACTGTCGTACAGTTATCTATTAACAAAATAATTTAAGAATAATGAAGCCATTCCAACTGATAATTTCGAATAAAGATTAATATTTTTTTGTTACTTTTATATATAAGATGATGGAAAATTTGAATTTCTATCAGAAGACATAATTATTTAAAATATATTACACAGTAGATTTCTAAAATTATCGGTTAAGATAATTTTATTGTTCTGAAATTATTTTGATAATCGATTATATGGTTAGTTTTTTAAAAAGGTAGTTCTATGATAATGAAAAACTTATTTTGATCACAGTGAGAAAATCAAGTTTGTGGGAATCTAGACATGAGGACGTCTTCAATGTACTCAATTTATTTTGATAATTCACAAAAAAAATAATAATATAAATATAGAGCATAATAGAAAATTTCACACGCTCTTACAATATGGTATTATTCTTTTAAAATTCAATATTTCGTCCGAAAACTTTTTGGCTAACCGTTAGTCATGAAAGAGTAAATAGAGAGCTAACATTAAATTTAAACAAATTTCAAGAAATTGAATTCTGCAGCCTGATTGAATCCTTCAATTCATTGAATATCCAGCTCAAAGTCTTGTCTAGATGGTAACTTATCGAGTTCTACATGAGTTGAAGTATTCTTTTAATAAAAACTTTATTTCGATTATTTGTTATTAAATATTTAAGATCAAAAGAAGCAATTTATTCAATAGCCATCTCAGCTAGAATAACATTGAAAATTTCATTATTAAAAATAGGAATAAGAGTTATTTATTAGCGATCTTTGATAGTGAGAATGAATTTAAAATGAGATATCATTAAACATAGATTAATTGAAGTAACTGTGATCACACATAACTTCATTTATCAAGTTTTATTTCTCTGTCAGTCGTCTTGTATATGCTTTCGTAACTTCAAATGTTTAATGTTCAAAAAATAGAAATCAGATATTTTTTAACAGAGTATTATTCTCCTGAGGGTCACTATTCATCTTTATTTACAATGCATTATTGCTCGTTCATATATTCAAGATTAACACATTCCACAGAATGTACGTCGATCAACTCGATTCAATTAACCCCTTCTCTGATTGCTTGAATCATCATTCTCATTTTCTATTATTTGATCAGATCTCATACGAAGATAATTGTCATCGAATCTATCTCGTTTTCCAACTGTAGAATCTTAGTACAACAGATATCATTGCAATGTCCATAATCAAGAAGTGCTATTAAGAATGGGAAGTTCGTACAGATAGAGCTGGAATGCCATGAAGTTTGTCAAAGTGATTTTGTCTCGAACCGATGGGTCAATCATCTCTAAAATATCTACGAACAAAGTTGGAATGATTCAATTCCATCAAATATCTTTCCAATATAGATGCAATTCATTTTCAACCGATCAATGTGAGTAACGATGGTCCTTGTGTTCGTCTTTTCGAATTTTCTTCAAATTTTTCTGCGGATTCTTTGTCGTAAAACTCGTCCTGTATAAACTTCATTGGCTTCCACTATATTAAATAAAATAAAATTAGGACTATATACCTACAATAAAAACCTATGCTTAAAATTAAAGTTCGTAGAATTACAAAAACCTTCTCTCTATTGTGTAAGAGCGAAAGAATAATAATGGTTATTGTAACGGTCACTGACCGTTATGCTTCATCTACCTGACCTGTTCACTATGGGCTGACCCTCTCTCTCTTTGTCCTCTCATATGTGACCGCTTGACCTGTATGTATATCTATATATTGCGCGTGTAAGAAAAAAGAAGACACACTTGGAGTGGTGATCTAGCCAAATAAACGTTGTGCCGAATGGCACAGACAGGCACTCATCCCCATTTGTCGTTACATCTGGCGACCCTGGCTGACAAGCCTCCACTTTTTATTGATCGAAGTTAGTTTTATTCAAATAATGGATCGCAAAACAACAACTCAGTTATAAGAAAACCAATATCAATCAATTATAATGAACAACATTATGATTACATGACGTTATGCAATATGTGCGAAGAAATAAATATGAGCACAAACTTGGTTCGACGTTTAGCCTCTTCAACGGTTTGGGAGCGAACGGCTTCGTCAAGCATGTATTAAGAAAAAGAACGCGTTAAATGAATAAACAAAACTAAAATTCCAATGAAGGGCTGGCATTAGAAAACATGCAGCAAGACCCACTAGTGTACCCTGCCGTGAGAAGAATGACTTGGCTAGACCATTGCGTGGCTATCGTTTCATCAATGAAATGTTCTTACTTATTTATTTGCACATTGGCAACTATTTATCGCAACAACTACAAATATGTCAAACACTAACACTATTCGTACAATTATGAACATCTGTTTTTATGTGAAATGTCGATGTAGATAATAAGTTAAAGATGATGAAAATTGACTCTTTTTTTTGCATTAACTATGTAACGCTGTTTTTTCCTCATGCAGAATGTGGAAGTAAACATATTGGATATTGTAAAAATCGGATGATTTTGTGACTTTCTTATTTGTATCGTGAAGCAAAACTTTTTTTATAATTTTGTGTTTTTTTTTTCGTTCTTTGTATCTGATGTTGTTCTGTGTCGCTCAGGAGTGCTCCCATTTGTCGTTACAGTTATATCTGATTTTTTTCATTGTTTGAAATTAATTAACTATTAAATATTCCATCTAAGCTTTCTTTCTTTCAGAAATAAAAACTACGAATTATTTTGTATTTATATGATTGATAAGCTGTTGTTTTTGGATAATCGCAATTAATCAGGAATTATCAAAGTATTGGTGATTAATCTCCAAAAGTGATGTGATTTTTACGGCATGAAAGCTGTTTGCGAATGCATTGATATGTGTATAAACGTTATATGAAATATTTGTTTTTATTTGAGTGTATCTATATTTATTTTGTGCAATAATTTTCTCGTGATTATGCAATCAATTTATGACGTATGAAATTGCACATGGATGGATAACATCAACGAAAATTAAAGTTAAAAACGAATATTTTATTGTATGATATTATTTTTTATATATTTTTCAGTAAATCTGCATAAATTTTTCCAGTTACAAAATAACAATTTAATAACATTTGTCATCTAAGAATATTCGGTAAAAACTTTATATGACTTTATTTTCCATATAAATCAAACATCTTTAAATCATTTTTGAACATATTCGATCATCATGCTTTAGTTTTGTAGAAATGAACTATACTATCAATAGCCAAAAAAAAAATAAGCCATCTTTCCACACATATTATTTTCTTAAATCTATTATATATTAAAAAACAATACCAATAATACCACCTCCATTGGAATCATAATCTAACACACTCATTTCTGATCTAGGGAACATTTGGATAATTACTAAGTCATATCTACCTGATGAAATCCTTGAGCAAGATCGAAATGCGTCGTAGTTTGCTTGACTCACCCTCACACCCTCGCTCGCACCCTGAAGATTGTTTTTTTTTCAAAAATATATATGAGCTTCGTAAAATAAACCGAATTTTTTTCCTTTGAATAAAATTCAAATTAATATTCTTCAAGTCTTCTTTATTAAACATTGAGCAGGAAAATTGAAAGATGCTGTATGAATGCTTTTAATCATCGATAGAATCTGCATATTCTATAATAAGAAGGCACGAATAGAATATTTTTTTAAGCAATTCATTTTATACAAAGAATAAAAACTAATACATAGGATAGGATTTCAATAACCAGAAATGAGTGAATGGTCAACAACGCAAACTAATCTATCTCATCGTCAAAACTCATTGACTATCACAAACAAGAATAAAATCGTTCGATATGATACTCATCCTGTCGAGGTACATCAACATCGATCAAATGATCAGAAAAACAACAAGTAAAAAGAAGTAGCAATCTATTAAGTTCATATGTACATCATATTGTTATTGTTTAAGATCGACGTTACGCAATAAACTATCAAAATATTGTACTACCTGGTCACCATTTTTCTATGGTGCATTATTAGGTATAGTCATAGGTGGTTTGGCATTGGCTGTTGTGATCATATTCTGGTTAATGTTTCCAAAGCAAACATCGACGACGACGACGGCGACGACGATGACGACGACCACAAGTAAATATTGAAATTCTTCACTGTAAAAAGTACATTGAACTTTTAATAGTTAATGTCTTCTATACAGTAAAGCATACTATTCTATAAATTTGAATTACCTCTCGTGTATTTGATATTTGATGAAGATAGAAGTATTGAGAAAAGAGCGAAGCTTAGGAGGCATTCAGTCCCTTAGGCTATTAGTAATCGCTGCTCTAACGTCAAATCTATCATGAAATTAGGAGAGTATATTTTGTAATAACAGTAAGAGAATCCAGTATAAGATTGTGCATTCATTCAAATCAATTGAAACGAAAAGGTGCTAATGATATAAAATATCATCTTTCATTCTGAGAAAAATATATTATATATTTGGAAACAATTAAAAACGAACTACATATGAAAATTTGACTTCTCTACGTTCCCAGCATCTTTACGCAACTGTTGACACTGCTTCAAGGTTTAACATGCTGAAAACTATCACCTAGCAGCAATTTTTGCATACACACTTGAAAGTATTCTTTTGAAAATTATATGCGTGCTATCAAAGCTTTATTCTCATACTGTCTAGAGTGGAGTTCAAGACTGAAGAGAATGCTTTGAAATTTTAAGTAAACGAAGAAAGATTTAGATTGCTTCGAAATAAGAACAAACATTATTAAGGATGCACTTGAAAAAATCTTCTACAGGAACTTCGAGTTTTTATTTACAAAAAACTGTTAATACAAATCGACAAAGGGAGAATTTTGTGATCAATTCAAAATTTCTTTGTAAACTGTTTCAGTTAGGTATATCAACATCGACTAATCTTTTCACTTTGTCATCAGCAAGAAGTACATATGTGAAAAACAAAGTTGGTAATTTTGACAAGAAAAAAAGTTTCAATATAAGCGAAGAGAATAGTTTGAATGCGCTTCTAGTCTTTAAGAAGATCAAATAAGTGTACTATACAAGTTCTCATGCAGAACACAAATGTCATTGATCGAATTCCAGAGTATTGAAAATCGTCAGAAATAATTAGAATCACTAGAAAGGGAAGAAAATAATAACTGCCTTTATAAAAAAGGAAGTTAGCTTGTTCTTCGTTCATACTATCCAAACATATTCGTCATGAAAAATCATCTTGATTATCATGAATATATATTCTAGATACAAATATTTTCATTGTAAAGTGTTCACACGAGAAAAATTTTGAGGATTTTGTTCTACGACATCACACCCGCTCCTATTTCAAGCTCTGACCTTGATCTCTTAGAATTGATCAGCATTCGAATCAGTCAATGTATGAATATTTTGATTGTACCACAAAACAAACATATTGTCAGAGTTGAAGAAACAGATTTATCTGTCTTCAATTGGTGCTTATATTCATCATTAGAAAAAATTTAATCTGCTGATCCATATTAAGATTAATATTTATAGCAAAATTCTCAAATTTCGGTGAAACTTCATGTTTTCAAATTATATTTAAATTTTCAGTGAGACAACAAATAATTGAATTATTGTAATATATTTAACCTCGTAATATTCGACTAATTGAACACTTTAATAAGCCGATTCAGCATGATATATTTTTCGAATTTTGTACCAATTAGATTTTAACTATCTCCGAGAAAGTGATTGGATCTATATATTCACTCTGCGCACTCTGGCTGGATTATACGTTTACCAGTGAGGATCAGTACGATAATACAATTGCACGACTACGGAATAAATATAAAATAATGAAGTAGATCTTGTGAAAATCATTGTAGCTAAGCTACCCAAGAAGATCCCGAAAACATTGAAAACATAAATTTGTAGAAAAATATTTATACTACACATAAAGTGCGTAGAAAATTTGCTTCAAGTATTAAAAAATCGAGGACATTGATAAATCATCTAGTCAGACCTTTTTTAACGAGATTTTCTCCTTTTAGCCACTACTAGTAGTGCTACAGTTGTGACTGCATTCTGGTCATTTGATAACAATGTCAATGACATGTACAATACTTACAATGGAGTCGCCATGAATGGGCCCATCTATGTAACTGGCTACACTGGTTCAACCAGCAAAGCTTTGAGTTTGAGTACTAGTTCATCGCAGTATGTCAAAGTAGCCAGTCCATTTCTCAATTTGACCTATAGAAGTTTCACTGTGGAAATGTGGATTTATCCGACTACTCTTTCTACAAGCACTTTTGGCTTGTTTGGTCAATCTCAAACACTCTCAATGGATCAATCTCTCTATTATGTTATCAACAACTATCGTCTTGTGCAAGGTTTCTATTCAGGTAAGTAATTCGTCTGCACAAAAGTAACACTATCAATCTTTAAAAATGAATTTTTTATATGGTGCCATTCGATATATTTAGATGATCTGACCAGTAAAACTGTTCTGACCATTAATACTTGGTATCATATCGCTTTTGTGTATGATTATACTACTTCGACTCAATCTATTTATCTGAATGGTGTCCTAGACAATAGTCGTACATCAGGATTCTATCAAGGCATGAACGGAACAATTATGATCGGTGCAATTTACAACAATACTCCAACTGGATCTTTTGATGGATATCTCGATCAATTATCAGTTGTGACACGAGCCAAAACTGCGAGTGAAATTTTAGTTGATGCTAGTCTTGTATGTTATTATTCGTTTGACGGAAATTCGACCTATGACTCAGGACCATTAGGTATCAATGGCTCAACTGTAACTGTAACTACAGCAGTTGGTTCCGGTCGAGTTTCTGATGCTATTTCATTCGCGACATCCTCATCTTACTATATTTTCGGTGGACTAACGCTCTTAGGGGTCGACAACCAACCTTATTCAATATCTCTTTGGATAAAACCAACATCGGTTAATGGAGGTACTATAGCCTTTGTATCAAAATGTAATTACGCTTGTGGTACAAATTGGTGTTTGGCATACATCGGTTTTTCTTCGACTGGTCAAATTGTAGTACAATCATGGAAAACTACTTCTTCTAATCTTATCAGTTTAACCGGTCCTATTTTGTCGACAAATGTATGGACTCATATTGTAAATACCTACAGCCCATCTAATGGTTTACGTTTGTATTTGAACGGTACTTTATACAGTCAAACAACCCCATTTATATATTCTTCAAGTGGTGCAGCTAACTACATGTATCTTGGCAACTACCCAATGACACCATGTGTTGGACAGGCCAACAATGCCATATTAATGGGACAATATTACGGACTTATCGATGAATTTCGACTCTATTCGAGAGAACTCTCAGCTAGTGAAGTTATAACATTGGCGAATCCATGATGAACCTATTGATAAATAGTAAAACTATGTTTGTTTTCGTTATATTTAATCATTGATCATAGAAAGAACAGTTCCTATCGAAATAATTTTTCTAGTATTGATTTGATCTTTTCATCTCGTGTCTGCTGATTCTCGGCGGTCAATATCGAACGAATTGTATGTGATATCGTTGTGTGAAGAGTTCTAGATAAGTGAAAACCTATTCATTTTTCTATCTCTATCATGGGAGAGTCTGATTTCAGGTACTTTGTTTATTTTTTATCCTATACACCTGGCAGATTGAAAATAAACAACGATTATTTTTAATAAATGATAATTTTTTTCGATATTTAATATCGAATACATTGTAAATGAAACTATGCACTAATCAACAAATTTCTAAATAACATTGTCGCTCGATTGTTTAATTACCTATGCGATGCACTATGCATCTTTTTATCCTTGAAGAAAATGATTTCCTAGATCATGTTGTTTGTTTACTTTGATTATTTAAAACTTCCAACGTTGAAAAAGTTTGCTTTTTAAAAACGAGAACAAAATCAAATGAAATATGTTACAACATATCAGATCAATTTTTAATCATTTGAAATATCAAAAAAATATTTTGTAGTTAAACGAATAATTTTGACTTTTTAAATATTTTTGTTATTTAAAAATTATTGTTTTCAAGTCTTAGATATTTCGATTCTATCCAATTCTCATCATATAAAGAAACAAGAATACAGATTTAAACTGATCAATACTAATGGATACTCAAATTGAATTTCACTGGACAAAAATGCAGCGCAATTCACCTACCATCAGAATTGGGACTGATTTAAATTTTATTCAAAAGAGTCACAAAAATGACTCCATCCGCTTTACTTGTACAAACGGACACCATAATGCTTCGATAACATTATTAGAAAATAAAATAATATGTATGAGAGGTATTCATCGGCGTGAAGAGCTCATTTTACTTTTTCATACTGTAGATAGAGATATACACCATGCCGAAAAAATGAGACGCTGGCGGCTGCCTTATGATATCTAGGAGATTATTTTCTTGATTTTTTTTTACAGATTTATTGCACTAACATGGAGTCAGGACGCTTGCTAAGCAACACTGGATTTGGGAGGACAGCATTTTACGTACTTTTTCGCTAAATACTTTCAACTTTCGTATGGTTTATTATGAGAAAGTATACGTAAGGTCTAACTGATCTAGAAAATATCAAGAATCAATATATTCTCTTACGTGTTAAAAAAATGACCATTATAACACACTGAAATTTGATTTACTCTTGGAAATAACTATCCTGTCGATGTCACATTAAATTTAACATAAAAAGTATATATATACGAGGAAAAGACAGCACAATTGGCTTTGCTTTTCGAGAGTCAATTTAAAGAAATTCTAGCAGCTAATATGATCTAGATGTGATTGCTCCACTGCGTCTCAGCACGGGCGGTGCATTTCTTTGATAAATCGGTGTATGTTTCTTTTGATTCACTCTCTACATTATGTTTACGTTCGAGGAAAACCAATGTTTCGTCTTTAAATATATATAAAAATATATATTTCGAAAATATTCAATTTATCATATTAGAAAGAAAAAAGATAATTCGTCATTGCCTAATTTTTTCTATTATACCGAAGGACTCATAATATGGAGAAATTCAAAAAGTGAGTTTCTGCTATTTTTTTAAAGCTAGCATGAAAAAATCTAATCTTCTCGCTACATACCTAAGTTGGCTTGCGTATCGATTGGTGGATGTTTGCGTATTTTACAAATACCCTTAAATTAGCATTAGAATCTTTATCCAATGACAACAAATCTAATGATGAATTGACAATAACTACATTGAATTGTCTTGGTGGTATTTATTTGAAACTAAAGAATTATCCTGAAGCACTAAAATATTATAGACAAGGGTGAGATCTCTCTGAACCATCAGATGAAAAGATAGTAAATCATAGTTATTATGGTTCATGTATTCCAATTGATAAACATGCAATGTATAATAATTATCGATATATATCTTCTATTAGTATTGCTCGTATTCATTAGAAAAGAGAAGATACTCAATTAGCATGAAATATGTACAAAGAAACCATTGATTGCGATATGCGAGACACTAGTGATTTTCATTGTCATATATGTATGACAATTGATGAATCAGGAACACATCAAACAAATATAACTCCAGGAGAACACAATCGTAGATGGAAGAATTGGAAAAGTTTTCTTTATCTTGGTTAAGTCGATATATTGAAATATCGTACATCAGTCATCACAGGATATCTATCTTTAACTCATGAATATGATTTTCCTTCACAGCGATATAATAATAGTTATTATCGAATAATGACAATTGATTATTTTCAAAAGGTAGAAAATTACTGTACACCATGCGTTGCCAATCATCAGTATTATCTTTATACTTTACAATGTTATGAAACTCTATCGATATTGGCATTCTCGATCTATTGACTATTATGAAAAGATGATTCGATTATGTTTAAAATATCAACCAAATGATTTCAATAATATCATTATTGGCTACAAGGATATGTTAGACACGTACAAACAACAATAAGTACAAAGACTCAATCATCCCGAGCATATCTCAGCATTACTATGTGCCGATTCACACAATTTTGGAGAATCATCAAATGAAATGCCATTGACGCCGTCGGTGGGAATCAACACTCCTCCTCTAACACCATTGACGCCGTTCGTCTCTGGAACACTCTTTCATCAGATTAGACATTTGGTTTTTGCATTTGATGGCTACAATAAACGGATCGATCCTCGATTGAAAATGGAATCGGACTTGCAAAAGAAAATCATCTATTGTCAGATGAAATTAACTGTTTTATATTACGATCAAGGACAGGTCATTGGTGCAGTCGAATCATTAGACGAAGCTGTTTTATTAAGTCGATAATTTGGTTCGGAATTAAATGAAGTGAGAAGTATTTCCGATGAAAATTGATGATCATTCATGTATATCAAAAATCAGATATTAGCTATCAGAGATTTATTGAAAACTAGTTATAATTTGAAATCTTGCCACACCCTCGAAATAAATGACATCTTGAATTCATCCTTTTGATACAGAAAAAAATCATTTTTCTATTAAATAAATCAAAGCAAAGTCGTCTTGTTATTTTTTCATTTATTCAAACATTATTTCTAAGGATGCAACTATATACGATCAATGTAAACATTTCTAATGTATAGATTGATTGGAACAATCAATAATCTACTTGTAAGAGACTAGATGTTTGTAATTGATATGAAATCATGAACGTATCATCATTAATCGATTTATTTCTATTCAGTTAGCATGGTTGGATCTTCTGGATATGACTTATAGGCAGGTCGAATAACATGACGCAGCACATCTTTGACAGATATATTTTTCTTTTCATTGTTCGTCATAGATTTAAGTATCTGGTCCACCATAAGAATAAAGCATCAGAGTAGCGAAAGTATGATAAAATGTAAGCTGCAGTCGTAATAAAGCATAAATCCAGTGAGTTTTTCTCTCTTATCATTCTTTTCTGTTCGGTAAATAAAGAAAGAATTGCTCACCGAGGCATCTCTTCGTACTGTAATTCATGCGAGTGAGTGAATCGCAAAGTGAAGTCATTGAGTAAGGATAGATGAACGAAGGCAATACTCATTTATTCACTTACCCAGATGGTATTCATGCAATTGAAGAACATCTATTATGTGAGAATTTGATGGTTTCTGTGAATTTTATTTCGATCGCTAAATGAGATGTTGAATTTCATCGACGATTAAATCGATTAACGAATATGAGAAACTCTCGAATGCGTCACAGAGAAATATACAAATTCACCGATGTTGACGCATATCGTTTGTGTCAACATTCATGACTTGAGAAGCATTGAAAATGACGAAAGTAACATTATCTTATCATTTTAGTTGATAGCATGAAAAAGCATACACGAAGAGAATATATTTAAGATGAGTGTGTTGGACGTTTGATTCGGTATTCGCAAATCCATAATAGTGCGAGTCGAATTCTCAGAGAAAACTCGTCTGTATTGTCCTCATCAATGACTAATTCACTGAGTGATTTATATATAGCCTGTCGTGATGGTGATGAGGACCTAGTACGAGGTTTACTGGCTTCTCTTGAATATAGTCAAGCAAATCGTCTTGAATTGAATGGAAGTAGTGCATTGCATGCAGCAACATTTAATGGACATGTCAACATAGTTCGTCTACTTCTTGATTTTCATGTCGATCGCCGACAACGAAACCGTTATGGATTGACAGCTTATCAAGAGGCAAAAACAGATGAGATTCGTCAACTGTTTCATCGACCAATTCAAGTACGTCAGCGATTTTGTGATGATCAATCTACACTACTGCAAGTTTTTCATGAACATAGTTCAGATGCGGTGAATGGACGTGTACCCCCGTCTTGGTTCAATCAACTGGAAACAGACCAACGAATTTCTCAGTATCCACAACTATTATCAATGGGAAAATATTTATGGAGTTCTGAATTGGGACAGAAGTATTTCACATTCTATACACGATTCATCGATCAAAACGCTGAGACAAATATGGAATGGTTTGTCCGCCGTTTCGAACAGCTCATCAATGGAAGACTTCTACTCGATGTCGATCAATATCCAAGAGTTCGTGCATTGTTTAAAGAGTACCAGCAAATAGAACGCCCTGAACCGCTTCTTACACTCTATACACTTGACTCACCTTTCTACACTCTCATGACCGACAGTATAGATAATTCCACCACATTCGTATTTATTATTTGGAAATATTTGAATCTTCTCACTTCACGCTTCTTTCGAGGAACATCGTATCGTGGTTTATCGATAACACATGATGATCTTCGGACTTATCAATGGGCTATGGAGAAAAACGATCGGATAATTGGAATTTATCGATTTTGTTCATCATCGACTGAACGTAGTGTAGCAGAATTCTATGGAGACATGGCATCATCTGACCGTATTCCAACCGTCATTGTCTTCAATTTCGATCGTCCATGTAATGGAGCTATACAATTATATTCATCTTCAACCGATGTTCCTTGCATCTCAAATTTCGAAAATGAACGAGAAGTCCTAATACTACCAGGTACTCTCTTTCGAGTTTGGAAAATCGAAAAGGACAAACATACTGGTTATTATGTCATCTATCTCAATCATATACCAGATGCCGAAAATCCAGGATTGCATTACCTCAAAGGTGTGCTTCTCGAAACACGTAAAACTATAGCCAACTGGTTTTCTTTTCTTCATTAATATCTTATTACTTCTTCATAATTAAAATATATTTACTACGCAAAAATCTTCTAAAGAAATCTATTTGAATAATTCAATTATTTCTATATCATTATTCATTCTAATATTGACTCTAACCATTCCCAGAAAATCTCGAAAAATTCTCCGGTGCCAGTTGCAATTAAATCCATTTGACGTTTTGTTTTTTGGATATTTAGTACTTTACTATGGCATGTACGACATTTTTTTGATAATGAGACTCGAAGGCCAGTACAGCATCTCCTAGTCATTTTGTTAATGACTTTGTCTATTTGTAATTTTTTCATTCGCGCTTGTTTCATTACTTATTATAAAAATATCGTAGAAACTTTTTACTGAAGCATATAACGAGAGAAATATTAATTTTCTATTGTAATCCGCTGATTGTGACAAGGAAGAATCGAAATTAAACGTAAATTTTTAATATAAGATTTTGCAAATGAAAAAAAATCACCAAATGTTTTCTTCGCCTTCTTCGTTTGACTTGGATCCAGTCAAAAAACCTTCACCCATGTCGGACATTCCGGAGTATTAAGAAAAGAAATAATAATTTACCTTCTTATCTTTCTCATCATCATCATATGGATCGTCATCTGTATTGAAATTATTTGATGATTGATACTCTTCATTATTTGCATCATCGGTTAGTTCTTGCTCGACTGGCATGTTATGACTTGCTTGAGATACTTCTTTATCACACTTAGTAGTCAATGGTATCGGTTCTAGATTCGTCAATGTTTGAAGATTATCAATTATTATTTAATTATTCAATTAAAAGCTATCATGACCGGTTTCGATCTTGCGAAAGGGTCTCATGAGATGATTTTTCTAATTAATAATTTTTTTAATTAGTGTTTTTTCATTATCAAATAAAATTTAAATAATGAAAGAATACTTTTATATTCAAATAGAGACAAATATAATGAACTAGTGGTAGTACACGGTGTTGCTTGGGAAATCTCCATATTGGAAACTTACCATGTCAGAAAACGACAGAAAATGTATAGAAGGCTTGTTTAAGACCTTTTCATCTATTATTACTAAATGTCCCGCCATACATACACTTACGATCATTCTCAAATCGGATAATTCAGCAAATAGTGTGGATGTGTGAGTGTCTTTCACTTCACTCATGCCTATTGCCAAACTTTATATTAACATCCAATGCAAAAAAAGTGACAGTAAGAGGCGGATTTTCTAAAAATGGCAGAAAATACTCCGAAGTGTTTAAAAGATTGAGAAAAATTGCAATGTATCATAACCTGTTTGAAATATCACCCCAATCCTCCAGCCGGTTATCCTTACTCCTTCTCGTCACCTAAGAGTATGTTATGAAAAGCTTGGCACCGCTACCTCATGCGGTGTCCGAGTGTATAAAAAATAGAAAAAAAGACACAATTCCCTCTTTTTATATACAAATTATGATTTATGAAAAATGGGATTTTATCTCACTTATTGTCTTCTTCATTTTATGAAAATTTTCTTTCATACAGTTGTTCTTCATTTTACATGTTCTGTCAGTCTTTTTCAAGTATCCTAAAATATCCTGTGTGTAATTGCAAAAAACGTAGGTTTTTATATATTTTTGTTCTTGAACTTTTGAGGAAACAATCATATGCACATATTCCCTGGAAAAGACATTTACTGTAGTAAATCTAATAATAAGAGGGGGCAAACATCTTCGCAGATGAAAATTTTAAGTCGAAAGTTACCCTATGACTTTCCTCTGGTTGAAAGGATATTTTGTGTAAAATTTGTTTACATTTGCTCGTACCGTGTTCAAATGAATAGCAAACAGACAAGCAGATAGACATTCTTCTTTATATACATGGATTAGAAACCTTCGGTTTTCACATTTAAACCAAAGAATTATCGATACGAAATGATTAATTTTAGAATCATAACAAATCCGCTAAATTTCCGAAAAATTGACGAAAATTTCATTGCGATATAACTTCCATGAAATTTTACCCAGATACTCCTTCCCTACTCCTGTTAATGGTGACAGCACTCTCCAAAACTACTTCTGGATTCAGGAAAGCATCATGAAAATTTTGGTACTGTTAGCTATTACAGCACTGTCTGGGTGAGATTTAATTCACACCCCTCAAGATTCTTCTTTATATATATAGATATGGTTGCATGATTATTTTATTGTCTCGCGGAATAAAAGCAAAGCTGATTCAGATTTATTAAAAATTGCAAATTCAATATATTATCTGTATAGAGAAAAGACATTTTACATTGCACATACATAGATAATATTCTGCTTTAAAGTTTCGATTTGTTATGTTGAAAAACAAACGTTTTCATACAAGGAGAAACGAAATTCAGATGCAGAGACTGAAAAATTTTCCATATTCTACAGACGAATAGGCAATTATCGATCGTAGAAATACAGCTTTTAATCAATAAAATACTCTTGTGAAAGGATGACGTCTGAAGAATCTTTTAGTTATACAAATATTTTTGAATGATAGAAAATAGAAACATGCCTCACAAAGAGTGTCACATAACAGCTAAGTTACTTTTTTCTTCTTCATATCACTACTACAACATATTTTGTCACATAAAGAATGAAAACTAGAATGATATTGGAGTTGTTAGCCAACGAATTATTACTTGAAGTATTCAAATATTTCGATGACTTTCAACTTTTTCGTGCTTTTTGGAGTCTCAATTCTCGCTTTGACAATCTTCACTTCTCACATTTTCAAGTTTATTTCTTTGATTTTCAATCCTTATCGAAAACTGACTTTAATATTATTTGTCAAAAACATATTTTATTAATCATCAATAGAATTATTTCACTTCGACTTTCTAACGACACGGAAACTCCAGAAAAGACGACATGTTTTTCTTCCCATAGTTTAACTTTTTCTCAATTTATTCATATACAATTTCTTTGTTTGTCATACATTTGGGATTAACAGACGATGAACAAATTGATGAAAAAACGGTATTACCTATAATTAATCTGTCTTAAACTGGATGGGCTTGTTCATTGGGTTAATATGCCAACAGTGGTATTATTATCGCTTCAAAATTTTTCATTGAGTCAATAGTCTTTATTCTTAATAAATAAATTCTAAAAACATCGAAATAATCTATTCATCTATAGTGATGATTCAACACTCCAAGATCAATGTTCTGATATCGTTGTTATTGTTTCTTTCATTTGATACATTTATTTTAGACATATTTTTTCACTAAAATCTTGTAAAACTTGATTAGAACTAGGGGTAGGACAGTTCAGTTCAGTTCGAAAGAACTGAACTGTTGGAACAGTTCTTTTGATAGGAACTGATCTGATTGTTCATACAGTTCCTTTGAGAGGAGCTGATTTGTGAGAACAGTTCTTTTCATAGGAACTGTTTGAAAATTTTCCCAAAACAGAACAATATTACTCAATACTCGGAAGTATTTTTCCCCAAACAGAACAATATTACTCAATACCCGGAAGTATTTTTCCCATAACAGAACAATATTACTCAATACCCGGAAGTAGTATTCCC
>JAJEKB010021846.1:0-10986 GCA_022393335.1 Macrotrachela quadricornifera | reverse complement strand
ATTCATCTCATGATGATTAAATGACATAGATGTTAAATATATGTTTGATAAAGTGTATCCTATGATCTAGATAATACACATAATTATTTTCAATATTCATCCATTGAGTTGACACATTATGTATTTTAGTTTGAGAAAATCATTTTCTAGAATAACTAATAAATAATTATTGAAAAATAAATATCTCATTGACTACTAGAGAATTTAAATGAGTGAAATTTTTCCTTTTTATTCTATTAAATAGAAGAATATTTTTCTCAACAAGTTAATGAATATAATCTAGATGATTATGTCAAATCAAAATATCCATCATTAATATCTCTAATAAGGATTTTAAAAACATTCTTATTGAAAAATCTCAAGGTTTCTATTTGTTCTATATTGATATAAAGGAAATCTTTTTCCTATATATATTCTAAAAGATATATCTTTCCAGTAAATTAATTAAGATTTAATAACACAATTAATTTCTAACATATAATATACAAAAAAATAATTTCTGTATGGATAGCTGACCAGCAGAGCTCAAAATGGGTCACTTTTTTCATGATCTGAACCAGCTCGAAAATCCCCTCAACATTGTTTAAGCTCGCCCGTGCCGAGCCTCACTTGAAGAATATTTTTCTTAGAAAATTTTTTCTTAAATTTCTTCGATACTGATCAATTTTCTCCCAAGAAAATAATTTGTGATATTAATGAATATAATTAGATCGGTTTGTTGGAATTCAAATAAAATCTCCCGAAGATCAATCGATTTGCTTGTTTAGTCATATAAATAAAAAAAAGATTTTGAAAAATATTTCAACTCAATAATGATCATTGTTTTAAATTCAGTGTCATTTTATGCGAGAGTTTTTTATTAAAATAAACTCCTGAAAAGCATAACATATTTCTGAATACAAGGTTTTTTTTCGATTTTAATCATTTCGTGAGATAGAATGCAGTCGAAAATATTCTATATGCAAAGATAAAAAAAACTTTTCATACCTAAACTTCGAAGATTTAGATAATTCTTTAGGAACAACTAGGCTTTTCCATATGGCAGAGTCTGCAGAATCTGTTAACTCTCGTTAGAAAATTTATCTTCTAACATAGAGACTAATTTTGACTAGATGCTATATCACTATATGGTCAAAATCGATAAATAGGTTTCTCTTTTTGAAAATGGCAGTGCAATCTATAGGATTGCATTCATTCCAGAAAATGATAATCTTTCGATGAATTCACTCATTTATCAGATCTGAACAGTTAGATAAAGCTGTTACTTACAATTCTTACGATCAATGATCAGTTATTTAATGCACTTTTGTTTCTATCAAACATGTTCTTATACTAATTAAAATAGTTAATCCACTACAAAGCATTATGTGTTAACAATAAATAGAATCAAATTAACTGGTTACTATAGTTTATTATATTGTTCAGCTTTAAATTTACATAGCCTTTTCTCTAGAAAATATTTTTTAAGAATTTCTCTTGCTTATGACGCACATAAGCTTTGATAAAAAATTAAAAAGGTGATAAAAACATCGGGAGAGGCGGCCCATTTCGAGGCTTGTTGGTCACAGACATCTATTTCTCGATTAACGAATAGATGTAAAAGAGTCGAAGATGTTGAATCCAGATCCATATCATTGACATTTTTTCGTACTAGTCTATCCATGTAAGCATGAAACGCAAAGCTGAAAGGTTGAAACGCAATTTCAGTATGAAACCTGTTGAGATACGGTTACAAAAAAATTTCGAAACGCGTCTAAACTCAGTTTTTCTATACAACACGTTTAAACACGATCAGAAAAAAAAAACATTAAACGCGTCTCAATATAGTTTTGAAAAGCGTTTGACGCGTTTAAATGCATATTGTTTACTAGTAGTGTTTTAACGCGTTTGAAAGATTTTTTCAAGCACGATGCAACGCATTCAGATTTTCGAGCGGGTTTGTACATGTTCAGTTCTTTTATATCGGATGGAGTTTTACTCAAACATTGTTTATCCATAATGAGAGGTGTCACATATCCAGTATATCGAGCATGCCCGATAAGTCTAGGGAAATGAGAGAGAAGTATAACGAGATCTGGGAGAAGCAGAAACACATTTTCTCTTCACCCTCACTCGGAGATATACAGGAGATACCGTATCTTCCATTGAAGAAGAGCTTGGAGATAAGATATCTTTAGAGATACAGTATCTCCCACTGGGACTATACACGTAAGAATAAGACAAAATATTATTAGGAGATGCTGTATTTCTCTGTAGAGAAGTGCGGGAGATGCCGCATCTTCTGGTGAAATTTCTTTTTCATATTTAGTCTAGGACTTGTCTGAGCGATCCAATGTCTTCAAACACCTCCTCAGGAGATGCAGTGCCTACAGAAGATATGGCATCTCCATCATGTCCGATTTACTGGATATGTGAAACTGCCGTCTACAATAGTTAATTATGAGAATATAATTTTTGGTCAGCAAAATTAATGAAATAGTCAGCAAAAATATATAGAAATGCCAGCGAAAATATTGAAATGGTCATCACTAAAATGATCCCCAATTAATTATAAAATGGTCAGCTTTTTATATATAAGGATCAGTAAAAAATTCAAATTTTATCAGCGAAAAACTCAAATTTGGTCAGCAAAAATCCAAATCTATCAGTAAAAATGTAGGTTTTATCAATATAAAGATTAGTTTAGTATGCGAAAAATAAAGGACGAGGACGGTGTATCCAGAAATCGGCCCTATATGGAAATTTTCTAGAGAATTTAGCAGAGAATGACAATTATGTTCATGTGATCTTCACTATTATCCATAATAACAGCTATTTTTTTCAGCATGCGTAGTATTCGTGACAGGCTACAAAATGGTGAAAAAATATTCTTTAAAAGATACTGTGCTCTTTACTTTCTAAAGAACTCTACGGAAAGCATTGAGCGCAGTCATTTTTAAGGAATATTTTTTACCATTTTGTAGCCCGTCACAAGTGGTACGTGTGCTGAAAAAATGGCTTCGGTACTACAGATAATAATGGAGATCATATAAACACAACTGTCATTCTCTGCTAAATTTTCTAGAAAATCTTCATATAGGGCCGGTTTCTGGACAAATCGTCTCCCGTCCTTTAAATAAAATTTAACAACACAAGAAATAAGAACGGATCCAAAAGAATATTAAATAGAATCAAAAATTTAAAAAACGCGAATGGGAGGAAAAAGAAAATGAAAATTCAACTATATACGAGTCAGTAGTAGAATGAAAGGAAAATACCAAATAAGAGAAAGAAAACGACAAGAACGCGTACATAAGTAATTAGGGGATAGAAATGTATGAACCACAGCCCAACGATATATATATGACCAACTTAGGGGAAAATTAATGATACTTGGAAGAAAACATGATAAAAATGGAAAATACCTGAACTATATTACGAGAAGAAAACGTTTGGAAAATCCCTCAATCCGAAGAAGAGAAAAATAAGAAGAAAAGACATATATGTATGTCATACTTGTCATCAGTACGATGGAACAGAAGCAAAGAAAAAAAGTGAATGATCTTATAACACATTTCGATTTTTAGACCGAGCCTTTCATTTAATTTACTAATTTTTAAATATATTCACGAATCGAATTATTTTAATAGCTGATCATTTAAATAAAATACTGATCATTCATTCAATCTACGAATCATTCACTTATTCTGCTGACCATTTCATTTATTCTGCTGATGACTTAAATGATAGCCGTTAATAATATGATCGAAATCATCCGTTTACATACATTTTTTTCATCTAAACTTCAATAGATTTTTGAATAAAGTATGTCAATATGACTTTAAAATAGACAAAAGTTTAATTAAACATACAGGAAAAACTAATCAATATTTCTCTAACGTCTCTATAAATAATAATAATAGAATATTAGAATAAATTCCATCTATTCAATATTCTTTTATCAAACTATACTAAATAATATTAATAAATTTTCATCGTATATACTGCACTAAATAGATTCTATAAATAACTATTTATTGATGAAATCGTTCGATAAAATAAAAAAAACTCATTATATTAATTGAATGTATTAGACGATAAATAAATATATTATCTTGTTAAAAAATAATAAAATAATTTAAAAAGATAAATAAAAAATCCTATTATGTATTAAATATATTAACCTCAAAAAAAAAGTATTTAATCGATTAAATTCTCATTAAAATATATTTTATTTGGTGATGAAAAAACATTTATTCTCGTCATTCTAGCTCAGTGGTGTATATGAACGACTTGTTATCACTGATCCATCTCTTTCAAATCTGATCGTCATTAGTTAAGGTTAAATTCAATCGATTTATCAACGGTAGACTAAGACTATTGAAGAATGTTGACTATGTCGATGAAGTAAACAGTATGACGATGAATTCGAATAAATTTTTCACTTTTTACAATTTTTACGAAACGTGTTTCATATGCGTTTTGAGTCAAAAAATATTTTCATGTTTATATATGAAAATATCTAAAATATTTATTCTATTACAATTTTTGATCACACCGATCTGTTGATTTTTTACTAGGTAGATATAACATTAGTTTTCAATACTAATTCATTTCTAATCTTCCTAGTTTTTCAAATAAACTGATCGAAAAAAAATGTTTCGTAATGACATGTATAGTCATATAGATTAAAATATTGTTTCCTTATTTCAGCTTGACACTAGATAGATAGATAGATAGATATTTTCATTATAAAGTGAGTGAATATAATATACTTATCATATGAAAACAGAATAGATATCATTCAGATTAATGATCCCACCATTTTTAAAAGAATATCTATAAAAAATCACGTTTTTTTCTACAGTTATATGTATAGGGTGTTTCAAAAGTCGCGTCCTAGAAGTTTTCGTGCATGTCTTTACTATTACGTTTGAATTTTTCCACAATTTTTTTTAAAATTGCAGCTGAGAAGAATCAAGTTTCAGTTGAGCAAGACAATCTCCGATGCCATTGGTTGAAAACAGTACATATGAGTCAAATACGAAAATATTATCAGTTTTTTCATAGCTAAATAAGATTCAATTTTCTGATTTATTCTTTAAAATTTCAACTTTCTGCTTTTATTATGTATGTATTTCGCCTAAAAACTTAACTTCAATCTCTATCGTTATATGAACTCTTGTAGAGAGCGTCACGAGCTCTATCTAGCTGACAGAAAGCATGAGAAAAAAAATTTACCAAATGGAATTTCAAGCTATTAATCTATTATGAAGGCAGCATCGTTTTTTATATTTGTCTCATAGGTAATGGTTTTCAAGAAGTGATATTCCACATTGTTTTGATCAACTGAAACTTGATCTTCTTAGATATAATTTTAAAAAATTTGTGGAAATATTCAAAAAACATATCGGGTCATGACTTTTGGAACACCTTGTATATATATATGTATATGTATAGGCGTAAAAATTTGTTTCTTCATCTTTTTCTCCGCATAGATGTTTTAATACGAAGTTTAATGAATATAATGTTATTTAAGGTATTGAATTGTGAGATATATCATTCATCGTTATAGTATAATTCCATAAAAAATTTTATTAATAAATCAATTTTATATTGAAATACATATATCTATGTACAACTTCGACATTTATCTATTTTGTTCATTGAGAAGGAAGAAAGAAATAATATGCGCTTGAAACTGCTCAACTTATTAGAATATCTTTTTTTCTCTACCAAATCATAGATTATTGAGCTCGATTTGTTGGATTGCATCTATAACAGATATACTTAGAATACTTTTTGATTGTTTATTAAGCTAAAGATTTGTCTCAACTCATAATTAGTACATTTAATAGAATTTACAATGTTTGCCCAAAATATATCAATATAAACAGAGTTTCAATGACAATTTATTTTGTTTGATCAATCATGGATTTCTAGAAAATCTAAAGTTACTCGAATTCTTATAGTTTTTTGTGATCCGTCAAGATACACAATATTCGAACTAATGATTTATAGAATTTTTCAATATTTCGATCAACTAAAATATGCATATAGACTATTCCTATATTTGTTATAGGAATTTATCCAATGAGATATATTTTTCTCTTCAATTTCTATAATTCGATAGAGTTTATTGTGCTCGATCAATATAATATATCTGAATAATTTCTATTTTTCTCATTTCGTGTCTTATTTTACTTTTCGATAAACTCATTTTATTCTATTTTGTTATAAGACAACATCTAATAGTTATGAGAGAGAACGAAAGAAGTTTATCAAAAAGGAAAATAAAATTCTTTCAAGTCAATCTCCTCGAATAGAAATAAAACAACAAGAGAGAACAATACGCATTTGTACATTTGTCCATACGTTGATATTTGCGCCGTCAGTCCGACTCGTCATGTTCCTTTATGTTAGTATTGTTCATGGTCATTCTGTATTGAATGATATGCCTCCTGATTAGTTCATCCTTTGTTTGATAGTTATTCAAGACATAAGTATGAGAGTATGGCTCTTTGTATAATCTAGTTTCGTATACTGAAACTTCTCCTCTTTTGGAAAACAATTGGATTTGATGAAGTTTATTTGATTTTCGAAAATATATTCATTCTTATAGAAATAATAGCAGAAAAAAATCAGATTTTGGTTTAGAACTATATAAATAAATATTTGTTGATGAAATAATATTTTTCTTAAATGGTTAAGGATGATTACGTTTTCGATTAAAACATATAAAACTTAATAGAATTTTGTATTTTATATAAAATCATTTATCAGTTAGCATAGTCACCTTAATCCTGAAAAACTTTTCTTGAAAATTTAATTTTTCATTGGTATCTATTTAAATGTGTTGTATACGATCATTATTTTCTTCGACTCATACAATCAAACAGTTTTCAAACTAAAATATTCCAAAATTAATACTATTTTCCAATGTGATTGAACTCAAAGATCAATGTTTAGATATTTTCATATAAATTGAGAGAGAGAGAGAGAAGAGAAATCTTATATTGTAATATTTCATCGTAATGGAACAATAATCGTTGACGAGTATTTTATCATTCGAGTACGATTAAAAACCCAAGTTGCATTGTTCTATCAACCCTGATCAACGTTTTATGAATGCATCGTGTACAGCAGAAAAATAAAGAATGCATTTATTATTGATTATGTTTAGAGATTAACAATTTTTATTCGAATTCTCCACCGATATTGTTAGTATAACTAGTATTAAGAAAAAAGTGAACATAGAAAATATGTTTTCTTTTCATAAATCCATTGTGTTTTATATATGATTCATCATAATAATCACTATTATCAATCATTTTCCCTAACAATAAAATCAAAACTAAAACTAATTTTAATGAACTATTGTAACTCAAGTTCTCTAAACATGATCGTTTTCAAAGTTGAATTGAATAGGTACATTCTTCTTCATTCGAAATATTTGTCTATTTAAGTAACTCTATAACATATATGTGCAATGTCATTGTTTTCATGTTAGCTTAGTGAGAAAAATGCTCTATGTATAATAGTTTTTATCAATAATTAGGCTTCCTAGTCTTTCGATATTTCCTATATATTTGAAAATAAATCGAGATTCTTTTAAAATGAAATATATTTAAACAAAAAAACATATATTTCTGCATTTGTTTCCATAACTTCTGTAGTAAAATGAATAGGAACTAGATGCAGGGTATATTCTCTGGCCAAAATAAATTAAACGCCTTACTTTTTCCGTAATTTTTTCGCACCATTGTCATCTGATCTTATATTTGTAGCATAGATAAATCTTTAATTGCTTAATATACTTTGAAAATTTCATCGGTATAGGATGAGAATTGGTTGAGAAAAATAGGAATATATCTCGTGTACTTATGTAGGAGTGAAACGAAATTTTGTTGTTTTTCCCTTTTCAATAACATTAAATTTTGATGAATGATTCCGCTTCTGTGAATTTAAGCGTCAAAATTTAATATTATTGAAAAGAGAAAAACATCAAAACTTCGTTTCACTCCTACATAAGTACATGAGATATGTTTCTACTTTTCTTAATCAATTCTCATTCTATATCGCTGGAATTTTCAGAGTATGTTAAGCAATCAAAGATTTATCTGTGCTACAAATATAAGATTAAATGACAATGGTATAAAGAAATTATGGAAAAACTAAGGTGTTCACTTTATTTTGGCTCGGGGAATGCAGAATTTTTCAGTCTTTAAATCTATTCAATGTCGATAACTATAAAAGAAAACAGATGATGCAAGTGTCTTTGTATATATTTTTGTTATTTCTATTTTATATTTTTGTTTGTCAATATATGAGAACATTTGTTAATAAATGAAACAAACAGATGAATTTTTTATCTTTTCTTTGAATCGAATTTCATTGAATATTTTTGCCAAGAATTGTAAAAACACTTTCATTTCGATTCTTTTCGACCATTAGATTAAGATCTATTCATGATTTTAAAGCATATTAATATATGTTCAACCTCCTGAAAAATCCCTTACAGCAAAAAAAAATCTTACATGGGATGATCCAAAAGTTTCCGGTGCTACATATATCTATTTAAGGAAACGACATTCTACCAATGTCTCTACACCATTTATTTGAGATAGTTGTTGTGATATTCTAGAAGAAACTTTATCCTTCGAACTCACTCTTCAGATATCTTTTCTAAGTAAACAATAGATATTAAATTGACCTTCCTAGTTATTGCTAGAATTTCGATAGTTTTTTCATCCCTCAAAAGTTTAAAAACGTTTCTAAGCGGTGAATGAATTTTATGTAATACCATTAGTGACTGTCAAATTGAGATGTTCCATCGTAATATTGGATGAAAGTCATTGTTAAAAGTTAAACCAATACGAGAAAGTTGTCCTCGAATCGACACTTATTGTTGAGATTATTCAAACATAATGACATATGTCATCCTTTTAGTTACTTCGAAATCATTATCTATCATCTAGCGGTTTCTATAGTGGATAGTAATCTTATCGATATGAGTAATAAACATTCAAATTCATAAATAAAAAAGGTATCGAAGAAAAATGTCTCGTCATGCTTATATCCGATCAGTTTCCACCCTGGATTTTTTCAACAGCATACAAAAAAATATCATTATTAACTTCAAAGTGAGAGGAAGGAAGCTGAACTTCGGCAAACGTACTTAGCTTAGTCTAGACTTTCATACTCTTAGTTGTTCACATGTATTTAGCATAGACTTGATAAGCAGTAGCCACAACAATTTAGTAGAGATAATAACTAAAAAGGTCAATTTAATATCTATTGTTTATTTTGAAAGGATATCTGAAGAGTCAGTTAAAAGAATGAAACCTTCCATGGAATATCACAACAACTACTCCTAATATATGACGTAGAAAGACTGTTAGAATGCCGTTTCCTTATATAGATATGGTTCAGTTTCGGGAACTTTTGGGTCATCCTATGGATATATTTTTTCAATATTTTTATTGACATTCTACTAAAATGCTATGTTGGTTTTCCTATATTTTCGTATATATTCGATATACACCGATACGAAGCCTGTCAATGATATATGATGTGAATACTTAAATAGTTAATACAGATGTTATTTCATCTACATAGATTAAAAACTCTAATGAAAGTTTAATCTATAGATTAGTGACATTAAATTTATTGGAAAATATTCACCAATACGTTACAGATTATTCATTTGGATTTTTTTATTCCATAAGAATTTAATTGACTATAGAATAAAAAAACACACTCTTTACTATGTATTTCCTTGTTATTAAAAAAGTCTTGAGACGTACACAATTCTTTTAGAATTTATGAGTTATTTTAGTCAATTTATATTCTGTGAAATTGCTTTGTAGATTATAATATTTATGCATATATAAATACGCTTTAGATGAATGAATTATTGATATTCGATCAGTTGATCGATCAGAATTTTGAATATCTCATAATATTTAGCGTTGAATATCATCTAATATTTCGATGATTTCTACTATATAATATTAAAAAAAATCCAAATAGTAAATTTATTTAAATGTTGAAAGTAGAAGTTATATATAAGGTGAACAATACTAAAAATTCAATTAACACCATTTCAACGACTGATATGGAAGCATAAATAAAATAATGGATTCGGATATTATTATTCTTGCTTAAGAGTAAATGATATTTCTATCTATTTATTTATGAGTTGAGTAAAACAAATTAATTTTATTTTTTAAGTAATTAACATTTATATTTGAGTTCAAGGTTTTTATTTAATTCATTTTGTTTAATAATTTATTAATCATTTGAATATCTCTTTTATTAAAAATAAACCAACTTGATTTTCTATTTTTAATTTAATAATAAAGATATACAATTCGTCTTCAAATCAAATAAAACATTTTCAATAGTAAAACATAGTCGAAATATCTATATTATTAAAATTCACTCTTGATTATCTATTAAAAATTCTTACAATGCATTATATAATTTAGCAATATGATTCGATGATAATTAAATTAGAAAAGTAATTTTATGACAAAAATGATACTCCGATAAGCAAAGAATTTCTTCGAGTAATTTATATATCCATGAATAAAATTATTATTTTCATAAATATGAAATGATTGTATTTTATAGGTGAAACCTATAACTGTTGTATGTTTTCTTTGGTATCGAAATTAAATGAGTAGTGTGTTAGTAACATATCCATGACATATGACTAATCATTAAATAATAAATTGTAAAGTGACTAATACATTCAAGTTATAAATATTGAAAATGGATTGTTTTGTGTCATGATAATATGCTGAACGATTTTTAATTTGATTCTCATTCGAAAACAGTATTTCTAGTTTGATGCAAGCTTTCCATAAATCGTTTCAAATGATATAAGTTTACTTCATGTTTAACTTTATATTTAATATGAAGTTGCTTTAATTCACCACCTTATTCATATTATTTTATTCAGCATATATTTTTCTTCACACGTATCGTGATTAGTTATTTTTT
>JAJEKB010021844.1:0-12735 GCA_022393335.1 Macrotrachela quadricornifera | reverse complement strand
TAATATTGAAAATAATGATAAAACATGTAATAATGTTTTCATTATTTTCAATATTAATAATTGGATTTGCATTAACATTTTGTATAATCCGACCATTTACACAGGTAACTATACTTAAATGAATGTAAAATATGACAATTTTTTTTAAATTTGAATTAAGAATCTTGAACCATCAATTCCGAAGCACTTGTTTATAATTATATTGAAGTCAGTGACCATGATGTTGGGTGAACTTAATTTTGAGGGTGTTTATATGGACGCGGATGGACATCATTTCTCAACAATAAATTTAATTATGCTTCTTTTATTTGCTATTATTATGCCTATTCTTTTAATGAATCTTCTTGTTGGTTTAGCAATTGGTGATTTAATGCAAATACAACAAAATGCACGTTTAAAACGTCTTGCTATGCAGGTACTTTTTATCTTAAAAAACTACAAATCATATTTATTCATTTATAGGTACAATATCATACAAATCTTGAAAAGAAAATACCAAATAAATTAATTCAACGTTGGACAAAACATGGATTTAAAATCTATCTTAATAAACTTGTTTGTTATAATGTTTCATCTTTATTTAAACATGTTAGTTTAATTAAAAGAATATAACTTAAAATAAAAGTCTATTTTATTTTATCTAGTGGATTGCTAGACCTCTGAATACAAAGGATATTTTAGATGCTAAAGATGATTTTGGAAGTGAAAATGATTTGTTTACAGAAATGTATAAACACAAACGACGGTAAATTTTAAATAATCTAATTTTTTTTCTTTCTCTCGACTTATTTATTTTGTTGATATAGACAAAAAAATATGCAGCGTCAATTACAAAATATTACAGATTTAATTCAATTAATTGTTGAAAAAATGGATATTAGTACTGATATTGAAGTTAATGATATATCAAATAACGAGAAAAATTATGGTTGGAAAAAAATGCAAAGTTTTCGTCAAAAATTCAATGTTGCACGTCAATTTACTCATATCCAATCGTTAACATCTAATAATGTACCATATCAGCTTCATCATATCGAAAAAGCTTAGATTATTTATACATTTTAATCTATTTGTCTATACGTATATACATTTATTGTACACTAAAGATGATCCATTTAAATGACTGTATAATGAAAAGTAGATGTTACTATCATCAATATTGTTGATTAATCGATATATTTCATTATAAAAATAAAAAAGAGAACAAATGACATTTTAATACAAATATTGGTGATAGACATCTACATGACAATTATCTTCATTCCAATATACAAAACAAAAACATTAATATTATTTGTCTTTTCGTGATTTTTTTTTTCTTTTGTTTTTATCAAATAAATTTATCTTTCATTTCAATCCGTAAAATAACATTAACCTATAATTAGCATTAATTCATCATCTTCTTTTCTTTTGACAACCATATATAATGAATAATCTTAAGATATTGTATAATATTAACATTCATTTTTTCTTTTACATTAGCTTAAATTGATAGGATAAAAAACAGTATTTGAAATATTTTGATGATGATCATTTTTTTTAATAAGGCTCGTCCATGAAAAGTGAGCAATGAGCCTTAAATACCGTCAGTTAATCGATACATGTTAGTGTATGATACACGCAATAAATAGGTGAGGCAGTCATATGTGTTTGCTTGCCTGCCCTATCATATGCATGTGAGACGATTGAGAGAAGTGACAGTTGTAATGTGTCAAGTCGTTTATCAAGACATTAGATAGAGTTTGCAGCAAACTTAATCGTAGAAAAAGAAAAAAAAAAGAGTAAATAGAGTGGAAGAATTAAAAAAAAAATATGTATATAATTATTATGTAATTATATGATAAATATGGAAAAGAATAGAGATTAGATATACTTTTTGTTTTGTATAATTATGATTAGTTTTCAACGATAAAACTATATTATTCTATTCTATTAGAAAATGATTGATAATGATAGTATTTGTTACGCTTTTTTTTTTCTTTTTTAATGAAATAATTTCTATTTAAAAAATAATAAACCAAAGAAATAGAATAATAACGAAAGGTTCGAATCATTTATAGTCGTATTAGTGAGAAATGATCTGTAATAATGTATTATATATAAAATGACTTCATCACATCATCTGCTTGCCTGATGATTCGTCGCTGTATGCGATCGCACATTAAGCCTATGAAAAGAAAATATCAAATATAAACGAGCGAGAAAGAAACATATTACATTATATTTCTCTTTCTCGTTCTCTCTTTTTTTTTTCTTTCTCTCCTTCTCATACAACCAATCGTGTGTGAAAAGGGCAACTAGTCTCATTCTCTACCACCATCATCGTCAATTTCATTGGTGTTATAAAATCAACAGGATATACATATATATACGTAGTCGGTGAAAAACAAATCGCACGCATCATAATTATACATCCACAATTATCCACTACACAGAACAGAGACAAACAGATGGGTACAAAAGCTAAAAAAGATTTTAGTGTAGCATTTCTCTTACAAGATAATAATAATAATGATTGTGATTATACATATCCTTCAAATGGTAGTAGTCCATCAAAATTATCATATTCACCACCAAGTTTAAATCCAATTTCTCTTATAAACAATAATAATAGTACATCAATAACAACAACTTCAAATTCATTTTGGTTATCAGGTAAATTAATTTAATTTAATTTAATTTTGTTTTATTTTTTTATAAAAATTAGATCAATATGATACAAAAATTTGTCCATTACGTAAACATAAAAATGGTAGAAAACCACGTACACCATTTAGTACAACACAATTACTTGCATTAGAAAAAAAATTTCATGAACGACATTATTTATCAATATCAGAACGAGCAGAATTTTCATCATCACTTAATTTAACAGAAACACAAGTTAAAGTATGTATCAAACTATATTTATTTTTTAAAAGAAAAATATTAATAATTTTTTTTCTTCTTTTTAAGATTTGGTTTCAAAATCGTCGAGCAAAAGAAAAACGTTTATCAGAAGCTGAATTAGAAAAATATCGTTTTATACAAATAAAAGAACAATTAGCTAAACAATTCGATATGACTTCCACGTATTTTTCTTTTCGATAAATTCGAAAATTACTTTTTTTTTGTTTCATTTTGTAAAACTAGTCTTTTTTGTTTCAGGCATCATTTTTTTTTATGTATACACAGTATATAATGTCTATTTATTGACGATTAAAAGTTCTTAGTTTGGAAATAAACGCATTCGTTAATAGTCGATTAGCCTCATCAAGCGAATGGCAATTGACTCGTTGTGTCACGTCTCAACCATTCAATGTTTATATATATATATATATAAAAGAAGGACGGTTATCGTGTTAGAACGAACTAATGAGATAGTTGGTGTCGTTTGTTCTAAACAGAAACAAAATAGGAGAATACCAGATTCACACAGCTTTATGTTGAAACAATTGTCTGGTTAATCGATATTGTCTGGAATAATAACGAGAGAAAAAAATTTTCTTTTCTCTAATTGATTCATAAAAATATGGTTTATTAGATAGTATATATTTCATTCATTATCTTTGTCTTTCTCATTTATCATTTCTCCCACATGATGAAGATACGACCATTAATTTTTCTGAATTATATCGTTGTCACGCATATTTAAAAATATCAAGTCAATTGAAAGTTACTTGCATGTTTCAAATGTCAAAAAATTTCATTGATTCGAGTGAATAAATATTCAATTGACATGTATATTGTCTGTCAACTACTTTATTAAAAAAAAACACTGAAGAATTGAAATTTACATTTTTTTTTCTTTTTTCTTTTTAATAAATCTGCAACAATTTCTATTTATAAAATGACAATAACAATGATTATTTAATTGCAAGAATAAGTGAACCATTCTCTATAAAAATCTATTTTAAATCAATGAATGATACGGTATGAGAGATTGATCAATGAATATAACAACCATTTGACATTTGACTATTGACCATATTCAATGGATAAATTTAATGATCTTAATAAAAAAGAGTTTTAACTTAATGGTTGAATGTTCTCTTGACTTTGATTAGACTAATTAAATTCATCTGTTTTCTTTTTGATGATTACGCGAATTGTATATATATCTGTATTTGTTAAAAGAGACCGATATCCGTTCATGGTTTTTTCTTTCTTTTTTTTTTTATTCTATTAGGGCATCTGTATAAAATAGTATTATGATGGATCTAGATCGTTTTCATCAAACGATTTACTTCCGTTAAAAGAATATCTCATATAGATCATCAAATCAATCATATTAACGATATGCTCCTGTATTATTCATATAATTATTCTGTAAATTTATTTGAAAAGAATATAAAAAACAACAACAACAACAACAATAACAACTACATTAAATCAAACGTGAATTTGTCATTTTATCTGGTGGTTTACCTGTCTAGATTAAAATTATTGCGATTTGCTAATATATACAATAAATCATCATTTGATATGTCATTTCTCTTTATTTTGATTGATATCCGTTATTTATTTCTATGACCTTCATCAATAAAAAAAAATGTATACGACGATTAAAGTATTTTTTTTCGTAGGTTGACAAAAAAAAAATGCAATTTCCTTTAGTAGAAAAAAATCCATATTTCCGTCTCAGAAATAAGCTTCTGTTTCCTTTTCTCTACTCAATCTTTCAGAGAAATAAAAAAAAGAAAAAGAATAATCAACTTTTTCTTTTTATTTTTTTTTCTTCTTTCGGTTTCTTTTTTTGATTCGTCCAATAAATAATTTTCTTCGTCTTAGTTCAATGCTCAAACCAATCAGATTTTTTTCTTCTCTCCTAATGGACGATAAAAAGAAAGAAAAAAAGGCGAGAAAGACGTAAATTTGACTTCACAAATTGTATATTATTCATATCTAATAAACCTATGGAATCAGCACTTAAAAAAAGTAAACGTTCTACTGATTTTAGTATTCGTTCATTAATTGATTCAACTAGTAATGAAAGTTGTCAATATTCACCAACATCATCAACGGGTGGAAATAGTATTACAACAAGATTATCTTGGTTACCTGATGCAGATATAATTGATAAAGCACGTAATAATGAATTACCAAAAATAAATGCAAAAATATGTTCATTACGTAAACATAAACAAAATCGAAAACCACGAACACCATTTACAACATCACAATTACTTGCATTAGAAAAAAAATTTCGTGATAAACAATATTTAACAATAGCTGAACGAGCAGAATTTTCAGCATCGTTAAATTTAACTGAAACACAAGTTAAAGTATGTGTTGTTTTTTTTCTTCATATATTTATATAACAGAAAAAAATAATAATTTATTCTTTAGATTTGGTTTCAAAATCGTCGAGCAAAAGAAAAACGTTTAGCTGAAACTGATGCAGAAAAATATCGTTTTCTACAAATGAAACAATATGCTGCTAATGTATTTCATCATCATTCATTATATAATTATGTATCACCTCCAACTACAACATGTTCATCTTAAACGAAAAATAATGATAGTTCTTCTTTATTTGAGAAACAAAATTCTAGTCAAAACAAATAAACGATTATATCATTAATTTGACGTTGACAGTGAAAAGATACGAAAATTCGACATCATTATAATCAAGTCATATCTACTGATATATCAATGTCTATAGACAAATCTTTATTTCTAGTTTTGTTTCTCTATTTGTTCATAGTGAATTTTTTTCTTTTTCTTTTTCTTTTTTTTGTCATATAATAATAATAATATTAATAAGAGAAAGCTTTACATTTTTTTTTTGACGTTTAGATCTTATTTTAATGATCCTTGATCAACTAAAATATGTGCGTAATTTATGCTGTCAATTGAATTGTGTGAATATAAACGATCTATACAACCTTTTGCTGACGACAAACAGCCACACCCCATCGAAACTTTAACTATAACAACAGGCACGTCTCATTTGTGTTTATATACAACAGCGTATATGTTCTCTCTCATTTTCTAATCGCCAACAATAGATCGAGTTTCGACCAAAAAATCATTTAGGCCAAAAGGTCAACATATCGACTGAGATCTATGTCTATCATACAGATACACATTTGACATGTATACATTGTCTTATTATTTTATTGTCAAATCGATGAGTATCTATTTGATTCAATGAACTTCAAAGACATTATATCAATTATGCCTCTCCTCCTATTTAAATGAAATGATAATGAGTAGATATCCTTGACGAAAAGAAACAATTATTCGGTGAATACACATAATATAAGTAAAGATCTTTTTTAATGATAGAAAACAATAAATGATGATATGATCAATGAAAAAGAAGAAAACAAAAATAAAAGATAAAACAAGGTTGTCAATAGATATCAGATAATCAATGAAATTAATTATTTTCGTTGTTTTTTTAACTATAAGATTATTTGATAGAAAGAAAAAAATAGTATAGGCATTCTCTATACTCCATATATTGTTGATTTAACAATCGAATACTCTTAAACTATGATCGTAAAATAGTAGTTTGATTCATATGGTACAAAATAATTGAGGTATTATTTATATGATCGAGTAATATCAACAATAATTTGCTAAAAATTATGGGGGAAAAAAAGATAATAGATCATAGCATAGATTTATCTGTATATCGACATCAACAAAATATATCAGTAAACAAAATCTGTTTGTATTATTAAACCTCGAAAGAATTCAAGAGACACATATTTTCATTTGATTTTAAAATTTAAAATACATCTATGATTAATGGAATCTAATCCATAATAAAAAAAATTCTAGAAGAAAAATAGATTGTTTTATAAGTATAATAATCAATCTGTAATACTATTTGATTCGTTAGTTATAAATGATGAAGAAGAATAATAGTATTAGAGTATCCTATCTATAATAACTTTATTTTTTCTTTGTTGTTTTATTTTAACCAATATCATGATATACATACAGAATGAACGATAACAAATAAGGAAAAAAATCAGGAATTTTTAATAGAACATCAATTTATAACAGGATCAATATCCATCTTAATCCCATGAAGTCCACGATGGTCCTCCACGATTTCCACCACCACCACCACCTCGACCTCGACCACCACCGCCACGACCATTATAAGGTGCATAACCACGACCACCACCACCCATATTTCCTCGTCGCATAGGTCCACCAACATTTTGTTGACCATATCTAAACAATAAGAATATTGAAAATTTTCAAAATAAAAATTTTAAACTAACCCTTGTCCAAATGAAGTCCAATTACCATTGCCTTCATTATAATTTGGTCCATATCCATTAAAGCTACTATTATTATTTGGTATTTGTCCAAATGGATCATTAAAATTATCTTGTTGATAATTGCTATTATTATTATTATAATTATTATTATTATAACCACTATTATAATTTGATCTTGACATTGATGATGGTCCTGGTCGAGATCGCATATTACCAGAACGTTGTGATCCATCTCTTGATTGAGCTTTTTGAACATCTAATTGTCGACCACATACAATATGACTTTTTTCAAGTATAATTTTATCAACCGGATCATAACTATTTATAAAAAAACAAAACAATATTAAATGAATTTCATTTAAAAATAGTATATAACTTACTCATTAAATTCAACAAAACCATATCTAAAAAAAATAAAACATTTAATTAATTTATAAAATAAAAAGATAAATATTTTTCTATACCCTCGATATTGTCCTTCACGATCTTTCATAACAACAACATCTGTTATTGCACCAAATTGACTAAAATAATCTTTAAGATCATTCTCTGTTATTGGTTCTTTAACACCACCTAAATAAAGTTTTTTTACTGATAATTGCATATTTGGTTTATGTGTATCTTCACGTGGAACCTTGGTTAGAAAATAAAAAAAATAAATAATAAATAATTAAAAAAAAACAATTTAATTTACTGCACGTTTTGGTTCAACAACACGATTATCAAGTGTATGTGGCCTTGCTTGCATAACAGCATCAACACTTGCTGAATCAGAAAAGGTAACAAATCCAAAGCCACGTGAATGACCATCACGATCACGTAAAATTGTTGCTTCACTAATCGAAATTTTTATTTATAAAAAAGCTTAATTAACAAAAAAAAAAAAAAACAAGAACCAATTCAACTTACACTACTGAACCAAATTTAGTCCAATAATCACGAAATGCATTCTCATCTATATTATAAGATAAACTTCCAATAAAAACTTTACGTTTTTGTTCTGGTTCAAGTTCGTCATTGTCCTGTTTTATAGTTTCAGTATCAGCCATTATAATAAGTATAGAAGATTAAAGTTCTACAATAAATATATATCGCAATTTAAATCTTATTAATAAAATAAAATAAATAATTCTCAAAACTAACTAAACATATAAATGATTATTTTTTTTTATTTTTATTTTAATTGATACATAAATCAAATTACAAAATATAGATATACTTTTGACTCATGCTGCTCAATCATATTAATAATTGTTCTTCTCATGCTCGAATTCAGTAGACATTGAGAGATAGAAGAAGAATAAATTTGTTCTTTATCATCACTCAATATGTACAATCCTACAATATAAAAATATGACTTTTCGTATAACACGTATTTTTATATACTCAATGAAAAAGAAAAACCTGCCTGCTCGTTATGATTATTCATTTTGATCTTGTAAATAAACTTACAAGTTCTTCTTTATTGTCATTGATAATTTAAAATAAATATATTTTTTATCATTCATCTATTTGCTTGTATATTCAATATTAATATATAAAAACATCCATCTAGAAAAAATAAAAAAAAAATATATATAAAGTTTAGTTCTTCATTCACTATTTCAATTATTATAATTATATACTCGTAAACTTAATAGAGATGGATATGAATGAATAATTTTATGAACTCATTACAAATAAGAAAGGAATAGTTACTTCTTCGTAAACTTAATTTTACTTAACAATTTAAAAAAAAATAAATGATTTTTGACACAAAAATAATTAACCTTAGGAAATAGGGGTATTACTGAGAAAGCGATTTATAATCTAACTTAAACTCTCAAAATTACTATTAACGTCATAGAAATACTTTAATCCTCATCTAATTCACATCCACAAAAAATACATTATAAAAAATAAACAAAAAACTTTTGTATTATACATTAATAAAAAAAGAAAAATTCATTTCCTCTTTATCATATTCCATCACAACATTAACTAAATAAAAGAAAAACAAAGAGATTTAATTTTTTTTTCTCGTTTATATATATATATTTTAATTTAGAATTTATTCGAACCAACAGCAATAGCAATAATAGCACGCGTTCTCGTTTTTCACACAAATATTCTCAAGAAGCTGTAGTAGTAATAAGAATAATAGTAGGTTGAGTTAAACAAAAAGAAAGAAAAAAAAAAGAAAACTGTAGAGGATTGAACAAACAAAAAAAAAAAGAGTTACAAATCATCGCGAGATACACTGTAAGTAGTGATAATATAATGGAAGAACGAAAAGAAAAAAAGAGGAACAAAAAAAAAAACATCAACAGCACCAAAAAAAAATCTAGTGTTGCAATATAAACAAAGAAAAGAAATAGACACAATATTCAAGTTTTTCAAAGAAGTATCAACTACTAATAAACAAGAATATTGGTCACAAAAAATTACATGATTTGACAGAAAAAAGACAACAAGAAAACCAAGACATACATGACACGTTGCATAGACAACATAAAACCCTTAACCATAAACAAAAGGAGTATATATATGTATACAAGGAAACAAATAGAAAAATATCCAGACTAGATAGAATAGACAAAAAAGAAAACGCAAACAAACAAAAAGAAAAAATTAAGGACCGGGAGTGAACAAAGATAGGGAGAAAACCAGCCGGTGGTGACATTTCTTTTTCTTTATATGTTTTTTGTTTTTATATATATATGTATAAATTTCTTTCTCTTTCACACACCGGAACTATACGCATATAATAAACACTGTTCGAATAATACATAATTTCTCTTTTTTTCTGATCAATTTTATCACCGGCATCACAAACAGAAACACAAACAATAATGATGGTATTGACTGAAAAGATGGAAAATACTGCTAGAAAAAAAAAAGAACGAAAACATACACACATATAAGATAAATGGAGTCACTGTTCTCAAATATAAAAGAAAGAAGGGCCATTCTACAAAAAGAAAATACTGTTCACTAGTACATCAGATAAAACTGTACAAATTCACATAAACATATATAGAAATAAAGACCGAATAGCATATAGAAAAAAGAAAACAGAAGATAAACGATTCGTATTGCTAATGAATAAACAATGTTTCTACAGATCAATTTGTTCCAAATTGTTCATGTGAATCACTATCAATTTGTGCATTTGATATTGAAGGTGATCGTATACCATCTGCTGATGATGAACCTTCATCAGATGGAATCATAAGTTGTGATGGAACATCATCAAATGTTTCACTTTTTAATGATGTTGTAGTACTTGGAAGAAGAAATGAATTTGTTGTTGTTAAACCACGTGATGCTGAATGAACTGTTCGTGCATGACGTCGTAAACTATTTGAATGACGAAATGCTTTACCACAACTTGTACAAGTAAATGGCTGAAAAGAATAAAAATGATTTGTTTCTTTTTCTTTTTTGTTTAATATTTTAGAAAATTATACTTTAACACCACTATGAATTCTTAAATGACAACTTAAATTTCCTTGTTGACCAAAACGTTTATTACATATAGGACATTCAAATGGCTAAAATAATTAGATTATTTATTTTTTATAATATTATTAAAGAATAAAATGTCACCTTCTTCTTGCTATGTTCTCTTGTATGTGTTTCTAAATCAGCAAAAACAGGAAAAACTTTGTCACAATGTTGACACTAAAAACAAAAAAAAATTAATAATAAAAATGATTTGTTTTTAGTTTTTTACTTTAAAACCAGTATTGGTAAATTTTTGATTTCCATGTTCATTAATAATATGTTTTTTAATATCATCATCATTTATTCCACATATCCAACATTGTTTTTCATTTTTAGCATGTGTTTGACAATGAAGTAAATGTGTTTTATCACTAAATAATACTTTTCCACATTCAGCACATGAACGTGGATCTAATCTACGTTGTTGTCGTTGTTGATTATTTGAATTATTATTATCATCATTAAGTATTGTTTGATGTTGATTTGATGATAATAAATCATTTGTTGTTTGAGATAAATTAATCATTGAAGAATTATTATGTGTATTTGTATAATCATATTGACCACTAGTTGAAAGACGTTGTCGTTTTGTTGATGTTGAACGACGATTTAATGATGATGATGAAAGAGATAACGGCGAATCATTCGGTGTCATACTCTCTTTATGATCTATAGATTTTTATTTTATATAAAAAATAAAAAATAAAAAAATGTTTTTTTTTTTTGTTTGTTTTCTCATTTATTGCATCAGAGGGATCAAAGCTTGCAATTTTGAATTAGTTACAACATGCTTTGTATTCAGATTATTCTCCAAATCATCAATTGCAATATGAGAAAACAATTTTTTTTTTGAAAATCTAGTTAGATTTTTATACTAACCTTCATCAATATGTTGATTAAATTGGCCAGTATTTAATGGACTACCATTTTCTCCTTTTGAATTTATCTAAATAAAATTTTAATATTATTCTTTAGTCTAGAATCGAACCAATATCATTTTCATTCTTAACAATTTGATTACTTTATGCACGTTCTCATAATGCTTAGATTTTTTATTAAAATTATCAAAAGTTATATGATTAAATGATGATAGTAATTTATTTAGTAGTAAAAGTGTAATTAGATCTGATTTGAAAAATTTTAAATTTAACGGAATCTATTTTTGATGATATGTATTTCAATTGCATTCAAAGAAAATTATCACTGAAAAATTTTATACTTATAGTTGTAAAATAATCGTATTCTGTTAAAAGTAAAACGAAGAATTTATTTAACATACCACAAGATTTTGAACATCTGCTGATGATGAAATACGTTTTGATCGTTGAAGACCTTTTAATGTTAATTCTAATGGATGATCAGTTATATCTTGATTATTTATATTATCAGTTGAATTACTAAATATTGATTCATGTTCAGTAGTTGAAGATATCTAAATACAAAACAAAACAATATTAATCTTTTTTAATAATTAAAAAAAAAGTTTTTATACATCATCATTATTATTTGTTGATCGATGATTTGTAATAACACGTTTTTCTGGTGTTGATTTTCTTTTTCTACCACTTCCAATTTGTTTATTTTTCGATGGTATTAATGATATTGGTGATATATTAGTCTTCATTGGTGTAGTTGATGCAGCAGCTGCAGCAGTCTGTGCTGCTTGAGCAGCTGCCATTGGATCACTTAAAATTTTTAATAATAAATTTCGTTGTATATTAGCTAATGTACTCATCATTGAATCAACATTATTAGTATGATTAATTTGACCTGTAGAAGATGATGATATATTAGGAGAATTTGCCATCATTTGAGCAAGACGTAATTGAAAAATATTTGGATTTGTTTCATCAAGTAAATTCATTGATGAATCTAATGTATTTGTTGATGATGAATTTAAATTTGATACAATATTTCGATGTGAAAAATTTGATAAATGTTTTTGTTTAGATTTTTTAGATTTTAATGTTGAATCTGTAATTAAACCAATTTCTTCTTCTTCTTCATCATCATCATCTTCACCATC
>JAJEKB010021842.1:0-34745 GCA_022393335.1 Macrotrachela quadricornifera | reverse complement strand
AAAAAAAAGAAACAAAAAAATTCAAGATACTATAATAGAAATGAAGAAGATAAGAAGATATGTATGTTGATTCATGCACTAGTAAGATCATACTATGTATATTCTCATAGAGTATATCTAAAGATAATCACACCATTGATATCATAGAAAGACAATCGAACCATATTTAGATAAAATTATATATTATCAAAAGAATAGAAAATAATAACAAAGTTAAATTATAAATGAATTATTTTGATAGGATGGATACAGAATAAGGAATGATACTATTATGTACGTTTACTGTGCAAATATAAAGAATAATCATCTACCTTTAAAAATAATGTTTCGTTGAGTTAGTGAAGCAGAAAAAAGCCGAGCATACGATCGAAGGTCGTATTAACTAATGCATATTCAAAAAACAAGGACAATAGATGTTTTTTTGAGTAGAATGCATATAACTCTTGCACAATTTTTTAGACTTTCAACTAACAATTCATACATATATTTGATTATTATAAATTCATTTTAAGGGATTCGTATTCCAAACTTATCTCGAATAATATGTATTAAAACAAAGATGATAAATAGAAAAAACTAATAAAATTGTTATCGTTTAATTTATTATTTAATACTAACCAAGAGATTTTTTTGTATTTTTATTATTTTTCATTATTCTACATTCATTAATAACAATATCTTTCATTGATATTTTATCATTTTTTAATAATTGAATAATAATTTTTCTTAATTTATTATCATCAATATTTGTTGGTAAATTATGTATTGTTAAACGTGTTGGTGATATAAAATAAAGTGGATTTTTAAGTTTTTGTTTTTTAACATCTTCTAATTTTTGTCTTTTACGTAATTCATTCTCATTTCCATCTAATTCAGATAAATTAAGTATAACACCATGATTAGCAAGTAATAAATTACGTTGATCATGTTGTTTTTTATTCTCATTTTTTTTTTCACGTAATTCTTTTGCTTTAGTAACATCATTACGACTTAATGCTATATCAACTTGTAAATCTTGTCCATGAAGTGTAAATGGGATATTTAAACATTGTTCAGCATCATTTGATGATGCAAATTGTACAAATGCACTACCACGTGGATGTTTTGATATTGGATCAATAACTAAACGACATGATATTATACGATGTTTATTATTTGATGATAATATATTTATTAATTCATCTTCAGTTGCATTAAATGGAATATTACGAATGAATAATGTACGATGTTCACGTACATCACGACTACTTTCATTTGTTCTTGTTTCTAAATAAAATAATTAATAATAATAGATGATTACATTTTGTATGTTAGATTTTAATAGGGTTTCTCATTAATTTACTTGGTGTTTCTTCTTCCTCTTCGTCTTCCTCTTCATCTTCATCATCTTCTACTTCTTGAATTTCTTCTTGTTCCTCTTTGATTTCAGTTGGTTCAGTATTTGATTGAATACCATAACTATCGGTTTGAATTGGTATTGATGATGCTAAAATAAAATATCTCTTATTATGTTAATATAATTGAAAAGACAATAATTCTTTAACATACTTTTTGTTTGCATTTTTTCATAAACATTTTTTGGTAAAGACCAATCGACAGCCATTGGTCGACCTTAAATATTTTTTAATTAGTAGAATAAATATTTTGATTTTTTTCTTACCTAAAATTTTTTGACCATTCATTGTTTCTATTGCTTTTTGTGCATCTTCAAGTTTATCAAATGTTATAAAACCAAATCCTTTTGATTGTCCATCTAAATTAAAAGATTAGTTTATTTTCATAAAAAATAAAATTTGCTTTTACCTCTTGTAACAATAGATACATTATTAATTGCTGTAGTACATTTTTCAAAAGCTTTTTTTAATTTTTCTTCATTAACCTAATTAGAAAAAAATAATATAATGAAATATTATTAGTTTTTATGAGAAATTTAATTTACTTTAAAATTAAGATTGCGTACAATAATTCGAGGAACATGAACTTCAAAATTTTCTTTCTTTTTTTTATTCTTTTTTTTCTCGCCTATTCCATCTTTTTTAACATGATTCAATGATTTATCTATTGAATTCAAATCTTTTTCTTTTATTTTCATCTAGAATATATAAACATATCGTAGCATAAGTTTACTAAAAGATGTATATATTATAACAAATATTCAAAATATAGTATTAAAAATCCAGAATATCGAAAGATACGCATGAGTACCTGAATAATTACAAGGGCGAGGGTAGATGAGGGTAAAGATGAGATTGAAGGGGTTGATTTTTTTTTGAAACTTATATCCACATGCTCGTGCACATCATTCGTATACTTAAGTTATAAATAGTTCATAGAAGAAATTAGAAATTAACTACAATATATGGTTATTCATTAATAGTAAAAAGATTTTAATTCAATGAATACGTTTCCTCTAAATTTATCCAATCAATATAAAAATATAAAAAGGAATGAAGTTATCATTTGATTGGACAAATCAATATTCGAATACTAGTAAAAGAAAGATGGCGCAAACAAATAGAAATACTTAAACTTGCCAAAATTAAAGTTCATAAAAATTACTAGTTTTTTTCTCCCGAATATTTTTATTTGAAGTTATGGAAGGATGAAACTTTACATAGAATGGCCATATATAAATTGTATGAGATGATATTTTGATTTTTATCTCAAAAATTTTCATATAATCGAAAATATGTTCACAAAAATCCTATCTATTATCCTTTTGATATATTTATTGCTCATTAAAATGCGTATTAAAACTTAAATAAATATATGTTTAATCAGATTTTCAATGATAAATTTAATGTTATATTGATTTTTATTATTCAAAAGAGCCGATTGAGAAACATAAAACTGTAACAATCTTTCGAAAAGCAGGTTAAAAAGAAGAGTATATAGTTGTCTGCACGTTTTTCTACGTTCATTCCAGTGACAAAATTTAACTTCCAAGTATTATCTGAACCCTAGGTTCTATATATTACAACTGCTGTTGGACTGTTGTTGTAAGACATCGATTTGCTAAAAAACTCGAAGTTCTATCTATTGATCTTGTCACCATACTCGTAGTGTTTGCACGCATCACAAACATACAATTTTCAGCAATAAATATGAAATTAATTCTCTCTTTACGTGTCAATCAATTAAGTCTTCTAAAATGAATTATCAGGTTTGTTCCATATAAATTACTTCAACTATTCTATCTTCTTTAAATGCATATTTATATATTTTAGACAGCCAGTTGAAGTTAAAACATAAATGACATTAGTTGAAATAGCACTTGAATATTCTACATTTGATCAAAAAATCACCTGCACAAGTTTTACTTAAAGAACAACCATATTCAAATTGGACATCACATGATCAAATTATTTTCAACAATATTTCCATGTTTCATTAAAGAGATTCAAATGAAACACTTGCTCTAAATCATATTTCATTAATTTTTGCAGCTGGTGAAAAAGTAGATATTGTTGGAAAAGGAGGCTTATGGATTAAGATAACTTTGCCATGCACTCCTACAAAGAAACACTTTTAGATTCACTATACCATAATATCTTCTGTCGAGTTTGAAAAATATTCTATAACTCTATCAATAACACAAAAATTAATGAATATAATAAAACTATTAATCGAGATATAAAATTGTCTTTTTGGTGGACGACTTTTCGATCATTCTACTTATAAGTCCTGTTATTTCACATTAAAAATATTCAATATCTTTTCATATTTACGAAAAAAAAAACAACAACTCATTTTTTATTATTATTATTCATAGTTACTGTCTTATCATACACATAAATTTGATCATTTCTATTTTGACGAGCTTTCTCTAGTCTTTTAATAGTTACACCGAAATAGTTCTTTCATTTACTCTATGATAAAATATGTATGATAAAGACCTTGAAATATACCATGACCATTAAGATACCTATCAGTATAGAGTATATATATATATTTGTACATATGCATAAATACATATGATGGACGAGACGCAATGAATAATTGCACTTTATATCTCATATTTTCTTCACTAAACATGTTTTATTAAAGGACAAATATATTGCAAGACATAGTGTGAAAACGTCTACAATTTATGAAGAACAATATATTAACATCATTGTGTTTTTTTGTTGTCAAATATTACTAAAACGAACATGTTTATGTTGTAAGTTGATTGGAATTAGACAAGTAAACAAACGTAAACCAAAAAGAAAAATATTATAGTGTAATTAAGTGCTTTTAAAATGAGTATACGTTGCCAATTAAACATAAACTAGGTGCAACATTTTCATGTGAGAATTATATGGATCTTGTTCGTACACATGCACAATCTAAGAATAAGTAATTGCTGAAAAATGATTTCATTGATCAATAAGGCAATATCATAATAAAGATACGTAAGAAATTTTTGAAATAGCGTAAAGAAAATTTTATACAATTTATAGATAATTACAGATGCTCAGCAAACAATTTTTATCTCATTGCTCTTGATTATTACATGTGAAAAACTATTAACAATAAAATATATTAGACTAAAGTTAAAAACTATGATTCATTAGTTGATGAAATAAGAATAGTTATTCATCATATACTGAAAATTGATCCCATCCACAATGTTAACAGTGGATGGTATAGAATCTTGTTTATTTTGAAGAGGAAAAATGCAACTTACCTAATAAGCTGTTTTTTGAAAATTTTAGAACATTTTCATCTTACATTCTGTAGTATATTTTGTTCTTTTAATAAAACATTATTTAGTGATGAAAATATCAAACACAAAGTGCATCCATTTATTATGGCTCAACTGTTACATATTTAAAATATAAAACATAACTTAAACATGTTAATTGAGTTGTTATACTTTCTAGAAGCGAAAAAAATACTTCTAAATGACAACACAACAATCCAATCCAAGTCCATATTTACATGCAAATGCATGGTCACGATTATTTCATAGGTGAACATTTATATTTTATCCTCTACATAATTTATGTAAAAATCATAATTTTAGTTGGATATCTCAGTTATTTGACAAAGTTCATAAACAGAAAACACTTAATCTCACTGATCTATATGATCTTCTTCCTCAATATCAATCAGTAAAACTTACTGACAATCTAGAAAATAATTGGTTTAGTGAATTAAATCGTTATCCACATAAGCCAAGTCTTTTTCGTGCTACAATTCATACAATCGGATGGAAACTACTTTTCTATGTTTGTTTAATGGTTCTTCATGTAAGAATATATAATGAATTCTTCAGATATTATTCTATTTAATATAATTTCTAAAGAGATTAGGAGCTCTTCTTCAGCCACTGTTAATCATCTATTTAATGGAATTTTTCGAACCATGTACCACTATGTCTATTCAATTTGCATGTTTTTTGGTTCTTCTTAACGTTTTAACTATTCTATTGGCTACTTTTTTTTTTCATCAGGTAAACACAAGTTTTATTTTAGTTTGCATGCGATAAACAAAAAGTTCTTGCATTTCGCTATATATATTCAGGGAAACAATATTCTATCCTTCTCTCTATACTATATATTTTCGAAGTAGCTGTTATGATAATCCACGGAATGTATCATCCTTTCAACTCATTCTTAAGATGTCCTTACGACGTAAACAATATATATTGTACTCACTTTCTTGATTATTACAGCTAAAGATTATATAGTCTATCTTGAATGTATTTCAATTACCTAGATTTCTGTAAGTCTAGTCCAAGATGAGTATGATATTCAAGGCTTAACTTTATCCTTTTCACTTTGAAGTAAATAATGACTCTATTTTACATGTTGCGCACAAAACTCACGATAGAAACTGATAGAACTAGATTATGACGATAATTTTTTATTTATGAATGTAAACATTCATCACTAATGTAGATATTATCAGTAACCACTATATGATAAATAACGACTCGGATATCATAAAAAATTGCTGTACATTAATGTTTTCGATAGAATTTATAATAAATGTCCCTTGAAGGGCTAGTGTCTTTTGTTGAACTAATTTTTGATTATGATTTTGATTTCATATTGTAATGACAAATGTGAGTTTGATAGATATTATTAATATTAGCTAAAATTTACTTACCACTTAGAAACTTCTTCAAGTTTTTAGGAGTTCTAATAAGCTAATGAAATTTCGCAAAATCACTGAGATTCATTCTCAATATCAATAGATTACTTCGAAAACGCACCTCAAGAATGAGTCACAACAAAAAGAACTTATGAAATATTACATAAATTACCTCGAATAAATGATACAAAGCGAAGAATGGAAAGTCATTTCAGCCAATAGATATAATGAAATGCAAGAAGTATTTAACTATTTTAAATATTACTATTTATTAGTTTTACGTTTTAATTGAAACATTCGCTTTGCAAATGCGTGTTGCCTATCATGGTTTAATCTATCGTAAAGTGAGATTAAATATTTAACTGTATTTGTTTGTGACTTATGTATCTAGATTCTTCGTTTATCAAGTCATTCTTGGAATAAATTTAGTTCAGGTGAAATTATCAATATATTCTCTAACGATGGCAGTCAAATAGAAATGGCTCTCGGTTTTATTCATTCCTTATGGGTACTAAATGTTCATATACTGTGTTTGTATGTATTGAATTCTTTAAGATAACTCCATTTGATATGATTATTATGGTTATATTTTTCTGGTATTACGTTAAATATATCTCGTTTATTGCTATTGGTTATACATTGTCACTTCTTTTACTTCTATCTCTCATTGGTCGCCTTTCAGTTCATCTTCGGTAGCGTTTTTCTCGAAATATACATGCGCATATATTATTTTATTGAAATTTAGAACTAAAATCTTAGAAGTAACAGATCAACGGATAAAAATCATGTCTGAAATAATTAAATCAATGCGTATTATAAAAATGTATTGTTGGGAAATAGCATTTGAAAGAAAAATTCGTCTAATAAGAAAGTAAGTTTTATTTCTTAAGAATATGTTTAGTTGAAGAATTCTGTTTTTGTCAGACACGAAATCATTCGATATGCTTTTGATTTAATTGTGGGTTCTATTCAGTCACTTCTTTCTCAGACATATTTTTGTATGACATTTCTTATACTATATGGAACAATGTGGTCACTTCATATGCATTTTGATATACGATTCTTTGCTCTTGCATCATGTATGCTTCGTTGTTTAGAAGTTTTTCTTTGGTGGTTCAGTGCCAGTGTGCATAGTTTTGTTAACTACTTAACGGCTGCTAAACGAATTCAAGTTTATTTTCATACCTTTTCGAAGTATTTTTTTAAAGACAGAAAACATTTTTCTCTAGGCATTTCTTTTGTTGGATGAATCTGAAAGAGATAAACGATTATTGACTATCACAGATGACCATGAAGTAAATGAGCATATGTCACCGTCAGAAATAAATGTTGAAGAAAAGAATCAAAATCAAATATCAATAAAGAAAGTTCCCGGAGTTGAATGTAATTTATATCGAGCACAATGGGAACAAGTAAATATTGTTTTTTTATCATTTCATTTATCTTCTATTTTCATATTGAAATAGAATGGATTATTTTCTCTGAAGAATATTTTATTTGATGCTCAACCAGGTGATTTAATTTGTATTATTGGACCAGTTGGATCTGGAAAAGTATGTCAATTTATCTGTAAAAAAATATCTTGTAATGTATGTGTAATATATATAGAGTTCTTTATTACAAAGTTTAACAGGTGAAATATCTTTTTTCGATGGTAAAGTTCGACTTCGCGGTTCATTTTGTTATGTACCACAAGAACCTTGTATGTTTATTTATGTTAAATACTAGATTAAAAATTTATTTTTATCAAAGGGATTTTTTCATCAACTGTGAAAAACAATATTCTTTTTGGTAAAGATTATAATGCTCAATTATTTCGACGTGTTATTCATGCAGCTGCACTTGAATCAGTACGTTTATGGTATATTTTATATGAATAGTTCTGTTTATTAGTTATATTTAATGAATAGGATATTATTCAATTATCAAGTGGAGTAAATACTATGGTTGGTGATCAAGGTGTGATGTTATCTGGAGTAAGAAGTGATTTTATTTAAATAATAATTTGTTATTTCTTGTATTTAGGGTCAAAAAGCAAGATTGAATATGGCAAGAGCATTATATCGTGATGCTGATATTTATTTATTAGATGATCCACTTTCTGCTGTTGATGTTAAAGTTTCAAAACATCTTTTTGAAAGGTATATAAAGTATGGTAGACAATATAAGAAAAAAAACAGATTTTTTTATTTTAGATCAATCAAAAGTTATCTTCGTGATAAGATTTGTATTTTAGTAACTCATCAAATTCAATTTTTACAAGATGCAACTAAAATTATTGTATTAGAAAATGTATGTTTAGAAATAAAGTTGATTTATTAATAGTATATTATTTGTATATTATAGGGTGAAATGATTCAAACTGGCACTTATGAAGAGTTAATTGCATTGCCATCATTTAATCGTTTACTTGTAAATATTCATCAACATGAGCAAGAACAACGTGAACGTTCTATGAGCGTTGATTACAGACGTTTTTCTCGAAGTCGAACTTTGTCAGAGAATAGAGATGAAGATAAATCATCATTAGATTATCAGAGTTTTGAAACAAAGAAAGAAGGATCAGTAAAATGGCATGTTTATATTGCATATTTAAAATCAGGTGTTGGTCATATTTTTGGTGTTCTTATTTTAATATTAGTCTTTGGCTTTCGTGAAACAACATCTATTTTCTGTAATTGGTGGTTGGCAAAATTGAGTGATGATGAAACTCATCGATATCGACCCCTAAATAATTGTACAAATATAAAAGACCAAAAGATCAATATGATACGTTCAATGAACGATACTGAATGGAATGATTATCGAACTAGCCGTTTCTATTATTATTGTGGTTAGTCAATGTGAAATATATTGTTTTGTTATCTTATTCTTTGATTTTTTTTTCGTATAGGAATTGCATTAGTTTTGTTAATTCTTACTTTTCTTCGAGCTGGCATTTTAAGATCAATATGTTTGAATAGTGGACGAGTACTTCATAATAAGTAATAACAATCAGTTTGAAGTTTTGTCTTTCTTTATTGTCTTAATTAGAATGTTTCAACGATTGATTCGATGTCCTATTTCATTCTTTGATTGGAACCCTGCTGGTAAGTTATATTGATAGTATCAGGATAAGAGATTTGTGTTTTTTTAAATAAAGGTCGTATTTTAAATCGTTTTACCAAAGATATAGCCACCATCGATGAAACTCTTCCATTGACTCTTCTTGACTTTCTAGACGTAAATATTTTAAAGGTTATATGAACATAGATTTTTTTATATTCACTCAGGGTATTTTTCAATTATTTGGTGTAATTGCTTTTGTTGTTTGGTTAAATCCATGGTCAATTATACCAGCAATAATAGTAGCGATTGGTATGTTATTTATCAGACATCGATTTGCTCGATGTTTAAGAGACCTCAAAAGACTTGAAGGAACTTCAAGAAGTCCAGTTTATTCATATTTAACATCAACTATCTATGGCCTGAAAGTTATTCGATCTTATCATGCAGAAGATATCTGTTTATCTGAGTTTTTCTCTCATCTTGATGATAATACTCGTGTCAATTATTTGTTTCTGATAACTAAGAGATGGGCAGCTATTCGCTTCGACTGGATTGCAATATTTTTCATTCTTTTTGTGACTTTGATGGCTTTGATTGTGCGTATTACTGGTCAACAGTTTTCAGCTGCAGATATTGCTTTAACTCTTGTATACAGTCTTTCTCTCATGACTAATTTACAATGGACTATTAGGTTCGTTTCAAATGAATCGCTTCAACTACTCTGCCTTCTTCAAATATATATTATTTATTTTAGACAATCTGTCGAACTTGAAACTCAAATGACATCAGCTGAAAGAGTACTTGAATATTGTACACTTGATCAAGAACCACCTGCACAACTTCCATCTGAATATCGACCACCTTCAAATTGGCCATCACATGGTCAAATTGTTTTTAATAATGTTTGCATGTCTCATTCAAAAGATTCAAATGCACCACTTGCTCTCAATCATATTTCATTAACTATTCAACCTACTGAAAAAATAGGTATTGTTGGAAGAACAGGTGCTGGTAAAAGTTCATTAATTCAAACACTTTTTCGAATGGGTACACTTGTTGATGGACAAATTCATATTGATAATATTGATATATCAACTATTGGATTAGATGATCTTAGACATCGCATCTCAATTATTCCACAAGATCCTGTTCTTTTCACTGGAACAATGAGAAATAATCTTGATCAATTTGGTCATTATTCTGATACTGAAATATGGAATGCACTTGAACAAGTCAGTAAATATAAATATCATTTTGAGTAATTTATTCAGTTACAAATTATTGTAGGTTCAACTAAAGAAATTAGTGAGTGATGTGATGCCAAATGGTTTTCATTCATTAGTGAGTGAAAGTGGTTCAAATTTAAGTGTTGGTCAAAAGCAACTAGTATGTTTAGCAAGAGCTATATTGAAAAAGAACAAAATCCTTGTAATTGATGAAGCAACTGCAAATGTTGATAATGCGTATGTACATAATGAGATTATAGAATTAAAAATCTGAATATGAATATTATTTAGAACTGATGAGTTAATTCAAAGAGCAATTAGAGAAAAGTTCAAAGAATGTACAGTATTGACAATAGCTCATCGTTTACGTACAATCATTGATAGTGATCGAATTATGGTATGAATATTTGATATTGTATAGATTATGTGAAATGAATTAATTTTTGATTGAAGGTACTTGGTAATGGAAGTGTATTAGAATTTGATACTCCTCAGGCATTACTTTCAGATAGAAACTCACAATTTAGTTCACTTGTTGAACAAACCGGTGTAGCTGAAGCTCAACATCTTCGATTTTTAGCAAGTATTGCTTCATCAAAAATCAAATTTAATACTCCAAATATGAGCGAAAACAATAATGATGACTTTGCTCATGATAGTTTAGAACATGATCGTCTTATAGCATAGATCTTATTTTATTGATTGTAAAGTTTAAATAAAACAAATGAAAGTATTACTTTAATTGTTAATTCTTTTAAATATTAACTAGATGTGTGTTAGGAGTGGATATGACGAAGATATGGAATAGAAAAATGTCAGCAGATTGGTTGTTAAACTATTAAGTCTAGAGACCTAGATGAACCCTAGAAAATAACATTGTATTATTGAATTATCTTTATGTCAACCAAAACTAACGAAGTAGAGCAGCTCTAAAATGATGCAAGAGGATCTATTCCATCAGATTTATTTTCTTAAAGTGATGCAACAGAGTAGTATATGAATGCAAATGTTTGTAGCAGATAGTGTACGTTCCTTATTGATAGGTTTCTTTCATAAATAAACATTACATGAAGTATATTTTCGCTCACTTGGGATCTTATATGAACTTTCACACTTATTATTTTTCCTCCTCGATCAGATTAGCATTTTAAGTTTCGACATTTTCATATCTGCATTGAACAAGAGAATAACTGTTTTGGAGATCACATTGTTGAATGAGATGAGTTTAAAATTTGAGCTGATTCAAAATATATAGAAAATTATAGATGAGGCGGTTTCGAAAATAGTGATCATATTTGTATTCTATATTTTCTATTTTAATATCATTCTCTCTACATTTATCTACTTTTTTATTCAAACATTTCTCTGTTCGATGCTTTTCATTAGACTTGACGACAGTTTTCTACCAATTAACTGAGTTTATTCCGACTATACAGATTTAAACTTTTAAATAGATGAAAACAAAATTCAGATTTCACGCTTCAAAACAGTATAAGAGATTTGAAGATCATCATTTTCTGTGTTCGATTAGATATGTTTTTCTTATGACATGATCAGCCATTCAATGTTCGTAGTGATCAACAAGTTTGTTTCGTTCATGTTCTCTTATTTAATAAGCGGCGACAGATGAAATGAAAGGCAATATTATATGTAAAAAGAAAAGTGTGCTTTACAACACGAGAGTAGTTAATTTTCTTTATTCTTAACTTCCACGTAGGCTATGCTGGTTGATTATTAATCATTTTTCATGCTTAGTGGTATATCATATTTAAAGAACTAATTTATTCACGTAAATATTTTATGCAAAAAAAAATATTTTATTTTGTTATACTAATAAAATTTCCCATTTAATAAAAAAATATATGTTCAAATATTTGTTAGAGAAAAATAAAGTTATTGAGAAATTAAAAATAAAAATATAAAGCAAAAAAAAATAGAATATTATATAAACACTCCAAGACAACAGAAAGAAAAAATTAATAAAAACTAATTTATTCATTATCAAACCATGAAGAAAGCCAATCAATAATACTACGTCGTCGACGACCTTTTGCAAAACATATATTTAACATAATTGAAAACATATTAAAAAGAATTCTACCTGTTGGACAACTTGGATAGAAACATGGTCGAGTACTATTTGTATCACTATTAGGCGCACAAGTTGTACAATTTCGACTATATTGATCGATACAAAATCGTTGTCGAACATAAGAACCTGTACCACATGTTACAGTACATCGACCATTAACCCATGAAGACCAAGCACAAACTAATAACATTTATCAAAGTTTAATATCTATTTCTTTCTAAATAATACTTACTGATACATTCTTCTGGATTACATGTTCCAACCCTAGTTATATTCGTACCACATACACTAGTATTTGAACATAATTCCGGAACGGATGAACTTGATGAAGCTATATTATAACATGTTCGATTTAATGTTTGATTACCAGTACCACATGTTCGTGAACAATCAGTTGCTGGTACATATGGACCAAGTTGACATACTAAGAAAAAATATATTGCAAAAACAAAATTTATTTTCTTTTTTTTTTTTTATTTAATATTTATTTCAACCTTCACAAGGTGATTCTTCACATATTTGTGTTTGACTACTATTTCCTCCACATGTATTACATGGTGTATTAGAATTTAAATAAAGACAAGAACGAGTACGTGTTCGAAAACCACGACCACATGTTACATTACACGATGACCATGTTGACCAACCAAAATATGAACAATCTATTTAAAAAAAGTTTCTTGTTTGTTTTAAATATAATAAAAAAATAAATTAAGAAATTTTACTTGAACAATTATTGGATATTAACATTGCTTGTGGAGCACTATCTGCAGTATTATTTGTATCCATACATTGATATCTACTACAATTATTTTCTAGCCAAACGCTTCCAACCTATAAATATATATTTGACAAAAAAAAGAAAAATTAAATTAAATATATATACAGCTTGTTTAACATTATTTCTTCCATAACAACCACAATCACACCATAATACACATGAATTTGTTACAGCATTCCATGCATAAGGTGATCGACATAAACATCTTGGTACCCATGGATTTCTTGAACACCATGTTGTATTACTTGGATTTGAACAAAGTGAAGGACAAGATGTTGGAGTTGAATTTACATATATTTCATTTGATGAACATGCTAATAAATAATAAATAAAAACGAATTAATTTATATTTCAAAAATAAAGATAAAATATTTACATGAACAATCAAGTAATTCTGTACAATTTGTCATATTAAATGCTACACCTGTGCAGCCACTACCACCTATATAACAAAGTTTTAAATAAAGATTTATTTATTTAATATATTAGTTTGTATTTTTTTTTCTATATACCATATAATGGTGCTGGACTATCACAAAGTCGAGTAGTATATTTTCTTGCAGTTTTACCACAAGTAGCTGTACAAGCTGACCATGGTTTCCATGCACCCCATTGTCCATCAACTAAATAAAACAAAAACATAATAACAAATTTTATATATTTATTTTAATAATCAAAGAAAAATAAACATACTTGAACAATTTTGTGCGGCTGTACATGTTTCATAAAGTATTGATGAACCAGGACATGTTACACCACCAAATGTTGGTACTATTTGTGTACAAGTACGTGTACGAGCTGTCTATAAAATAAGAAAAATATTATATTTTAATTGAATTATTATTTGAAAAATGAACTTACAAATCCACTACCACAAGTAGCTGAACAAGGACTTTGTGCACTCCATGTTGTCCATTGTCCATCGACTATTATATAAGAAAACAAAAATTTCATAGAAATATTTAATATAAATATGAAAAATTTGAAACCTGGACAGCTTATATTTGTATTGCATGAAATTGTTTGTGTTGCTGAACCATAACAAGGTTGTCCACCATCAGATTGACCATTACAAATTCTTGTTCTTGTTTGTGTACCTGAACCACATGAAGCAGTACATTCGGAATAATTGCCCCAATCACTCCAAACACCATCTACAGGGCAATTAATAGATGAATTACATGATTCTATTTCATAATTTAATCCAATACAAGGTAAACCAGTTGTATTACAAGTTCGTGTCTAGAAAAAAATATATATGAATTTATTATTTATTTTCATATTAATTATATATTTACTCGTCGTCTAATACCAACGCCACCTAAGAATAAAATTTCGATATATTATTAATAAAAGAAACAGAAAAAATTCATTCTTACATGTCGCTGCACATTCTGACCAATTATTCCAATCTGCCCATTCACCAATAGCTAATAAAATCGAATAATTATTATTGTAATTTTTTTTCCTTTTTTCAATAACTTACCAACAACAGGATTTGCACCTAAAAAAAAAAGAGAAATATACATATAATATTAATTTTAAAATTCTTTTACATACCACATGTAGAATTACCACATGTACCATCAACTTCAACAGATAATCCAATACATGATAAACCATTATTAGATGGTGGAGGATTAGTACAATTTCGATATCGATATCGACGACCGCCAGCACAAGTTGATGAACATGCTCCCCAATCAGTCCAAGATGTCCAACTACCATCTATTGGACATGTATTTGAACCATTACATACTTTTGTTTCCATTGCATTACCTCCACATAATTGTCCACTTTAATTGTACGAAAAAAAAAAGTTCAATAGAAATTTTTTCTATATTTAAATATCATACCCATTCGAAGGCTGTGGATTATCGCATGTACGAAAACGATAACTACTACCAGCAGCACATGAACCTGATGAACAATCTGTCCAATTTGTCCAATTTCCCCATCCACCATCAACTAAAATAATTAATTATTACTTAAAAAAAAAGGGATATAATTAATTTACTTGGACATGTTTTATTTGTATTACATTGTTGACTTTCTAATGGTGAACCTGAACATTGTGAACCACCAGCTGTTACTGAACAATTTCGTGTTCTAAATAAATTATTTTAATAAAACAAAAATATTTATTCAATAAAAATAAATTTTAAAAATATTTTACCGAACTTGAAGACCAGTACCACAACTACCACTACATGTACTCCAACTAGTCCAACCTTGCCAAACACCAGCCACTATAAACAAACAAGCGTATAGATAATTATCTATATTTTATTATTAAATAAAATTATACAAACCAGGACATGTTGTATTTTGATTACATACTGCTGTTTCTAATGCATGTCCAATACATAATTCATTAAAATTATCTGTATTATTACAATATCGAATCTGAATATATTTTTAAGATTGTATATAACAATATAGATCTATAATAATACGTACTCGAGTTCGAACACCTGGACCACACGTTGTACTACAAGGTGAATAACTTCCCCATTGAGTCCAATTACCATTAATTGGACAATCAACATTTGTAGCACAACTTTGTGTTTGTAAAGCATCACCTCTACATAATGATCCACCTTGTGATGGTGTTGAAGTATTACAAGACCTTTTTTTCATATGAAAATAAAATTTATAATATACAAAACTTAAAATTTTACCTTGATTGATATTGAGTACCATTTCCACAACTTACTGAACACGGTGACCAATCAGACCAATTACTCCAATTACCACTAACTGATTATATAAATATATTATTATCTTATCTATTTAATTATATAAAATAAGACTTACCTGAATTCCATGGTGCTGGAGCTAAAAACAAAAATATTAATATAAGAAATTATAATAGAAAATAGAAGTACATACTAGCACAACTAACTCCTGAATCACATGTTTCAATTTGAACTGAATCACCAACACAATTTATTGAACCAGTTGGAAGACATGATCGATTACGTACACGAATACCATAACCACAGGAAGCCTTTATATAATTCAAGATATATTTTTAAAAAAATATTTAATAATTAATTCTTACTGAACAACTTGTAGCATTTACCCAAGCACCCCAAGTGCCCATTACTATTATAATCAATTAAATTTTTTTTTTCTTATAAAAAAATTCATTCTATTTTTTACCTGGACAAGTAACATTAGAAACATTACATAAGACTGTATCGAGTGCTGAACCAATACAATAAACACCACCATATTGTGGTGTTGGACTTGAACAATTTCTAAAGAAAACGAAAAAGAAAATTTTAGTTTTTTGTTTTATTTATTTTTACCTTTGTCGAACTCGATAACCAATTCCACATGTTGATGAACATGCTGATTCAGTCCAATTTGACCAACTACCATCAACTATAATTATTTTATATAGATTATTAAATAAAATAAATTTCTTCTATAAAATTATTATACTTGGACAAAATGTATTTGTTAAACATGTTCTTGTTTGTTTTGTATCACCAACACATTGTGCACCTAGAGAAATATTTTTATTAAAAAAAAAAAATGAAAAGAAAAATTTTCAATAAAATATTCATTATTACCTCCATTTTGTGGTACAGGTAAATTACAATTACGTGTACGCACTTGTGTTCCATTACCACATCTAAAAAAATATTTTTAATTATAATAATTTTCAATAAAAAATAATTTACGTTGCTGAACATGGTCCATAATTTGTATAATTTGACCAACCACCATCAACTAAATAAAAATCATAAGTTTCTTAATAGAGATATACAATTCAAAAAATGATTTACTTGGACATGTTACATTAGTAGCACATGTTGCAACTTCACGCGTAGCTCCAATACATGGATAACCACCATTATACTGCCCCGTACAATTACGATATCCTTTGAAAATTTTTTTTTAAATAAAACTAAACTTTGTTTTTTTTCTTTAATATAAAACTTACTTATTCGAGTTCCATTACCACATGTACCTGCACATGCTCCCCAAGTTGTCCAACCACTCCAAGTTCCATTAACTATTAATATAAACAAACAAATTACATTATTCAAATATATTCTTCATTAAACAAAAAGAAAATATCGTACTTGGATTTCCTGTTATTACTACAATTAAAGAAAAGAAAAGCTTTTTTTTCTTAGAATTTCAAAAACAAAAAATTTAAAACATACAGATAACACAAGGAATTTCATCATTGCATGTTTGATATTGATAACTTGAACCAATACATGGAGCTCCATTATTAGCTGGAGATGGATTCGTACAATTTCTGTATATATTAACATATTTTATATGTATATATGTATAGAATATGTAATTATCATACCTTGTTCGTGTTTGTATACCACCTGAACAATTCAATGAACAATTTGTCCAACTTGTCCATGTAGTCCAACCACCATTAACTAAATAATAGTAAAATTAAGCGAAAATCATATACTTGTCTTATTAAAATTTACTTGGACATGATACATTTGTTAAACAATAAGCTGTTTCAAGTGGTGGACCAATACATAAATCTCCACCATATTGTGGTATTGGATTATTACATTCACGAATCTATAATATTAAAATTTCGATATTGATTATTGATTCAAATTTTTAAATAATATACTCGAGAATAAACACCAACACCACATGTCACACTACATGTTGTAAATTCGCTCCAGTCACTCCAACCACCATCAACTAAGTATATATATATATGATAAATAATATTAATTCAATTATTGAACTTACTTTGACATGGTCGATTGAGATTACATGTTTCTTCTCGTCTTGTTGGACCAGCACACATAAGACCACCACCAATTGGTGGTGTACATTCACGTGTATAGATTTGTGTTCCATTACCACAAATACCAAAACATGATACAGTTAAACCTTTACAATATTAATATAGAAATATTATTTAATATACAAAATTAATTGAAAACATACTCCAATTTCCCCAAACGCCATCAACAGGACATGCAATATCAGTTGAACAATTCTCTATTTCAACTGACATTCCATCACATTGTTGTCCACCAAAAGCTGGAGATGGATTTGAACAAAGACGCTAAATATAATTTAAATAATTATTTTATATTTTTATTTTATTTTTATTATTTAACATACTGTACGTGATCTTATACCATTTCCACATGTACCACTACATACGGAAAAACCTGTCCAAGCTGTCCAATTTCCATTGATTGGACATTTTTGTGTAGCATTACAAGATGTAATATTAATAGGAGATCCAACACAATAATTACCACCATATCTTGGAAGCGGATTCGTACATGATCTAACAAGAAAAAAATTCAATAAATTTTTGAATGAAAAGTCAAAAAAACAAAATGAAACCTTGTCTGTATTCGTATACCCATACCACATGTACTTGAACAAGGACCCCAAGCTGACCATGAAGTATAATTTCCATTAGCTAATTATTAATAAATAAATAATATCAATTAATATTATATATAGTCTAATCTTACTTGCATTATATGGAAAATCTAGAAAAATTATAATAAAATAAATTTATAAATAAAAAAACAAAAAATTATTTTAACTTACAAGTACAACTAACATTTGTATCACATAATTGTGTATCAAGTGCTGAACCCCAACAAACACCACCATTAACTGTACCAGTACAATTACGTGTTCCTACAAAATAAAATTCATAAATTATTAAATAAAATTAATTTTTATTTTAAATTAAATAACATACGATATACTGTAGCTGTACCACATGTTGCTGGACATGAAGACCAACTTGACCAATTTGTCCAATTTCCATCAACTATAAAACGAAAAAAAAGAATTTTTTAAAGAAATTATTTATATTCATTATTATTTTAATATACCTGGACAAACTACACTTGTATTACAAGTTCTCGTATTTATTGCTTCACCAACACAACCAAAACCAGCTCCAAGACATTGTCGTGTTTGATATTGATAACCAATACCACATGATACAGAACAAGTACTCCAACTTGTCCAATTACTCCAATAACCAATAGCTATTTAAATAATTATTATTTATACTTTATTTTCAAATATTATTTATATATATAAACAAACCATCACATTGATATGAACTATTATATCCTGAACAATTTCGAAATTGTAATCCATAACCAACACATGATAATCCACCAGCTGTTTGATTAATACAATTACGACGGCTAGCTTGCAAACCAGGTGAACAGATCGATGAACATGTTGAATAAGTACTATAAGGAGTCCATGCTCCATTAACTAAAAGTTAAAACAAAATATTTATTTAATTAATTAATAATCAAAATAAAACAAAAATTCATACTAGGACAAGCGCCAGCATAACAATCTTGTATACTAACACTTGATCCATTACAAGCAGCAGAACCAGATATACTAGATGATGATCCTGTACAATTTCGATAGGATGTACGAGTACCATTTCCACAAGTAACACTACATCCACTCCATGTAGACCAATTTCCCCAAGTATCAAATCCCGGACATGTAATATTCGTTGAACAATTAACTAATTGTACACCTGAACCTGAACAATATGTTCCACCATATTGTGGTGTTGGACTTGTACAAGTACGATATCTTATATGATAAGAAATTTTAATAAATAAAATTTTAAATATCTAACTCACTGTGGTCGTAATCCGTTACCACTAAAATAAAATATTTAAAAAAGAAAATAATATCATAAATGAATTTGAAAATATTCATACCAAGTTGTTGAACAAACAATTGGACTAGGATCCTGCCAACTAGTCCAATTACCATTAACTATTAATCACATAACAAAACGAAACATAATATTAATAAAAAGAAAAACTAAATATATGATTATATGAAACTCACTTGGGGTAGGTATCGCACCTATAAAAATACAAAAAATATTTATAAAATTATCAATATTTTTCAATAATACACTTACTAGTATTACAAATAGTTCCAATTTGATCAATAACACCACCTGAATTACATATATATGTAGCACAACTTCCATTCCATACTTGATTTAACTATCAGAACAAAAAAAAATTCGATATAATTTAAAAATAAAGCTAAACTTATGTTACCGGATGATAACCAGATGAAGAATCAAGACAACCACAATCACATTCTCGTACACATTGTCCACCAATAGAATCACGAAAATAACCCGTATCACATACACATCCAATACTACGTACTGTACAAGTCGAATTACCAGCACGATTTTGACAAGTAACACCACAATCTGTATAATTTCGTTCAATATGACTATTTATAGGACATGAATCTATACAAAATTAACTTTTATTATAATTAAATTAAAAAAACAAATCTTATTACAAACCAGGACAAGCTGGTAATTCTGTACAAGGTTCAGATATAACATCACTACCATCACATGTACCACATAATTGACCAGTAGTCGACAAACATTGACGTGTTCGTAATCGAAAACCAGTATTACATGATGCTGAACATGGTAATACAGTAAAATTTGTCCATGAACAATAAGGACATGGATCACGTATACAACGCAGTGTTTGAGTTTCAGTTGATAGACCACCCGTTTCCCAACATGTATCACACGTTTCTGTTGTATTTCTCATACAATTTCTTGACTAAAATAGCAAAAAAGAATTATTAATCATATTAAAACAAAAAAGATAAAACTTAATAATAATTACTCTTGAAAATGTACCATTTCCACTATAATAAAAATAAAATTTTAATCTTAACAAAAAAAAAACCCATATTAGTTATACATACCAAGTTACACTACATGCCCAAGTTGTCCATGTTGTAACATAACAATCTTGAGAATAAACATTATCTATAGAAAAATCATAAATCATAATATCAGAAGATTATATAATTAGAATAAAATTACCGGTCAATAAAACAACCAAATATAGTAGTAAAAATATGTTGAACTTCATCCAATTTAACAATACTTTCAAACAGTGTTACGTATCTAAAAAAGAAAGTGTTAGTTTTGCTTTGATGTTTGTCTACTTCAATAAGAAAGATGTTGTTGTTGTTATCGTTGCTGTTGCTTTCTGATTCAATCAGTAGCGAACGAGTATTTTAATGTTTAAACTAAAATACATTATAAGAATTTTTAATCAAAGCTACACGTTGTCGACCTTGAATGGAATTAGACGAACATATAAGCAAACGAGAAAAATAAAAAGAATGTAGGCGAAGAGAAGGTAAGAATAAAAAAATATATAAGAAAAGTGCATATTCAATCATAAAATAAAAAATAAAACAAAGACAGAAATAAAGAAGAAAAAAAATGTCCGATAGAATGTACTATTATGAAACAAGAAAATATATATATATATATAGTATTATAAAAGAGAAATCATCATAGAAGTTAAGAAAAGAAACCATTTAAATATAATAAAACTAAGATAGAAATAGAGTGAAACCAAATCAATTCTTAGTGTAAATTTCAATCATTTACATAGTTTATTACTCATACTTTTTTTTTTCAATATACTTCTCTTTAGTATCAAAAAAATAATTGTTTACATTTGTAACACAGTTTATTCCATAGAAAAAAAACAAGAATATATAACTTTATAAACTATTCAAAATAATTACTTCATATTTGTTTTAATTACAATGTCTTTTTAAAGAAATTTAAAATAGAATAAAAAAAAAGTATTTTATTGTTTTGTTTATTAGTTAAACTTTTACTTTTCTTTCTTACATTCAATTGAAAAACCATAGCTAATAGACTTTTATTTTAAAGTCTGTAAATGCAATTAACAAAAATGGTATTTACTGTTGTCATCAACAAACAAATAAAAATTTTCCATTTTACTTCATACAAACACATAAAAATTCATTCGGTAGAAGCAAACATTTTTACAAGAAATTATGCAACCATATCCTTATGGCGTATATCCAAATCCAAATGGCGTAACAATGTCTCCCCATTATATGGTACCACCTAATTATCGACAAACTTCTCCAAGATCTCTTCATCAACCTGTTGATCATTATATAAGAGTACCAGCATCAAATCGCCCTACTCAATATGCACAACAACCATTACGTTATCCATCAGGACTTGTTCCACCTGGATATAGACCAGGATATCCTGCACCAGGTTTACCACCACCACCTATGTCAGCTATGATGCCTATCCCAGGTCCTCCACGACCTCAACAAGCACAAATTCCTCAAGCATATTATTATGATCCATATGCTTCATATGGATACAATCCAGCAGTAGCATCTCCTGCAAAACTACAAACAACTTCACCGAAAAAAGGTACAAAAGGTCATAAAGATAATCCATATGAAGATACATCAAATACTGCACAAAATAATTTAATTAAAGGTCTTGTTGCTAATCCAAATGTTAATGATTTATTACAACATAAAGGTACAAAAGTTAAAGCAATGAAAATTTATCGAATTAAAAAAAATAAAGCTAATACTCAAGGTAATGATTCAAGTGATGATGATGAAGTCATGCCAATACCATCACGTTCAGTTCGACCATCAATAATGAAACAACCACCAAAACCAGTTCAACGACCATTATCACCTGCATCTAGTTATAGTCATTGTTCAACATGTACAAATTGTTCATGTACAGAATGTCGTAATGAAAAACGAGAACATCCTTATGATAATTGTCCTGAATGTATTGCTGAACAACAACGTCATCAAACGAAACGACATGGACATAAATAATTATTTTATTGTTTATATAAATAATATTGTAAATTAAACAAGCAAAAACAAAAAGATCTCGATAACTTATTATGAAACGCGTTTTTTTACGTTCAATATATTATCTTGAATTTATTTCACACTAATAAAAAAAAAAAACTTAAACTTTGAGTACTATTCAAAAAATGCACTTCTAAAACATAAGTAAATCTAAAGTTTATTTTGATATACCATAGAAATTCTAACGGCGTACAAAGTAATTCAGAAAAAAAAATTCTCTGATTATTAAAATAGATTTTTTCATATATAATTTATATTATTTTGAAAGAACGAATAAATAGAATATATCATTTATAAATGATATAATTAATTAGTTTTAATCGAATTTTAAAATAATTCTATTCATCAATAATAATATGAAATCATTACATTTTTCTATAGCTTCATGTTTAAATCACTATCGATTTTTTTTATTTAAAAAAAAATAATAATATTTATTTTACTTTTTGAGACATACTAAAATGAATAAATATTTAACATATCTTACATTGACTACCTATGTTTAATGTATATTTCAATCAATTTCATCTCTGTAGTCATTATCTTGACAGTATCAAATGAAAGAATGTACAAAACTTATATAAAAAGTGTTGAACAAATGTCATTAAATAAAATGATGACTATCTTTTAGTAGTTCAAAAACAATGATGAAAAAATTGATTAAATTTGCATATTTAAATTATCCTGAATAATTGTTTTTATCAGTTAATTATCAATAAACATGTCTAATATTTTTCAGAATAAATTTCAATTACTAATGGGTGCGGCAAGTTGAATAACCACATTTTACATTTCAATTTTCATTTACTTAACGTACTGTATTTAGAAAAAAGAAAACAAAATATCACCACAAGGTACAATGTGAAAAGCTCTACAATCGACAACGAACAATTATAAAAAGATGAAATAAGAAAAACAAATGAATTCATTTTATGCCAAGAGCATGGTTAAAACTTGATTGCTTTGAAAGCAAAATATGTAACTATTAAAAAATAGCGATTTTAGCCAAATTGTATAGCAGAATTTACCGATAGATTAAAATTCTAATCTTCAACAAAATTTTTAATAATTTATATTTATTTTTACCTAAATATTTAAAGCATAGTTTATTATATTGCTAAACAAATTAAATAATATTACTCATATTATATAAAAATTCGTAAAAATATTAATCTAAAAAAAAAAAAAACTTTGCAGTATCTACATAATACAACATGCTCGACTTTGTGGTGTAACAGGTGCACTTCGAATTCGTTTTAATTTTATTTCTTCACGTTTTATTGCTGTCATTGGTCGTTGCATATCAAGTAAATATCGTTCAGGTTTTTCTGTTTGTACTTCAGGTATAATTTGTTTTAAATGTGCAAGTACTAATTCAAAATTTTTTCCAATCCATCTTTCATTATTATTATTTAATTGTCGAAAATCAATATAAGATTTTTCAGCAAATACCATTGACATTGGACCAATTGGTGGCCATGTATTTAATTCTTCAATTAATAATGGTAGAATAGGTTTTTTTAAAGCATCAGATAATGCCATTTCTCGTCGACAATTAATAGATTTTGTATATTTTGGTGTTATACATGATAAAATACATTTTGCATGACGTATGCCTGTATCTATTTTTTCAAATAATGAATCTCCACCACCCATTTGAAATATATCAAGCCAACATTGATAACCTAATTTTGTTAATTTTTCATATAAATTAATAATATCTTTTTGATAATCCCATTGATAAGATATCATTATTTGTGGATGATTAACAATAAGTGGTGTATCATTTTGAACTGTTACATTTTTTTCATTATTATTTATTGTTGGTTGAAGAAAAATTAAATTATCAATACGTGGTACAAACCAATTATGATATTGTTCACTAATCATATCTGGATCAGGTGCAACATAATAACGAATTTGACCAAGTAATTCAGCAAATTTATCTTTTGACCAAAAATTTTCATCATTAGATTTTCGATCATAAAATCTTATATATAAATATTCACTCATTAATGGTCCAAGTGCACCTTCAGGTGGCCATGTTTGTTTTTCCATTTGTAAAGGAATTAATGTTTTACCTGTACTTATTGTTAAATGAACTTCACGTAAACAATTATCTGATTGTGCATAAGTTTTATTCATACAACAAATAACAATTTTTGCTCCACGTATACCAGCATCAATTTTAGCAAATAATTTATCCCCACCACCCATTTGTCCTATATCCATCCAACAAGCATAACCAGCTTGTTCAAGATTTGTTTTTAATTTTAAAACAGCTTTTTGTGAATTCCATTGATAAGAAAGAAAAATAGGTGGAAGACGTTTAATATCCATTGGTAAATCATCTGGTATAATTTCACCAGCATTTGTAATAGATTGACGAATTATTTCTTCAACATCTTGTCGACCTATTTCATTTAACATTTTAATAAGTCCATATGTTGCTTCATCAGCTTTATGTGTCATAAACCATTCATTAAGTAAAGACATTGATGGATCTATTTGCATAGACCAATGTTTTAATTCACTTATTGAATAACCAAAACGTTTACCAAGTAAACGCCAATCATTATCAGAACGAATATTAAGAAGTGTACATACTTGACGACCCCATGTCGATGGAACATAACTTAATGTTTTCATATCAATACGTTCGATTTCCTGAGTATGATGTTTAACTTGTTCAGAAATATCATTTAAATGTGTATCAACAATATTAACACGTGCACCAAGATTAGTTATCTAGATATTAAAAATAAAAATAAAAAAAAAGAGTTAATTGGTATTTTTTTTTTTCTTTATTGATGTTGAAGAAAATGATGACGAATAAATAGTAAATTATCTCGAACTGTTTGTATCTCAGAACATATATTATTTAATCGATTCTCGATTTTATTTAAATAGTCAATAGTAGTAGCATTGGCAATGGAATTACTTTGACCAATATTAGATAATGAAGAAGTACGTCTTATAGAATGCTGACTGACCAAAGTCTACAATGTGGAATAAGATAATTAATCTTTAATTTGTTTTTTTTTTTTAAAAACTATTCAAATAAAAAAATTTAATAAACTTACATTTAATTCTTGATGTTTAACTAATTTTTTTATATTTTGCACATCATATTCAGTATGAACAACACGTTTTTCTATTTGTGATATTTCATCTAATGTATGATTAATAGCTGCTTGATTTTCTTCACTCATTTTATTTCCATCAATAATATCAATTAACATTCGACAAGTAGAATTTGATTCAAATTCAATTAAATCTTTACGTTTATTTGCAAGAATTTGTTTATATCGTATACCAATTAATTGACATGTATGAAATATTTGTATACTTAATTCATTCGAAAGATTTTTTATATTTTTTATTAAATTAATTAATAATGTTAAATATTCATCAGCTTTTTTTTCTCCATTAATTATTGTTGATGCTACTAAATATTGTTGAAGACAATTAAATGCATCAAAATTTTGTTGTTCAATAATAAAATATAAAAGTTCATCTTGATATTTATCAAATAAATGTGGTTGAGCAGCAGCTATAGGTTCAAATGATCGAAAAATATAATTTATTATATTTATTTTATCATTATATTTTTTAATTGAATCAAATAAATAATCAATTTGTATTGATGTTATTAATTCTGGATGTGCTTTAATAATAACATAAAAAATAGATGATAGAGATGATATGTTTTCACCATTATTATCAAAAAGTGCATGAATAAGATCATCAAGTCGATTATGAAATGGTTCGGGATGTTTAGTATATAGAACCTATAAAAATATTTAATATTCTTGATATGTTTTAATGTACAACAGTTTCTGATATCTATCAAATCCGAAAATATCGTTAATTATCACATGAAAGAGTGCAGTGAATATATTCGAAATACTCATATTCACTTATACAATCCTCATATCAAAGTCAAAATTAAGATGATTGGATGGTATTTTTGAAAGGAAAATGATTTAAAGATTTTTTTCGAAAAATACGAGTAGTTTTAGATGAAAAAAAAAATATCAGTTTCATATTACAAACGAAATCATTAAACTTACAGGAAGTAATGATATTAACATCATATTTTTTCGATCAAGAATTTCATAAAGAAATTGTGAAATATGATTCACACCTACATTTGGATATTTATTAATAATAATACTCCAAAATGTAGCCCACCAAGAAAGTAAAGTTTTTTCTTCTTCATCATATATTAATTTATATAATTGATTAATACATAATTCATAAGAACTTGCTTCATTTTCATTATCAATACATTTTATTTGTTTAAACCAAAGATTTAATGCTGTTATATGTGCAAATGTCATTGAACCATTTTCTGTATGTAATGGACAATGAAGTGCTGCTAAACAATATGCAGCTAATTGTTGATGAAATATTAATGGTAAAGATTTTAATTGTTCAATACATTGTGATAATAGAATAGAAACACGCTATGACGAAAAAAAAAATTTCATAAAATAATTGATTTTTTTGTTTATAAAATCAACTTACTGTTAAAAAATACTCATCAACATGATCAAGATCATATGTTTCATCAATATTATCTAATCGTTTTTGAAGCATTTCAAGAAATTTCATACATATATCAATAGTTATTTGTTGTCGATTAATTAATTCTGTTATTTTTTGTCCGATTTTAAATACATGTATACCATATGGTTGTCCAGTATTATTATTAATAATTGTTGACCATTTTAAAATAGCTTGTAAAGCTGGTTCATGTGTTGCATGTAATATTGTTCCATTAGTTTTTGATCGTTCATAAATTAAATCTAAAATTTGATCTAATTGATCAAGTGTAGTAAAATATGTATCATTATTAATTTGATCATAATTAACACATAATTGAATAAGTTGAGTTATTTGTTTATTTAATTGTTTCCATGGATAAAAATCACTTATATCTAATAAACGATAAGACCATTTTGGAGCTTCATATACATTTAAATTAAGTATTGTAAGAATAAAATTAAAATATAATTCAGCTAATTTTTTATTAGGTTTTTTATCAATTAATTGATACACTATTGATGATATAATATTTTGACAAAAATAATCTTTAGATTCATTCTTAACTAATGAACATATATGAATTGACATATGAAGTAATTCTTCAAAATTTGTTATTGAATTATAATGAGGAACAATAACATTACGTATAAATTTTTCAGCTTCTTTTATATTATCTTGAGATACAAGTTTTTCAATAGCATGATATATATGAGATATATTTGGCTTGAATAAATCAACTTGATTTTGATAAGATTTTGTAATTAAAGATATATAATCAGATGATACAGGAAATTCAACACATGCTGATAAATGAAATTGCATATCATCGGAATTTGTATAACTATCGAATAATGTTGGAAATGTACGTTCAAAGACTTCTTGAACTTCTAACCAAACAATTGATTGATGGGAATTATGAGCAGCCCATCTTTTAAAAATAAGAGAAAGAAATTTTGATTAGAAAAAGTAATGTTAACAAAATATAGTATATTAATAAACGATATTTTCATTCTGAAATTTACTAATTACTTTTTATTTGAATAATATTTAATAGATTTCGGTTAATAAAGAATATGAATTTAAAAAAAACGATAACAACATGTCGATCATAAAATATTATCTTTTAAAAAACATTCGTTTACATATATTCAATATGAAGTTTCAATATTTTAACTGACTTTGAAATATCTTTTCAAGAAAATGCCAAATATTTTGTAACCATAAATAAAAATCTTATCAAATAAAAAAAAAGTAGAATACATTTTTTCTGTTAGATATTCATAGAAAATTTTTTTTTGATATTGCAAAGTTAAATTAAGTTATTTAATTCAATTGTCTTGTATGGAATACCAATTATTTTTAAATTAAATGAAAGTTTTTGTTGTAATAGACAACTGTATATAGATAGTGCTTGAAAGTTGATCATGAAAAAGCTTGAATACTTTTATCGTATACTTTTTTATGAATATTGAACATAAAAATCGCATTAATTTTGATGATTATTAATCGGAATCAATCAATAATCTTCTCGTAAACTTGAATCGTAAGTATTAATTAATAAAAATAGTCGTTTTTCTTTACATTTAGAATAATATCAGTATCGAGATAAATAGTAAATAACGACGAATGATCCAGATGAAATTGCTAGTTTTTGATAGACTCTTTTCTCAAGTTAAAGAAAGTTTCGTTAGAATAACCGAAGATAGAGAACTTTGTGTAGATTTTATTGATATGTTCTTTGCGAAATAAAAATTTGTCTTTCACCTTTGCTCAACATTTTACTGGAATAAAAGGTTCGTTTTTCTTCATTAAATAATTGTACATGCACTATGCGAAGACAATATCATAAAGTACAGAGATGTATCTGTTTTTTGAGACTCAATACCAAATCTGTTGATAAAGTTCCCCTATTAGAAAAACTGCCTGACTGTTCATTTTTTTAAACGACAATTAATTAGGTAAAAATTTCAGTTCGAACGCGTGTCATTTTGCAGTTGAGCAAATGATGTTTTTGTAATATCGAATATCTTTAACATTATACGAGAACGACAAACGCTTATTTCGAAAAGAACATATCAATAAAATCTACATCAAATTCCATATCTTTTGATATTCGAACGAAACTTTCTTGTCCAATCTAACTTGAGAAAAGAGTTTATCAAAAAGCGGCAATTTCTTCTGGATCAACCGTTTACATTTAATTTAAAAAAAAAGTTTATATTATTTACAATGATAAATGATGATCGTCTACGTATCGAAATGTAACCATAAACTTAGACTCAAGTGTTAGAACTAGAGCAACCTTCATAATTATTATTTAAAAATAATCGTGACATAATTTCAATGACATAAGTCATTAAATAAAAAGCTCTTTCAATATATTTCAAAATTACCTGTACAATAGTTGAAAATTACTTCTCATATCAATCATTGTTTTTTCATAATTTAATTTATTTGTATCAGAAGTTAATGGTGAAAAAATAGCTCGTGATAAAAAATGTTTCCATTGTTCTTGTATTTTTTCAGTAGAATTTATATTTAAATATTCATGTTTTTGTAAACAAATAAAAATTAAATTAATTAAATCATATGATAAATTTGATGTTAAATGAAAACCAAGTCGAAATTGATAATAAAATTTTTGAAGAAATGTTAAATTAAATAAATTATTTGTATTTGATATATTTAATATACGACAAAATATTCGTACTAATTCATTTAATGATGGTAATGGTTCATCAATAAATTTTTTAATTGTTACTTCAAGAAAACTTTGTTTTATTTGTGTAAATTCTTCATTATCAACTAGAATATAATCAACAAGAGCATCTAAAGATTTTATTTTAAAATTCATTTGATCATTTTCAGGAATATTATTTGATAATTTATGTAATTTATCAAATGTATCAGGCCATTGATTTTCTAATTCTTGATTATTATGAGTTAAATGTCGAATAAATTCATCCATTATATGTTTTATAAATATAAATATATAAAGAAATTCTTTCTAATATTGTTATAAATGCATCAATATAACTTAGTGCAGAAAAAAAACAACATCAATGTTATATAAATTAACAGAACTGATGAAAAAAAAAAATTCTTTTTTTTTCTCCTCTACTAAGAAAAAAAGTCTTTTTATCGAATAACATTTTTTCTCTTTATTTTCATATTAATTCTTGCGTCAATACAAATATATATATCTATATACATAAGAAATCAAAAAAAAAAAATAAATGTTTTTAATTACGAGTATTTGCAATATTTTCTCTTTCATCGAATTGATTTAAATCTAATGTAAGACAATGACTAGTTATACAATCACCAGGCTAAATACAAAGCATAATAAAAAACAAAAAACAAAGGAAGTTTTTACTTCAGGATAAATTCCAACAAGGGCATCAGCACGTGAATAAAATTGTTCTTTTAATGATATAACAATACATTGAAATTCTGATGCAGATTGTTCACGAATAAAATCAGCTACTTTACCAATATTTGTATTATCAAGAGCAGCATCAACTTCATCAAGTAAAAAGAATGGAGCTGGTTTAAAACTAAAAACAAAAAAGAATATATTTTTAATAGTATAAATATAGTGATTAATAAAGATTAGTTTTTTCTATTTGTCCATGTTGAGAGATTTCAATGGCATATCTTTTGAGAAAAAGGACAAGATTACATTATTTGTTTTTGTAGAAATATAATGTTGCAATCATCTTCTTTTTGTGTACTCAAAAAGTGAGTACACTACTAAAATCGGTCAGTGTGTCCGGCCGTCCGGCCGTTCATTCGATAACTCTTCACAATTACATTCGATTGAGCTGAAATTTTGTGCACAGAATTGTCTCATCAATATCTCGGTCGAGTTCGAAGATGAGAAAGATCCGATGAGAAATGGCTGAGTTATCGAAAAAATTATCACTATTCACCAGACCACCCCTGAGGGGGGTACAGGGATTCTTTCAAAAAAATTTCTTTTCTTAGAAATATTTTAAATATATATGAATCGACTCAGTTTTTAACGCTGATTCCGAATATGATATTGGTTTTGAATGAAATCGTAACTTTTTAAGTGAAAATTGCCTAAATAAGGTCCCAAAATGTACAAAATCTGTATCCTGAGGCCAGTGTGCCTAAATATGTCTCGGGTAACTAGCAGTTTTGGGGTGTTCTAGGTGCATGGCTTTGTCGCTACTAAAAAGAGTTATCAAATGGAAAAAATCAGAACTCGATAGCTATTAATATTGGTGGATTATTATGAAAATACTGATGTCTCTGTGTATCACATATCTTTAATAGATCCATGTGGTTACCTATGACCATAATGTCGCTAGATAAAAGCCCAAATCCATTCTGGAATAACTCCTCCTACTCAGTTTTCTAAGCTGATCACGAATCTGAACTCGTTTTCTGTGATTTCTAAAGATATAATATCACTTTGAGAGTTGAGTCAATGATCACTTTAGAGGATTACCTATAGCGTCGTCCAAGCTAACTTGGCTCCCCAGTTTTTTTATTCTTACAATTAAGTGGCAAAAGATGTTTCTTGATGAGATCTATATCTTGTAGAAAAATAAGCCTAAGATCTCGTGCAGCACATGAGAAAAATCCAAAATACTATCTCCCGCAGTGTAATCTTCGGATTTACACAGTTTTTGACTTCTAGCACTTGTTTTATTTGATAACTTCCTCACTTGAGTAGAATGAATTTGTAGATTAAACTGTTTTCCGTCCAATCGAGATGTCTCAGAGCTCAAATGGCCAAGCCGTTCACGAGATACGGTCAAAATGCTGATCATAGACTCAAGATAGCTAGTTTTTAGACGGTTCGATCAAAATCAATTTGTGGTCAATTCTTTTTACTTTTTGAAGTACACATAACTTTCGGATAAAATCCGAAGTTTCCGCATTTATTTTTTAAATAGATACACTATTTAGAGATTAAATAATTTCAATCATTTGTTATCAATGGTGTAATTTTATTGAGAAAAAATTTATTATATATATTTTTATAAGTATCTATTCGATTATTCATATTTTGATTACATAAATATTTGAATTTAAGATTATTTCTGTTATCTTAAATATTTTAAGTGAGATTATATGAATAATGAATTATTTAATATTATAAAAACAAACCTTCGTAAAGCAAATAAAAGACAAATAGCTGCAACAGTTTTTTCTCCACCAGATAAATTTTCCATAGCTTGAAAACGTTTACCAGGTGCAACACAATTATATGTAATACCACCACGATATGGTTCTTCAGCATCTTCAGCTGTTAAACAAGCAACAGCAGCTTGAGAATTTGTTAATGATTTATAAATATCATCAATACATGATGATACATGTTCATAAAGTGCATTAAAACGATCATAACGTTCTTTTTTTATTTTTTCAAATGCTTGTCGTGCACGTTTAGCTGTATTACGTGCACGTTCAAATTCAGCATTTGTTAATTCAAATGTTGTTTTAACTTCACGTGTACGTGCATCTATAGTTGATGTTTGTGGTAAATGTTTTTGTAATTGAATTTCAATATCAGACATTTGTTTTATTAATAATTTTTCTTCTTTATCAACTTGTTCATAATTTATTTTTTTAAGATCATCACGTAAACGTTTAAAATTTAATTCAAATCTATCTTCGATATCATATATTTGTTTTGTATCTTGTTGACTTGATAATGTTCCATCACCATTTGACATTGTTGATGAATCAGTTGTTGTTGTTGATTGTGTCATTAACATTGTTGTTGTTGTAGAATTATTTTGTGTTTGAGTACTAACTACACTTGTATCATCTGGTGATGATGTTTCAACTAGTGAAATAGCTGCCATTGAACCAGCATTACCACGAAATGGTAAAGAAATTTCATTTATCTAATTACAAAAAAAAGAAACTTGATATGATTAGGATTTTTGAACATTTTATTTATACTTTTTATATTACTATCAATCGTTTATTTTTAATAAAACTAACTCATCAGTAATCTCGTTAAATCTTTCGTACATATTCTCTATCTTTTTCTTGACACCCTCTGTATTACAAACATATCTGAGAAATACAGAATTCACTTTTTTTATTGTATATAAATATACCTTAGCTGTACGATAATAATTATGTCGATCCATACGTAATTTATCAATATCACTTTCAATAAGTTGTAAACGTTTTCGTTGTTCATTGTAATCTTTATTTAATTGAGTAGCACGTTTTGTACAATCAGCTATTTCACGTTCTTGAAATTCAATTTTTTTCTTATGATCTAATAAACGATCTTTTATTTCGCTAATTTCATGTTGAAGATCTTCAATAATCTAAATAAATTTCAAGATAATATTCTTAGATTTTATTTAAGAAACAAAAAATCAGTTAATCTATATACTTTTCGATATTTTTTTTCATTTTTTTGACATTTTTGTAATGCATCTTCTAATGCAGCAACTTCTTTTTGAATTTGTTCAGCATGACCAGCTGTATCACGAGATCGTTCAAATTCAAGCATTGTTTGAATTTTTGTTATTTGATTATCAAATTCTAAACGTTCTTGTGCTCGTTTTTCAGCTGCTTGTAATTCTCGATCTTCATATACACTTTGAAGAAAGAAAAAAAATTATAGAATTAAATAAAATAATATATATTTATTATACCGAATATTAGCTACATGAATTTGTTTACAAAATTCAGCAAATACAGCATCTTCAATTTTATTTTTTTGTATACGTAATTTTGATATACGTTTTTCTCGTTCATCAATTGATGCTTGTAAAGCATTTATTCTTGGCTAAATAAATGTATAATAATACTGATATCTATAAGAGGCCTATTAAGACCGACATAATCATATAACTACGAAACGATAATAAAACATAAATAAAGTTAAGGTTGAGATGAGACTCAGAATTTTGAGAGCGAAATTCGGAGACATATTTATTATTTCTATCATTAGATAAAAAATGAAAGTTTTCTCAAGTCTTCTATATAAAATTGAGGTGCGATCGTCCCTATTTATCGTACGCCTTAAGTAGGATGAATAATGTCTAATTTAATCAAGGTTATACATACTTCAAATTCTTCAAGTTTTGCTTGAAAATCAACAAGATCTTTTTCCATTAAAATTCTTTGTTTTTTTTCTGCTGTATCTTTATCTGTTTTTGAATAACGTAAACGACTTTCAAGTTGTTGTAATTGTGCACTAAAAGAAAAA
>JAJEKB010021841.1:0-39877 GCA_022393335.1 Macrotrachela quadricornifera | reverse complement strand
TTTTTTTCTTGGAGTGATTACATATTTTTCACCGATATAATCCTTGTCACCAATAATCTGTACGGATTCTTCAACGTGTTCTAATAATCCTGATTCTCGAAGAACTGTAATATCATATACACTTCCGTGGTAACATTCAGATACATGTACTATTGGATGACGAAAATCACAAGCTACTTGCACTTTTATTGCATAATTTGTTGGGCTTTTTGCATGATAATATTGTTTACGTTGTTCTGAATCGTGCGGTTCATGAATTGCAATAAAAGTCGAGTCAACAATTAATTTTTGATGTTGTTGAGGTTCATGTGGTGTTCTTCTGTTAGCTAGATCAGCAGGTATAGAAACGAATACTGGATATATACACGAATGTAAAATATCCACTACTGCTGATAAGGAATAATTCACCGCTTGTTGACTAAAATTGAATTCTGAAGCAATGTAACGTTCAGAATGATAATGTTTTAAGTACCATAATGTAACCACAAACAAATTTATAGGAGACAAATAGGATGTCGTGGTACTGTTTGCAAGTACCTTGTTTCTATGCGAACAATAATTCATTAATGGTTCTTCACACATAGCATATAATTCTTGTATTTGTTCAACGTCATGCCCAGTATGCTGTATGCAAGATGCATCAGTACGTTTCCATTCTGACCATGGACGCTGATCTAGAAAATATAAAAACGTGGCTCATAATGATTCATTTTGACCACTACTGTAAAAGCAGATAATGAGCTAAAAGCTGGATACATAAATCGCAAAAAGTTGATGTTACTTACTATCATTTAAAATTTGAATATGTTGCTGAATAGCAACTTTTTTCTCTACCATTTTTGTTTGTCTTTCTTCTTCAAGTTCTGGTGTACAATAATTACAGTTGCCACGATGACGATAATAGTTGTCGTACAAACCAGATTTTCCCGAACCAGTACATGTCCAAATTAACATCGAATCGCAATCTGTACAATATCTTCGACGATCAATTGGACCAGATTCACACTGAGCACAATGCCATTCAAGTTGTGGGGAAAACATAATTCAAGTGTGTTATGTATTTTTTATCGATAGAAAGTGTGTTAGAGAGTACGAAGAACAAAGTAATGTGAGAATAAAATCACAGCTAGAACAAGAGTGACTCGATTTGAATGTGTTGCTAGAATAGAATGGATAAAATATATACCGACCACAAAATGTGAACAAATACGACATGAAGCACGTTAAACACAATAAATACAAAGATGTACTTAAGAATTCTCATTTATAGTGATATATAGATTTCAAATAGTGATAGATCAATAGCATTATACATGTAGTATAAGTGGTAAGAAAATCAGATTTTTCTTATGCGTAGATAAAAAATCAATGCTGAACTATCAGTCAAGTTGGTCACCCCCATAGTTATATCTATCGTTTCAACGACAAAAAAACGTTTTTTATTTATCACACTGAAAATCGTTTTTTATGATAAATGGGTATTTTGGACAATACATCACCGTTTAAACGCTGTAACGTTAGATATGGGTTGGACGGCAAAAGAATATTTCCCCAACTAACTGGATAACAGGTGATAAGCCTATGGAACATGATGATGATGATTAGATATTGAATTAAACTTCGAAAATTATTTCTTTTTATACAAGTCAGATCGAATCATTTAAATTTGTATAACGTCTAGAGTTAAGTAATCAATTGAAAAAAGTCAAGAATGTTATACTCTATTTGTTAAATACACATGTGGGCTAAAACTTGTTGACAGAACACAAGCTCGATCTCTCTCATCACTTCCTTCCTGCTGATAAAAGGCTATTATATAAAGGAAAGACATGTTTTTGTTGTAGAATGGCAATGACAGATGAAGAAAAAGAAGAGAGAGAGAGAGAGAGACGATTCATGCTATGCACGGTTGCAATGCTCTTTTATTTTGTGTATGACGTATTAACTATCTATCGTATGTGCTGTGTCTCTGTCCTATAAATATTCTATTTATTATTGACTAGACTCGATAACTGTTGGAAAGATGAAATTTTATTTATTTTCTATTTTACTTCTCATTCTTGCAACAACAATTTATGGTAAGAATATCTGAAAAGTTTTTTAGAAATCAGAAACGTAAACTCTGTGTGAAAAAGAAAATCCGTAACTACTCAAGACGTATAACTCAAATTCTCTATGTTCGTTTTAGACGACACATTAGTTGTTGCTGCGGCTGTAGTAGCACATCCTGAATTTGAATATCGTATTGTTAATCGATGTTTAGCCGCTAATGGTCAGTATGTAAAAAAACAGCCATCACCAATTACTGAAGTAGAATTGAACAAATATGGTCAAGAAGGATGGCAACTCTGTGGAATATTGGCATGTTACAACAACAAAATGTTCAGCGGCTATATGCTTTCAGATGGTCGATTGCTCTTTAGACGACTGAAATCAGTGAAACAAACACCATCGGGTTAAACATTTCGAACTCTTTTTTTTTGCTTTGACATATACTCCAGTTAAATCCAGAACTAATAGAACTTTGCCATGATTTTATAACCTACCTTGTTCATTAAAATATTGTATAGTCTGTCCAGTAGAACTCATCAGGTCAAACATTTTCGAACCTGATTAATTAAATATTCACTCTTCACAAATTCAATAAAATCTTTATACCTGAATCTGATACTAAGCTCACAAATACTAATTGCACTTTTTCGATCATTTACATGGGCTACTATCGTATCCTACACTTTGTTCAATCAATCTTGAGATTTTTTTAATGATTGTTAAAGCAACATTTGTCAGTAAAAGTTAAAATCTCTTTCAAACAGAAATATACAGGAAGAAAATAGTTTTTGCTTTGTACATTATAAATAATTCCAACTTGTATACTGTTCTCTTATAAAGTGTGTTTGGAAGAGTTAAAATTCAATTTTATTTTTGCTTTATTTGATTCATAAATTAATTTACATTAATAAAAAACAAAGAATTTTTCTTTAGAGATCAATAACTAAAATAAATCAACGATTTAAAAAACACGGATTTATGCTTAGCAAAAGAAAACATTAGGCTATTCCATCCACAAGAATATTTACTCTTCTAGTCGCAGTAAAAAGAACAATTATCAAAGGAATCAAGATATTGACAACATTGATGAGATAGATTATAGAGAGTCAAGCATAGGATTTACATGATTTACTGCCGTATAAACATTTATTTACAAATAAATTTTTCTTTATAACAAATTATATGATTAAGTTAGATAAATCTAATGATCACAATAGAATATTTTTTGTTTCCTATGTCAAAAGTTTCGTGAAAACCTATTAAAATTTAAGTATAGTGCGTAATGAATCTTATAAATAAAAAAATACCTATTCTGTGTCAAAGGTTTATTTTTCATGTCAAAAATTTGTAAAAGTGCGCTGAAGTGTAAGTATAGTTAGTAATGAACTTTATGAATTAAAGAAAAAACTATTTTATGTTAAAGATTCATTTTTCGTGTCAAACGTTCGTTGAAATTTATTAGAATCTAACTATAGTTCGTAATGAACTATATGAATAAAAGAAACAGTACTTATTCTATGTCAAAGGTTTATTTTTCATGCCAAATGTTTGTAAAAGTCCGTTGAAGTGTGACTATAGTTCATGTAGTTTTTTCCCTAGACTGAAAGGCTAGAGTCTGCAAAACGTAAATTCACCTCTGTCTGTCTGTCTGTCTGTCAGTAACGAGGTATGCTACAAATGACCATATAACAACTATGGTTGAAATGTCCACAGCAACTGTGTTCCAAATATCCATAGTAGCAATAGTACAAATGAACAAATAACAGCTATGGTTAAAATAACCGTAGCAACTATTATGTAAATTACCATTTGGTTAAAATGCTCATAGTAACCGTAGAACAGATGACCAATAATAAAAGTATGGTCAAGGTCTCTATCGTAATTGTTGGTACAAATGACCAAACAATAACTATGGTAAAAATCGCCATGGTGATTATGGTAATAGTGGCGATACCAAAGGCGTGATCAAGAAGCTCATTTGGTAATTATGATGCAAAGTATCATATGATAAAATTAGGTTTCATTTTTCTTTTATCAATAATGTGATATATAAATAAACGAAATAAAATTCTGGTTTTTTGTTCAAAAAGTGTCAATACATAACTAAAAATCATGAAAATATATATACTAATATTTATTATTTGAAAAATGAATGACGATATGGATGCAAACAAATCGTCGCATAAACGTAGTTTCTTTTTTGATACTCTACGTATACGAACGACTACAACGACTGGACATGGTCTTACCTATGTAACGTAATCTCAGAGGATAAAAATTATGAATAAAATTTTATTCAATCAGTGACTTTTTCGAAAATCTATTTACTTGTCCTTTTTAATCGACATACTGATATGCTGGAAAGTGCTTGGAGATTTGTGAAAAATATCTTTGCTGGAATATAAACGTGATATGTAGTTTTATATAATTTCTAACGAAATTTTCATGAGAAAAATCAAGTATATCCGCATCAGTATTTTCTTTTCAGTCTAAGGCCAAGTGAATCGATTTTCAATGAACGTTACTTGTTATATAATATAAAAATAAAATTCAAATTTATAACATTAAACATATGCTTGTAAATAAAATTGAAAGTTTTTTTTATATCTTACTTTAGTTTAAATTATTTATATTTCTTTATTATCGATGTTGTTTATGTTTTAAATAACTTTTTCCTGTTAATCAAAGTCTATGAAATCAAAAAACACTATTTTCGGATAAATAACTAACTTTTATTGAATGATGAATAATTGATTTATTTTTTTAAAAAACAAATATTACAATAACTAACCTACAACTACATTACAATGAATTAAATTGATTCTGTTTTAGGATATACGTATAATAATAATACATGTTACTTATTGAAAAATAAGTACACACGGAAATTGATGACATTTCAGGCAGACACGTTTATGTCCGTCTTTATCGTAATAACATATTTGATGTTCCATATGACAACAACAATATTCTGCAATACCATTATAATCATCACATATTATTAAAAAGCCACATCCATATGATGATGCACGAAGGATTTGTTCAGCCACTTTTATATAAATAAGAAACTTTGAGTTATATTACTATGAAAAGATGTAAGATAATTTGTAATATAATTGTCTTTATATAGAAAATTGTTAAGAACTTACTTGTGGTCACGAATAGATGAAAATGACTTACACGTGACGTCAAGTATTACTTAATTAGCATGATGATGGCATAATTATTAATATAAACTATACGAACTATGTGTTAATAATTATTTTATATTAAAATTTGATTTATTAGATTGATCTTGAATAAATCACTCAATAGTTATATAAATAAGAAGTATTTTAATTATAAGAAACAAAGACATTAATACAGTAATACTAAAAGCTTTTTAAAAAGAAGGAAAGAAAACAAATATAATTCCTTCATCCTATAGAGGAAAATTTTAATATTATCTCAAATCTTTAAAAATAATCGATTTCTTGATGAGTATCCTGTTTAATATAATATTTTCTTTTATGTATTTAATTTTTTAATTATTTAGTAAATATATGACTCTTTATTTTATTGAGAATTAATCATAGATTTCTATTACTCTTATAGCGAAGTGGAATATTAAAAGTATATTTATCAATTAATTTAAAAAGAAAAAAAAGAGAGAGAAAGAGACAAACTATTGCCCGTTTCAAAATAAAAGGCGGGTGGATATGTTCTGAATAACTTTTGATAAAAACAAGATAGAGAGCTGTGGTTTTCACCGTTAAAAAGAGCAGATGAAGATGCATCGAACCATATAAGACAGTAAATTTTAAGTTGGTCTTTTCAAACCTTATTCAATAGTTAAACAAGAAAAAAAATGCCTTAAAAACAGGTATGATTTTTCCAGAAAAAAATGAAAAAAAGTAATGAAAACTGAGGATTTTTACGGAAATTGCTAGCAAAGTGGGCTAGAATTGTCGAATATAATATTAAGAAGTCACAAAGCAGTAAAGTTTTGATTCAAACTTTTTATATAGTTTTGTAGCCCGTCAGCTGATGATTTTAATTCACTCCTCAAAGTTTAAGATTTGTTCTATCTTCATAGAGCAATAATCTACCCTTTCAAGATGACCATAGATCACTATTTATTTATGAAATAAATTCCAACAGTTCTATATGAATCGATACGCTGCAGTCAACCTCTTTTCAATGGTGAAAACCGCAGCTCTCTATCTTGTTCCTATCGAAATTTGTTCAAAAAAATACCCACCCGCCTTTTATTTTCAAACGGACAATAATAAGTGTCTAATAAAATACATATACAAAGACACATGTAAACAAACGGTAAGATCTTATATACATTTATTTGTTTTTTGCTTAAAAAATTTAAGAACATCTTATTAATAGTCGAACAATTTCAGACTGAAACAAATGATTCAGTATTCATATTAATATTGTTGCCTCACTGTATTATGATATACAATTATTTTCATTAAAGAATTTAATTGATAAATTAATTGGACAAGAGTTATTTTATTTTCATCGAATTTTTTTTATAGTTAGTGATTTTTTTCTATATAAACAATTAATATTGATTTATATAATTTTAAACGCTCTATTTTTTATACCAAATACTATATTTTTGAATTTAAAATTGGTCGCAATATTGATTCATTATATCTATTTTATTTTGTACTGTATTTCGAAAGAAAAATGTTTATCATAACATATTAAATTGTGATAAATTTATAAAATAATTTCATTCATTTAGTACAGTAAAATTCAGACAATAAACATGCATGTATTCACATAGCAAGAGTAAATTTATTTCACCTTTTTGGTCGATTACTGTTAAAAGAGTAATTTAGTACTCAAACATAAAAGTTCATTCTTTACAAGAATATCATGTCATATACAAGAAAATAAAGTTCAAATGTTTTTTTTTTCTATTATAAAATATTCAGATTCGAACTAAAATAAAAATTCATCAACTATTCGATATGATTCTTTTCATGTAAATCGCTTACATCCTTAATAAGAGTAATGAGTGTGCGGGAAGGGGAGGGGGAAAATGACCATAAAAGGAAAAATAGCTGTGAACAAATAAATAATTTAATTAATTTTTTTTGAAATTCGCATGTAAACAAAGCGTGCCTTATAAAAATTGTTTACGGTAGTAAATTCTGTACACGGCTCCGTATTTATTCATGGCTTGAGGTGGTGATGAGTACCGAGTTTCTGCTTTGATCATCGTAGTTGATAACGAGTGATTCAGTGCATATTTCTTCCATAATGCTGAATGACCTAATGTACTGATCGTGTTCATAGCCAAGACACGAGGAATAAAAGTAAGAAAAATAAAAAAGTCATCGACAAAAAAATACCGACGAAAAACTAGACAATAATAATTAAATAATCATAGCACTAAATATTTAGATAAGATGCGAAGAAAAATTCTATGAATTTTTGTAATTCATATATCTTTGCAACCATTTGATCAATTTCATCAAATAAAATAGTCATTTTACAGAGCATCTCTAAGTGTATTTATTGTGTTAAAAATAAAGGTTCTAGCTTAAGAATTAATGAAGTCAATCAAAGAAGTTTGTTACATGCGTTTTTCGTTCTCAAAAGATAACGAATAGTGCAGATTAAACGGCGCATTTCAGTATTTCATCATTGAATGCGTTGTATTGAAAAACAAAGTATATCACAAGATGCAGTGTGAAGCGCTCTACAATCTACAAAGTAAAGCAAATTTTATTTTCTAAAAAAAAAATCAAAATTTTGTGCGCCCAATTTTCGATGTTGTGAAAAGATTAATTTTTGATCTATATGAATGATTCATTTCATCTTTTTATCACCTAATATATTTTATTAAAAAAACATATATCATAAGACGCAGCTTGAAAAGCTCCACTATCTACAAAGTAAAGCTTATTTTAATTGCACACTTTTTGTTTAAAAAAAGAACAAATCGAAATTCTGTACGATCGATTTTCGATACTGTCGCATAGAATTTTGCTTATTTTGACAATGAAAAGTGCATAATTAAAATGACATTGGTGAAGTTAGCGGCAGACCCAACAAAAATCAGGAAACATTTGCCCAGCAATCTGTGTCCAAAAAGAGTAGCAGTGTCTTGTAGAAAATCGAATATACCATAATTTCAAAACCAATACATCTTATAAATCCAAGGAAAAACTTATATTTAATGATTGTTGCAGTATTTTAGAAGAATATTTATAACACATGAGTTGTGACAATATGACATTCAACAGTAGTCTTATACAACCCTAAAACTTAACATTTCTACATAGGACGCTTAGCATAGTGTTCCAACAATGGGACTACTAAGCAACCTAAACGTAAAGGTTTTGGATCGAAAAACATTCTTTCACTCAGGAGCGGCACAAAAAGGTATAGAAAGAAGGAGAGCACTCTAGAAGTTGAAGAAAATTTTCTTAAGTTTTTCAAAAACTGGGGGCATCCTCCTCAATCCCTTTCTCGATCACGCCAACTTCGTCTTGACCTTGTCCTTGATGAAAGGGTATACCATGCAAAGTTTAGTTGCACTGGCTATTACAGAGACCAAATGCATAAAGAACAGACAGACAAACAAATTTTGTTCCTTATATTGTATATAGATTTGTAGTAGAAGTTGAAATATGTCACATTAAAAATAAAACAACTAATGAAACGATTTTTATATTACTATTTTCTTTTCGTTTTCCTTCCATGAAATGTGAACGTATGTAGATGTTTGTAATCAACTCATATCGAGTGCCCTCTTTTCTATTGTAGAGGCAAAATGTAACTTTTAGACAATGATGAAATAATTTGTAGATGAAAAAACTTGTCTACACTATAAAAATAATGTTAAATTCAATTCGAATTAAATCGCTATGCAACTTCGCCCATTAGTTTTCGATTCTATATTATTATCAAAAACAAAGATTTATACATAATGGCTGACTGTACACAATAATTACTTTACGAATGATTATTGATAGTGTAGCTTTTTGTCAAGTATGGAAGCTTTGAAATTTACCATCTAGGAACAAATTGTGTCAAAGACATTAAATACTATTTTTTTTCTTTCTGTTGATTTGATAATATTTTTTATTTTCACTTAGATATTGTTTTTTTTTGTTTTCATTCGATTTTGTTGTGTGTATCTAATTATAATATTGGTTACGTAACTGAGAGAATGCAGTTTTCTTTGCATTTTTTCTTGATTAGTTTTACATATTTTACTAATACTTTTGTCGTTCCACAGACCTTATAGTTCAAATCATTATAGTCTACTTTTCATCTTTCAAAGGTCAAACATTGCATTTGATATTCTATATTTTGTCGTTTCATTTTTTAAACAAAAGAGAATTTTGGTATTAAAGCCTGATGCAAGAGACAATTTTTTGTCCTTGATTACCTCTCTTTCTCTCTTCATATGCATCGAGTTACCTTTTTCTTTCTTGATTTTTTTTATCTTTCTCTTTGTACAAAAGCATAATCCAATGATGTAGATATTGTCGTCACCATATTTCTATTTTAGTGTATGCAACGAGCAAATATGAGTTATATTTTGTACCTCTTTTTTATGTCAATTTTGCAGCACAAAATTGATGAGTGAGAGAAAAATCGAAAAAAGAAAGATTCTTTTGAATATTTTAATCAAATATATTTAATTAGTTTATCTAAAAGCTCAATTGAAAAATATTTATGTCTAGACACCATATGATTATGCATTTAATCTAATGTATAAAATTCTATAACAACAACATTTATTCTCATTAGAAATAAATATAAATTTATTGTAAAAGAAAATGATTTGGTGTTTGATAGTGTAGTATTCTTGTTTATAATTAGAAAAGAGAGATATAACATAGCTATTCATTTTACTGATTGTTTATTTTAGATTATGTTATAGCATCATTTCATTAACCCTTTCACGGCGATTCGATTTTTCGAGGAAAATGAGTTCAATATACAGATTTTCATGCATGTTCGTCTTCGATAAATGTATTCATGGATATTTTCGATGTACGGGAAGTATCCAGTGACGAATATGGATTTTTCCAATGACATTTACCATGTTGGTTTTTCCCCATCTTCTCATCCTCTGTGATACATGGGATTTTTTCGACTGATCTATACATGCATATATAAATACCGAAAGCATTCTAATCGACATAATGAAAAAAGCTGAAGTCATATCCTCAAAGTTTACAATTTACATGGCATTCGAAGAAACCGATACGGAGGAAAGTGTCGACTCGCAAAGTGATGTGAGTAGTTTGGATGAAGGCTTTTCCAGAATGCAATTCGAATCGTCAAGCTCCGAAGAACAAGTTACAGATGATGATGATGATATGGGTTCGGAAGTCTGGGACGAAATAGAATCAGAATCGGATACCGAATTCTCAGAGGATTATGGAATGATGGAAGAAGCATCGACAACATTGGAAGATGGTATGATCAATCCCATCGATTGTTATCGGCATTTCATCACTGATGAGATCATTCATCTCATGGTTCGTGAAACCAATCGGTATGCAAAGCAGTACGTACAAATACAAAGCTTACCAAACGCTCAAAAACTCTTCAGCGGCAACCAACTGCTAATGAAGAAATGTTCAAATTTTTGGGCATCATTCTCGGAATGGGATTAGTACAAATGCCAGAAATAGACTACTATTGGAGCAAAAGCAAGCTGTTTGGATCTGAAATCATTCAAAATAGAATGTCAAGAGATGGATTTGAATTACTTCTCAAATTTTTTCATTTTTCGAACAATCAAGAAGCACAGGATGATCAAGACAGATTGTTCAAGCTGAGACCACTTTTAGATTTATTGAGAACTAGATTTAAGTCAATTTACGTTCCTGGCTCCGTTATTTCTATAGACGAAACAGTGGTGCCATGGAAGGGAAGACTTTTATTCAAACAATATATTTCTGGGAAAGCGCACAAGTATGGGGTCAAGATATACAAGCTGGCGGCTACTAATGGATACACCTGGAATTTTATGATTTATACTGGCAAGCAGAATCCAACAGCTGGTGTTGGACACGCGCAAACTGTCGTACTCAATTTGACAGATGGTCTTCTCGAATGTCATCGCACTGTAGTGGTTGACAATTTCTTTACAAGTGTTTCTCACGCAGAAAGTTTATCGCGAAATGATACGTACCTCATTGGAACATTGAGAAGCAATCGTGCTGGATCGGCATATGTAGTTGTTCAGAAAGAGCTCAAACGTGGCGAAGTTTATGGTCTCCAGAATAGTAACGTCGTGAAACTGATCAAATGGAGAGACAGACGAGATGTTTTGATGATATCCACAAGGCCATCACATTCGGCAACGTTGGTAGACACTGTAAAAACCAAGAAAGTCAATCAACGCATTATGAAACCACCGGTTGTTCTTGATTACAATAGAGGAAAACAAGGTATAGATTTGTCAGACCAGTTATCAACATACTACACATGCCTTCAACGATCCAAAAAATAGTATCACAAAGTGGCGTTTGAGATGATATTTGGAGTGTCGATAGTGAATGCTTATTTAATTTATAAAGAAAATTATGACACAAGAGATATGACGATGCTACAGTTCCGTGAAAGTCTTGTGCGATCTTTACTCCCTGGTGCACCATTCAAAAATCTGAAACCGGGCCCAATAGAAGGTTCATCCAGCCAAGCGAAGCGTAAGCTCGCAGACCACAAGCTTGAAGAAATGGAAGGACCCGCACGTGATGTTCGAAGAAGATGTGTTGGTTGCTATGAGAAGATTCGGCAACAGCAATCAAGAGAAGCAAGCGCAGCGTCGGCAAAGAAAATAAAAACCTTCTGCCCTGATTGTGATAAATTTTTTTGTCTTGATTGTTTTAATGAGAGGCACTTTGCTATGAAATAAGAGGTTAAAAACTACAGGAGGCAAAAAGATTGCACGTTATTTATAGTTCCTGCCTCAAGAAGGGCGAAAAAAGGTGTTTTTCTATACAGTTTCTTCTAAAAGTATAGCGTGGCCCACCGGTGGGTCACATCGCCGTGAAAGGGATAATTAATGTATTTTATTGCATTGGATAAGTGATACAATTTAATGTTTATACTTCTGGATTGTTGTATACATAATAATACCCATTACTGGATTTTAATGCATTATACAGTTTTTTCATAATGATTTTTCTTATTTATTTTCTAATAATGTTTTATATTGCATTTTTATATTATGACAGATTCTTGTAACAGTTATTAATAATTCATAATAATTCATTAAAGTTCATCTTTAATATTGCTAAGAGTTCATAATGATTTGTTAGAATTCGTTTTTGATAATTTTTCATAGTTCATAATCTTTCATTAGGATCCATTTTTAATAATATATTTCGATACTTTTTAATGTATATGTATAAGTTAAAATGGTGAGGATATTTCATTAAAATACAATCTACATCTATACAGTTAAGCCATCTGATGAGACGCTTGAGCAAGGTCGAAATCGCGATAACATTATGCTTTAACGCATATACCCCCAAAAAACCGTCATAAGAGTCTCTTAGCAAGGACAAAATCATGATCACGGTAGCTTGGCTCACCCTTTGTTATGAATACCTATCCAATTTTTTTGAATTCCTTGTGAATTTAACTGAGTTGTGATTAGGTTGTATACTTTGTTTATGATCGATATTAACTCTGATCATTTGAACAAGTATATACTACCAAAAGCTGTCTGAAGAGTCCCTTAGCAAGGACGAAATCATGATCATGGTAGCTTGGCTCACTCTACCCTGCGTAATTACAGTGAGATGTTTGTTCTCTCGATTATGAATGTAAGCTATTGCTATCAAATAATAAGAATACTGAATTGTTTTTATTATAGTCATGAATTCATCGTCTTACAATGGAACGGTTGGACATGTCAAGCGAGATATCTTGAAATTTTTCGGCCATTCTCTTGCATTCAGTGTCAAACTACTAAGGCCAGAATATGAGCTGCTGATGAGCAGATCTGATTTAGATACCAAAATTTCAATCCGTAGAAATTTACGTATAATAGGATGCTCCGACTATGTTATAATACATTTAACTAATCTTGAAAACTTTAATGCATTGATATTTAGGGCTTAATTTTTGAATAACATTCTGAATTCAGATCGATGTTTTCTAAGTCGTTCGAAGCATGTCGATATCAGATAGCCAGATTGAGACAAGAGAATAATCTCTAGTTAGATATTACGCTTAAATGCATTAATGCATTATTTTCTAACAATTTTACAACTGATATTCTATTGGTTTTGCATAATTTCGATCAAATAAAATTTTCCATTCGTTCTTACAGAGATTTTCTACCCCACTTATTCACTGTATATTATCTATATCAGATATATAGAGATTAATTTCTTGATTAAAAAATAAATATTCTCAACGTTGCAAAGCATATTCTTTCATTGACGGAACATAATTTTGGTTCCGAAGAGCAAACGACAACGACTGCTGACGAGATGTCTGCTTCAAGAATGTTGTTCAAAGTTTTGAAAGAGTTTAAAGACAGCTACTTGAATGAACTTTTCTCTTATGACACTCTTGACTTCGATGATGAGTTTGATGGAATATCCGAGGAGGAAGAGAGTAGTGAAGAGACGGACGAGTATGATGAGATCCAAGACCGAGATGTTCGAGATTATTTCACGTTAGAAGAAATGGAAATGATCGTTGATTGGGTGGATCAGCACCCGAACTACACAATATCAAGTATTAAGAATCGATTTCGCAAGGTTAAATCAATGTCATATATCCAGAGATTCAGGAAATACATCGATCAAAATGGTACCAGGGTGGACAAATTGAATAAAATCAAGGAATTTATGTTAAACGAATTTCATTTGAAAAGAACTCTCGAGAAAGAGGCAGTGCACGATGCTGACCTGCAATTGTTTGCAGTGCAAAAGGCAAGAGAATTGGAATGGGACAGTTTTGTGGCAAGTGAATCATTCATTACAACGTTCAAGAAGCAAAATAGAATATCATCAAGACGATACTACAAATTGGTCAGTAGGTCAACAAATACGAGAAAGGCATGTTCTCTTGAGGGTAATTAGTCTTATCAAAATCTGTTGTAGTTCTGATCGTTTAATTGATTCTAGATGCTCATCATTGGGTTGAAAATAATCGATCATTGCTGGCTAAATATACACCCAATCAGATATTAAATAGTGATCTTTGTTCTTTTCAACAGGAGTATGTTGCACCACGTACTCTCTCTTACACAGTTGAACGAACTACACTAGTGGCTGTGAAAAAGAAGTACAATATCACTCACTCATACACGGTACAGCCTATTTGTTCGGCTGATGGTCATCTGCTGGATAAGTTTCTATTAATCCTCCAGGAAAAAGCCAATAGCTTCGGCCCAAGAGTCCAGAGAGATCTAATCGTACCACCTAACGTGGTAGTACGAGCATCTAAATCTGGAAAGAGTAGTAATGAGATTCATCATATTTTTTTAGCACAGGTGCTTCATCCTTGTGCTCCAGACGAATTCCTTTTGATACTCGATTCTTGGAAAACTCAAACTGGTCTAGATAAATTTAGAAAAGTTTTTCCAGATCGGAAAAATAGCTTGTTAATCCTGCTTGAAGGATCAACTGGTCATATACAACCACTGGATTCATCCGTATTTCGTTCGTGGAGACGATTTCATGAGAAAATCGAACACTACACACATATTAATCGAACAGAGATTGATATGACGTATCGACAATACTTTATCAACCTCCATTCCTTCATTCATAACCAGTTATCTGCTCCAGTCTTTCGAAATCTAATCAAGTCAGGTTTCATCGATGCAACGATAGTCAACGGTACTGTTCGAGAAATCAATAAACCGAAAGACGTTTGTTTCAAATTCCACAAAATTTTTTGTTCGATATCTGATTGTGAAGAACGAACTCTCTTAATATGTGCTTGGTGTAAAAAGCACTATTGTCACTACCATCTTGTTCAAGACCTACATCTTCATTTGTAGTCAATTGTGTTGATGTTCTAATTGCGCTACTTATCATTTTGAAATCAAATAAAAAGAAAGGATCCTATTGATCACTAGCTGTTATACGTAAATTTCTACGGATTGAAATTTTGGTATCTACATCAGATCTGCTCATCAGCAGCTCATATTCTGGACTTAGTAGTTTGACACTGAATGCAAGAGAATGGCCGAAAAATTTCAAGATATCTCGCTTGACATGTCCAACCGTTTCATTGTGAGTGCTAATTAATTAATTATCACGTATTTAAGAATCATATATTGCTATACTACTATGATTCATAATATCTGGAGCGCGTATTATTACTCAAATATCGATGGGTAAGTGAGCTCCAAATTTGGAGTTTACGCAGTTTGGAGCTAGCTTAACTTGACCGTAGTGAGAAAGGAAAGAGAAATTATTTATTTGCACAAGCATATCATGCGAATACTCACTTCAGGATATTTGACTAGAGCCTTTTCATATTCAGCTTTAGAGAGACTAAAGAATGGACCCGATGGATGTTGTGTCAAAAAATCACTGACCATGTTCGATCGACCTTTTCCTTTTGAATGAAATGGAGCTTCTTCTCCAAAAAATCAACGTTTTGAACATACCTCACCCGAACGAAAAGTGCTCTCATCATGAACTAAAATTAGATAGAATACAAGCTGTGATTTGATCTTTGATTTTGAATAAAGGCACTTACAAATTAAAATACATGGTGGATTTTGAGTCGGTAGTGTCCAAACAGGTTTATCATCGTTCGAGACTCGGTAATAGTAATCTTTTCGATCAAGAAAGTAGTTGATGAATTCTTGACAATATTCAATAACGTCTGGGCGTTCATGCCCTTCGAAATATGGTCTTTGGGAGTTCTCTTTGAATCGACCGCCCCAACATCGTAAATCCAAACGACACGAAGAAATTGATCGAATCAAAGCCGCGTTATCATTCTTTGTTAAGTTTGTCGTTTTGTAATACTGTTCATCGATGAAATTTGCTAAATTAATGACTGTAAAGTCGGCAGACTTCTTTGAACATTGTTCAAGTGTAAATTGTTTAGCATCATTTTCTATTTCTGGGAAATAATCATAAAATTCAGCGTTGTGCTTACCACCACGATTTTCACCTGGAAATTCTTCAAAATCACCAGAAACGAATATTTGTGACCACTTGTGTGCCGTTTGAGCTTTTAATGATCCAATATCACGTAAGAAGTCATTACAGTCATTCCAAGAAACGCCAAAACGTCTCAATGACATGTAAAGTAACACGCTGAGGTATTTTAATGGACATTGAGCTTTACATAATTCGAATAAATCAGCAATATCACTTATCGTAAATTTCTCATTGAAATCATCGAATTCCATCTCAGTTTCTTCCTCAGACGAGCTAGTGTTGATTTGGTTGTTCAGATGAGCTGTTGATAAACGTTTTTGCCGCATACCACTAAGTTGTAAACGACACTTCGAAGGTGGTGACATAACAAAGATTAATAATAATTAACGATGAATAATGTAAGGGTTAATTTTGAACAGGTTGGTTAATGTGTGTTTTATTCAATAAATCAGCCCGCTATATATAGGATCATGAAATCAGAAGAGAGAGATAATACTACAGAGAGAGTGATATCACAGACCTGGAGAACATAGTACGAATACAGAGAGAGTGATATCAAAGACCTGGAGTAGATAGATCGACAACTCTTTTAGAAGAATATAGCAAAAAAGTGATCTTTAAGTTAAAACAGCTTTTTTATCCACAATCCGCTTCCAAGGTTTTCCAGAAAACCGCCAAAGATCTCGGAAGTATGTCTGTTGGACTGAGTATCGATTTTAACCTATTTGACTATATTTTGACTATCTTACGAGAGAATAGGAAAAAACGAGAAAAAATCACTTGACCGATTTTCAGGGGTCTCCAGTAAAATCGAGTTTTCTCAGCAAGGAAATGTGGTTTTTGAAAAAACTCTTTGTAACTTTGTAGCTACACATCTAACCAATCTAACCATGTCAAAATATTGGCTCTATCATTTCTCAAAAAACCTGTGATAGACTTGCAAAATTAAGTCCCAGTTTTTTAGTCTTGGTGTTGGAAAACCATTTTATGAGCCAATGCTTTGTTCTAAAAATTATTTAAAACCAGTTTCTTATTCAGTTTTTCATGCTCTATCGGAAAAACTAAGTTAAAAGATTCCAACTTGTAACATATTTGAAAAAAACAATGATTTATAAAAAGTTGTGAAATTACTCGTTTTCGACACCTTCCAAGTTTTTTCAATTTTTCACCCAGAAAAAAAAGTTAAAAAAACGCAGGGCACATATATTTTTGACCGCCGTGCAATTCTTTATCGAATGGTGTATAAAAATCAAAAAAAAAATTTCACTTTATTTTTGCTTTGCGTGCACCTTATAACGCGATTATATTTTATTTTTTGTCAAAAAAGAAAAAAAGTTCTTAAATTTTGATGCCTATTGTGTTGTTCTTTCATTAAATTGTGATGATAAAAAAATAAAATAGAAGTTTGAAAATACCTCATCCATTGCAAAACGTATGTTTCAGTTCTGAATACACAAGTTTTTGATTTATTTAATAGTAGATAACAAATATTTCTGAACATCGTTTTATTAAGAATGATATTTGTATCAGATTAATATTATTTTCTCGCCATTTAACTGTTCCTTATCGTAAGTTATATGACTATGTTAGATCAACTTATTGATTACAACTAAAATCTTTATTTAAGTCCTTCTATCTCGAAAGTTTCTTTTTCTCATTTCAAGCGTTCGTATAAACATATTAAAATCTAACTATAATTCATAATTAATTGTAGGAATTGAAAAATATTAACTTCTATTTCTCATCTCAAATATTTGTGTAAATACGTATTAGCTTATTCATAGTTCGTAGTTGAACAGATAAGTAAAAGAAAAACTTTTATTTTCTAGCTCAAATATTTGTAAACATTTATTAAAAAGTTTCTATATTTTATGTATCCTGCTTACTTATGTTTAGTAGTTCAATTTTGATTCGTAATAGTTCTACTTAATTATATATATATACCCTAGTGAATGTACTCATCAAGAGAGTACGACTTGCCAGCATGAGTACTCATATTACTCGCACGAGTACGGAAACAATTTCATGTGTATGAACGTACTCATGCGAGTACTCGTACTAGTTTTTCTCGATAGATTGTCTATAGACAACGACATGAGTACTCAATGTAGTACTCATATGAGTTTTTCATAGAATATTTAGCTAAACATCTATGCACTTTAATATAAAATGATAAATAATAATTATGTAATAAAGAAAAATCATGCAATTTTAAATGGAAAATAAAGAAAAATTCTTTTAATGAACTATTTATCTAGGCCCTCTATTACTTAATTTATGAGATATCATTGGATGGTGATTTTAAGAATAAAAGAAAGTGACTTTTCATTTCAAACTGTTAACTTGACGTGCAGGATACAATAATGATTTAAACATATTAATAAAAATTATTTTTAGTCTCATTTTATAAATTTAGATAATAGATTTATTATTAAAATACAATTTTTCAGATTAATGGTAAAACGTGGTGGAATTAAAGGCAATTAGCGGCTTTTGTTAAAAATCGTTAACAATTTTACATTATGATGACATATGAGCAATGTTACAGATGCATCATTTTTTAATTTAGCGCTGTTTTTCATAAATTATGCACGGTTATAGTTAGATATAAGTTGTTAAATGTGTATTTTTTTGTATTAATCTATACTGTATACTTATTTATAATCGCACTTTTCAATTTCACTGACTAAAATCTAATGTATTTTTCTTATGTTCATTTTACTGTTTTTTATCTGTGATTACTCTATTCTTTTTAGCTTTAGTATTTGTGCTAAAAAATAATGTAAATAAAATGATACTTGTAGTTCTTGTATTGACCGTTCTCTCAAATGCTCAATAGATAATCTTGTATTTTTTGTTATTAATTTTATATTGGAATAAAATGAACATAGTACAATAGTACTAAAAAGAACATAAGCCTATGAGTATTTTACAGAAATCAGCAGAGTACTCGAAAATTATATAGAAGTACGCATGAGACACTCAATATTTCATGGCGAGTACTCAATAGTCGTACTCAGATACTCGGATTCTAGCACGAGTACTACCAATGAGTACTCAAAAGCTGTTAGTACTCATGAGTTCTCGCGGCATTTTCTAGCGTGAGTACTTTTTGACTACTCTCTTGATGAGTACATTCACTAGGGTATATTAGCTAATCGTTTAAATAATACACGATAAAGTTTCTAGAGAATGAAGATCGGATAGAAATAATGTATTTTTTTCAATTTCTTTTTTTTATTATAATAAGATAATGGTATTATTGATTGAATGAAAAGAATAAATGATTATTAACTTTTTGTTTTGATTGAATAATCAAAAAAATTCATAATAGAACAAATAAAATACATTTTCAATATTTCCTAAAATCAAATATAATTTTAAAGAATGCTTTAGAGAATAAGATTTGTTTGATTTTTTCTTCTCGTAGGCAGTATTTTGAACGAACTAAAATGGCTAATGAAAATATTGAAGAATTTACATAATAAAAACAATAATGAAATAAAGATTCATAAGATTAATTTAGACAAGAATATAAATTAAATTAATGATAGCATAGTTATTCAATATTTCATTAATAAATTTTTTTTAAATTGAAATTTGAAAATTTTACAAATTTATCTTTGAGAAAATCATATCAAGAAGATGAATCTTTACAAATTTAGTTTAAAAGCTTTGCAACAATAGTACTTTTATCTGAAGAAGATATGCACGATGCATTTCAACATTTACGTCCATAAATTATTCTTTTTGCCTATTGTATAAGCTAGATATTCAATAGCATATTAAATCAATCAAAAACTCTTTTCTTTTTCAAAATAAAAAGGCAGATAAACTATACTACGTCATCAATCTGTTCTGATAAATTTATCTTGACAAGTTCGTATACTTTCATATATTGAAATTTGATACTTTGATAAATTTATATGGTATATTTGCTTACCTAGAAAGTAACATAAAAAGCCTATCGAAATGCTAATATTGAATTAAGAGAAATATATGTAATTGCAACGTCGTTAAACAAAATCTAACGATTACGAAAAAAATCTAATTATCTAGGATTTTTTCCATGGTCCTGGAAGAATACAAACTGTGCCCGCTCTTCTTTTCATTTCTGATTGCTCTTGTCGGATGCACGAATCCAAATGGTACGTATAGAATGACGACATACACTGCCTATAACATATATACGAAATAACATTAAAAATTTATATATTACGTAGATGTCCCTAGCAAGTGTATCTCCTATAAAAAAAATATCAAACAACCTCATTCTGCATGATCCTTCTTTTTGAAACATGATTATCATACCACTATAAATGATGTCCTTGAAATGTTTTAGTATCACAGAAAATATATTATTGTCTCGGTTTTCTTTTAATTTGCCTCGGAAATATTTCAGTCTAGTTGATAAATGGTTAACATCGATTATATTCGCTTTGTATATAGGATGGCCGGTGAGTGCATCAGGAAAAATTCAGACAAATTGGACTGGTACTTGGCACGGTATACTTGAAGCCTATCCAGAAGATGAAACAGGTAATGGATGGAATGTGACACTAGATATTGGCACTTATCCAATAGTTGATGATATGTGCACAGTTTGGCGAAGTGTATTTACAAATAATAGTATAGTTCAAGCCACCAAGGACTATCGTTTTTGCTGAGGAAACGGCGCTGATGATCTGTATATTGACGAAGGTGGCAATGTTACAATAGGAGCACGATGGATCAGCGACGTTCTAGTATCACCATTTAAATATAAGGGTGTGTTTGCTGTTTCTAACATACGAATGCGTGGAAACATTCTTGAAGAAGAAATTTTAATCACTGATGATAATCCCAGTATTGATAACGTCGTTGTATCTGTACGACCACATAGTATTCATTTAATGACAATGCGACGAATGTCTACTACCAACACTGGACAAAAGTCTTTTTCATCTCGTTGTTTTTTCATCACAATATTATTTATCAGTTTTGTTACTATAAAGTTAACATAGAAATGTTATTTTAATAATATGTATAATCACCATTTGTTTTGAACATGTATTCTTACAAATGTTTACATATTATTGACTAGTTTTGAAAGTTGAATCAGTCGAATACATCGTTCAATATTTTTTCCGTTTGTAGCGACTAGATTGAGAATGTTGCAACGCGTCACGTGATGCATTCTTAAAACAGCAAAACTTAGAGTAGTGGTAGTCGAGAAATTTGGAATGTTGTAACGGATTTTACAGGAAAAATGTAACCGTTCATACATGATTGTCGTATCAGATAAGTATAGTGAGTTCCATTTAAATATGTAGGATTATCCTAACAAAAGATTATAACTGTCCTAAGCAATTCTTATGTTTCGCTATAAGAAGGAAAGATTTGTTGAACATACTGCAGCCTTTAACTTTTTTTACTTACTTTATTTTGAAAAGGAAAAGGGTAGAAAATCAGTAATATAGAAAATAACATTTTTGACTAGTGCACAAACAATGAGACATGTATTAGATGACAAATTAAAACAAGAAAATGCAACATAATTGATACAAACATTCTTTCTGCAAAAAAAGTCTAATTTGTTTGGTTACGATAGTTCTGAGTTTTTATTGCACTTTTTTTACACTGCAATAGCCTCGTAATGATGACTTAATAAATCATAAATTTTATCCTATCCATTCTTTACGAAAGCCAAACAGAAAGGATATGTAATACTCTATGAATAGTTAAGAGAGGTTCTGTAAGATTACCAAACATCGCGACTGAAGTTAAATTTTATTTTTCAACATCAGCTATCTAGTTTAAAAGATCATGCATCTTTACTTAAAGATCCAAAGTTTTCAGCTTGAAACTCTCCCGAAAAAATTTCGATCTATACTACTGTCCTCCTAGTGACATTTTATAAAAATGTAGGATCATATAGGATTTTAAAGCTTTATTTTTATAGGATCACCTATTCTTATATAGGACATTTTTTCCCCAACACCTTATCAGATAGCTTTTATAAAAATATAGTAACAAACCAGTAAAATTAATAAAATAACATTGTTGTTCGATTGTTTCCTATCCTTTATTGAAACAGCCAAGATCATTCGTTTTATAAAGGAGACATCGAAATGTTTTTGTTGTTTTTCATGTTGTAACCATTTACGGAATTCAATTCCATTGACATATGTTCGCCTTAATTAACTTAGATTAAATGTGGATTTGAACGAAAGCTATTACATACAAACGAACAAAAATTTTCTAATAAAAGTTTTGACACAATTCTTAGTTTAGTGTAGTACATAAATAATTGAATTTTCTCTAAGTGATATAACATAATTTAAAAAATAGAACTGATCATATCGGAACTGGCAACTGTTCATTTTTGAAATGGGATTTACTAAAAATGGAAGATTTTTATTGGAAAACCGTATAGGAAAACATCTTCTTTATAAAAAATAATATTCTATTTGACATTCTGACAAGATAACTTTATTATTCATCTATTTCCAAAAGAAGCACTTTTACAGCTAGATTAAAATTTTGAAAAAAATATAACCTATGAATAAAAATAGAAAATTTTATACTAACCCTTCACGGCCGAATATGTCATAAAGGTGAAATTTTACCATAGGGTGGTACAGCATTTTTCGAATATCCAGCCGTAAATGGTTAAATCATGTTAAATATTGGATCATTTAACACAAGGTTTTTTAAATATCACTATATTTTTCTGAATGCCGAGCACAATTTAGTAATTGAAGTTCATTCTAAAAAAATATAAAAAAGCATTCGTTACACTTGATCTTATAGCTCAATCTTATTTGTAATTCATCAGTCTTGAAACAGCGGGCACAGTGGTTCATTAGTCAGTTCTTTGGAAGCATATTTCATTGTAAAAACCTCTATAAAAATGACACAAGTCTATCAGAGAACGTAACTTAGTCTTGTTAGAAGATCGATATACGGGAGTTAGATTCATTCTCTATTTCATATTCTCTTCAATGTGAAAAAAACAAACGACAAATACTTTAAAATAATTACTGAATATAGAAACTCTAAGTATGCAGTGAATACAATATAATAAACATAATAGATAATAAATTCTAAGTGATATCTTTCATAGGTCTTCTTTGAAAACGTTTGATATTCATCAAACACTTGTGCGTTATCTATGCAGTTTAGACATAATTTCGAGGGTTCACCCTTTTTTTTATCATTTTGTAGCGGAGAGAAAGCTGTACAACGTATATCAAATTCAGTCTGAAATCTCCTAAAATGGCTGAATGGAAGCTGAAACAATGAAAAGCAATGTATATTTTTTACTCAAAACTAAGCAGTCAAAAATAGTATCTTAGTAATAAAACGAGGTTAGTCCATTGAAAAATGACATTTAAATGCCATATTTTGTTAACTTTCTTGTTTTTGAAAATAACTCAACTTTATATTGAGAATTTTTGACAATATTCTTGGTATAACACCCATGAGTATTCGACAGTAAAATTGGGCTAACTTTTCACCAGCTCAATCAAATGTACTAAAATTTTGGATTTGGAAAGTTTTAAATAATGCTAAATCAAATGAGAATATCAAATAAAAAATCAAAATTTTATCGAATTTTTCTATATATGATAGAATCCTCAATGATCTCATAGACTCTCTCGTAAGTAAGCACTAGAAGATTTATTTTATTAATATAAAGCGTTAAAAAAATAAGTAACACATCATTTTATAATAAATTTAACTGCTATTCCTAAGCGCATCGTATTGCTATAGAGATATTCGTTTAATTTTGCCATATGCGTTTAAAAGATTGATAAAATGATGCCTTATATGCACTTGATGGTGAAACAAAAACTAAAAATGTGATCATCGATGGTGTGAACGATATTAAATAACCAAGAAAATAAAACCAAGAATTCCGAGCCGATTCCATACATCCCGATACAAAATGATATAATCAGACGAGGAGTACCCATTATAACGAGAATACTTGGTGAAATTAGTAAATGTTTATCATATTGAAGTTGTTCATATAAACGTATTTTGAATGACTTTGTTTTCTGAGAATTAAAGCGTGTTCGAGTAGCAAAGATGATTATAATTACAGATGAAATAAGATTAATGACGAATGGAACAGAAAAATGGAAGATATTTAACAATCTATCGATTATCTTTAGTGATGTGGAATATTGACTAATATACCATATACGCTGCTCTTCTTCATCATTAATTAAACGACCATAAATTCGATCGTAGATGTACATACAACTAGTAATAAGAGGAACAATTGTAATAATACATTTACCCACTTTTTGACTGTTAGTTTTATCAAATTTAATTCCTTGTATAATACTGGTTGTTCATTCAATGGCGACACAAGCACAGAGCCAATCATTAGAAGTAAGAAGAATTTGAAGTAAAAAGTCAATTAATATACATTGTATACCTATAAAATAATGATTAATGATTGAACCATTTTGTGACGGAAGAAGAAAGCAGAACTTCAATATAAGTATTATTGTAGTAGTCATAGATATAAATGATAAGGCTAAAAGATAAAATCCACAACCAACATTATGAGTTTGTTTTTCTCGAAAAGTTTGAAAAGAACAAAAACTATTGATGGACCCCAAAAACGAATATAAGAATAGTTAATGCTATTGTCACTTTGACAATAATTGACTGTTTACTTATTTTAATGTTAGAACGTATATGATAACCTAAAATTATATCCAATGATAAAGTTGATTCCTTAGTAGAAAATTGATATCTTGAACCAAAATAATATTGATGACAGACACAAAATGATGATGATGTAGGACATCTTGAAAACAATAAACTTCATTTTCACAATAATTATATCCTTCACAATTATGTATTAAATTGAAAACAATTGCTTTGTCGATTAAGAGTGCATAGACAAAAGTGAACATCATCATAAAAACAAACCAATCATTTTTGTTCTCTACATGGAATATGATAATATTTAATGCGTTTCAATAGATGTTCACTATTCAATGTCATATTAAAGATCTCACTAATCGATCGACATCACTGAGAAGAAATGATTTCTGTCGATATATATCTGCTGATATTATAGATTTTTCTTGAAGAATATAATAAGATAATAAGGATTAAAAACTTGTGCAAAAGCTGAATTGAATGAAAATGAAACATAAATAGTAAATAAATATTGATCAAATGCAATTATTTTTGCAAGATTTGTTCTACTATGTTCGTTGTTCTGTTGAATAGCAATGGAATGAATTAATAATGATGATGGAATAGTTATTTGTTGATGAAATGATATATCAATTTGACTTTGTCTTTGACGATATTCACATTAATCTCCTGTATATCCTTCTGGACATATGCAGAGAAATTTTTTCAGACTATTAGATATACGACGTATATCTTGTAATACAGTTTCTCCACCATTCATACATAAGTCATTAATAATAAGGAATTTGTGAAAGATAATATCGACGACCGTATTTACCTGATGGACATAAACAGATTGATTTACTAATACAGAGGGCATCTTGTGCACAATAACATTTATGTTTTAGATGACATTGTGTACCCTCACATCCAGATTCACAACGACAAAAGGTTATACTTTTATCATTAACATAGGGAAAACATTGACAATGAATACATGGTGGACAGCATTTATCAATCGGTTCAACATTTATAAAGGGAACTTTGAGTAAGACAGTTAAAAGATACACAGGAAGGAACGGAAATCGAATTGGAAAAATCCAACCTGATCGATATTTTAATGTCATTTGACTGAACATATCAATTTGTACAGAATAATTTTTAGATACATCCTTTGGTCGAGTGAAATAAAGTAAATAGATATTGAATCTATTGGCACAATCTCGAATAGATAAGTATAAAATATAATCATGAGAGTGAATGTGTCTTTCATTGTAGATTAAAGTAATGAGAAAAATAGACATATGTCGTAAATCTAACATAAATTTAATATAAAGAATGACACTAACACGTTGATTTTGATATTGACATCGATCTCCATAATAGTTTAGAGGACATAAACCGGATAATTTAGATCTATTCATATCGATTCGAACTCCAATAAGAATTCCTTGATTGTACCACCATATGACATTATTTGGAATGTCTCCCGTTCGAGTTATTTCAATCGAACGGAACTTTGTTTGTGTCGATGATAATAATGAAACGTTTTTAAATGTGATGCGTAATGGATAGGGTGACATATTTAGTAATTTGAAATATACTATCGATGGTCGTCGAATATTTTCAGTAAAGCTACAAAAAAATCTCTCAACTTCTGTTAACAATCCCGGATATTGACATAATAAGTCGAATGGAAAAGTTCCAAAATTTTTGCAGAATTTTTCATCGTCATTCAATCGATAGTGTTGTACTTGATCGCAACATTCCGAAAATGCAATAAACTTTGTATCATTCCAGCATTGATAATTGTATTGTATATAACCTAAAAAACGATCAATATTGTATTGTCTTCGTTCATCGGTTACACCAAGACAATCATCAATATTATCACCAGCTCGAGAAATTGGTAAACACGACACTTTAGATGTGTCGTTTGGAAAAATACAACTATGATAAAATTTAGGACAATTTGAATATGGACAGTAACTTTCATCAGCTCCATTATTACATAACCAAAATCTATCACACATTGAATAAATATTATTACATGGCCAGTATTTACAGTTCGTCTCATCCGTTTCGTATCGTCCATCAATTAATATAGGTGATAATTCTTGCTTTCCATCACATATTGTTTAAAAATAAATATGAGTTTTATACAGTTCTTCTCTTTTCTCTTCGCCATTAATGCAGTTTTTTTTATTGTCATTCAAAACTAATGATGCAAAACATTTTTCGTGGTCTTCATGGACACATCTAATACGCTGATGAACATCGGCCAGCAAACAACTTTGATTATATGTTTCATCATCGTTAAATGGACAATCTTGAATACCATCAAGAATACGTTGCTGTGAAATACATTTTATTGAGTTTTCACACAGATACATTGTTGAATAATTACAATGATGCCTCGTCACAGTGCTCACCAAACATGGTCGAAATCGATTGTGAAGATTTTCAATAAATCCATCTAAATGAAAGTGTGATCCTATATTTTCTAAATTCAAATCCTTAACATGTCGACAGGTTAAATTCTGAATAAGTTCTCTAGTAGGGAGATAATTGGAACAAAGTGTTTCATTATAGCAGACATAATCAGGTTGAAAGCGTGAAACAGATTGAAGAGTGTTTGTAAATATCAAACGAATATGTCCAAGAAGTGGAAGAAAAGAAAGAAATATATAATGTATTGGACATTTGTCTTTAATACAATTTATGGTCGAACAAAATTTTGAACACCAAGAAAGATCTTTTCGACTGAAATTCTCGAGAAAACAGCCCGTAGCATTCAAACAAAAATCATTTGAAATCAGAATAAAACGTCCATTATAATACTTGTTTATATTACTGACACATTGGCCATCACCACATGTGAATTCTGCATCTCCTGGTTTACAGGTGTCTTCTTCGCATATAAAAGAAGGATCTTCAATGCAACTTAACTTGTTACGTTGTGAGTGTATCTCTTCATCGGTGCGATCTAGACAATCTGCTTCGTCAGGATCATCATGGAAAAATTCTATGGGAATACACTGGCCATTATGACATTGAAATTCATTCCAGCTACATTCATTTATTTCCAGTAGCCAACAATCTTTTTCATCGAAACAGTCGAGTTTACCATCACAAATCTCTCGTCAATCCAAGCATGGAAGTGATGTTTGGCAATTGAAATGTTTGTAACATGTCATTATACCATTATTTCTACTGTTCAGTTTAGCATGAAAAATGTTGTTAACAATCCATTGAAATCGTTCTGCTACACTATAATTAAATGTAATGTGACAAAATGGTCCAAACCATGGTGACGTGCAATTATAAAAAATTTGTTTCTCTTCATATAACAAATTGAAATCACTATTTTAAAATATTTGATATTATTCAGCTGTATCGATAGATGCAGATCACAAGAGTAACATTTCACTAGTGATATTTTGCTGCTTTAATGTAGCAAAAGTATAAACAGGATCAGTGTTATTTCTATATGCAAATTGTGTCCTAAGATTGTTTTTTGATGAAAGTCGAAGACAATAAGAAATTATTTGATCAGTGATTAGGATTGCATCACCATAGAAATAGCGGTTTATATCGTTATGAGCATGATATAAAAGATAGTATTCATCTTCCCAATTATCATTATCATAGAAATTAAACTGATATCCTGACAATGTTTGTGCTTTCCATACCAATAGTATAGGTAATAGCAATATGCTGTCAGTCAAAATGACTATTTCAACAAAATAAATCGTATTCTCTCCTATATTTTATAGATTCTTCTCATGACGTGTTAAAGATTTTATTCAATTGACACGTTCAGCAAAACTAAACTCGACGTGTTGTCGCGTATTGTATTTCTGCGGAATATGTTGTAGAGTAGAGATGGGTAATTCTGCATGCACTTTTTGATTTTTATGGTATAATACTGATAAATTTTTTCTCTTGAACGATAGAAGAACGTTTGAAGGTGAGGGCGCAAGTCAAGCTTACTGCGATCCGGATTTCGACTTTGCTTAAGGATCCTCACTAGGTGACTAAAAGTCTGTCGATTCTTGTTCATTGATCTCTGTATAAATCAGAAACCATAAACAAAGTACATGAATCTATACCGAATCTAATAAAGTTAGAGACGATATATATCTTTACGAGAGTGGTGAGGCAAGCTTGCCATGATTTGGGTTTCAACCTTGGTTAAAGATCGTCATCAGGTGGCGGATGTGAGACAAGCTGTCATGATCGCTCTCAAAATTGCTTAAGGATCCTTACAAATGACTTCTTAATTTAACACATTCGCCACGATACAGTCCACCGATAGGCTACGCTTTATTTTAGCGAGAATTCACAAGTAACGTTCGCTGTTTAGGCTCACTCATCCCTCAATTGTGAAAAACAGAAGCGGCTTTTCGCACGTGTCAATGTGGAAAAAATCTTTTTATAAACTTTCTACGAATCAGCAGCAATTCGAATCTATACACATACACACTAACCTTCGAAATAAATTGCTCAATATTTTCCCTATAACTGTTCGAAATGTAACATATCTTTTATTTAAAACTTGTAATATTAATAATACAACTTGATAATTCATGGGCATCCCCATAGTATAGCATTTGAGGACTTGACAATGCCACCTTCGCATAGCACAAGGGTACCTGTTCAGTATAAGGTTCAGGCTTTCTACAGAGATGTTTTTTTGACCCTGACACAAATCCACAGACAAACTATTTTTTTTTCATATGACCTTCCCTAAAATCAAGGGAAGAAGAAAATTTCTTCAATGATTCTATAAAAAATTGTTATAGCTCCGAAAAGACTTTTGGTATGACCTAAGTATTTATTTTTGCGAATATTGATAAAGTCTTCGCTTTATTTTAGAACGAAACACTTACACTTATGGTCAAGCGAAAAAGTTTTTCCAGTTATATCTGATCTATCGATTTATGTCAATCAAAGTCCATTTTTTTATGAAAGTGGTTTTATTTTTGCTGCTAAATTTATAAAATAATGCCGATCATAATATCCAGGTATAAAAAGAGTTCTAAAAAACGGTACACTTCATAAAGATTTTGATAAAAATAAAAATTTTTATAGATAAAAGATTTATATTTTAAGAAAAAAGAATAAGGACACATTGTTTAATAATCTATATTTGAAATAAAAGATAAATGCATGTTTTTATAATATTCGCATATTAATGAAAGCTTTGATTTATTTTTGTTATCAAAATTATTACGTGAATCGCTTGTCAATAGATAATATATATATTAACTTGAGTTTTACAAAAAAAAACAGCTGAACTGAGTAAAGTTTTAAAAATATATTAAATGTAAGACTTAATTATAGGATTGCACAATTAGTTATCAACTGTTGGTGAACTGATTGTCTTATTTTAACTAATACATTTTCTTATTAATTTATACAATTCAAAAAATAATTGAAAAAAATATATATCAAATATAGACATATATATTCGATTCGTTTGCGGTCTCTGGTAAGCAGTATAATTAAATTGAATTATTTTAAATCACGTTAACTCTCACATTTCTTAAGCTATTATCACAAGAAAATTTATTAATTAGTAATGTTTTTTTCGATGAGTAAAATCTTATCTTTCAATATCGTGATGATTGTTTTTCATTATTGCGAATTTATACGACGTTGCTCTCGTATGTGTTTTACCAGTTCAATAATTTTGAAAATAAAAGGCATAAAAATGCGCAATCCAGCCGATAAACCTCCCGCAAATGCGATTAAACTTGTAATACAAATGATCAAATCTTGTCGACCAGTATATGTATATGTACATGATGATGGCGAACATTGACTGTAATAGTTTTTATAGCTTGTGAAATTTATCGTTGTTTCCCATTGTTCTACCATAAGTTGAGATAGAATCATTTCAACAGTTGTTCTTTTAGGTTCATATCGAGTTGTTCTCTTCAGAGCCGTAAATGTTATGTTGCTGTTGTTCACTATTATATTAATCAATGTTTGATTGTATAAAAGTTCAAGTGTCGACTGAAGTAGAGCTTCAAGTGGAAAACAGCCAACCATAAAACCAGGAAGACTAATATTATTACCAATTTGAGCTGGTTGAATACAGAATGGCGTAAGAGCACAAGAACAATTTGCTGTAGGTGTACCGTAGATGACAGGTTTCGTACGAATAAGGGAATTTTCTATAATATTGTTTGAAAAAAATTGCCAATTGCTATTTGAAAGAGTGAGAAGGGCATTATTGTGCATATATGTTCTAGTCAAATGAAGACCAGTGACAAATGAGGTAGATATTGTTTGTTTCAATTGATTAAAAAATGAATTTATCTGATTGTCAAAGTTAAGTTGAGAGAGAAGAATAGCATTGACAAAATCTTGTGTTATCAATTGTTCTAATGCAGTATTGATTGTTGAATTTGTTAGTTGACATAGACCAGCTAAAAGTTGAAATTGATAACTGGCAATTGATCGAAAATCTGTCGGAGGATATTGAGGCATACGATAGTAAGGGGGATTTGAATGAAAAGATCCATCCAATATATACTGATTTATATTTGATGAAAACATTAATGAAATCCATTGTTGTGATATAAAATCTGATGAACATATTTCGTGAAAAGTAGGTCGTGTCAATGAGATAAATGATGAGTAGGAAATGGACATATGTGAACAAGAACATTGAATATTTGTATTTATATAAAGACGTTGATAATCAATAAGAGAAGGTGATGGTATCAATACTAATTTTCTCCGTAGTGGAAGAATTAAAAAGAGAAAAACAATGATGAGCGTTGTTAGAAGAACAATTAGATAAAATCGTGTTACTTGACGTTGTATTCGTATTTGAAAATCATTTGAATTTAATTTTAAGAACATATTAAATGATACAATAAATGTTCGAATTTGTTGGACGAATGGAATTGGTATTGCATTGTTATCTCCTATTAACAGAAAAATGATTTTAAAAACTCGAAGAATATTTTCTTTTCAAACCAATTAGAATTTCTATCCAACCTCATTCAGAATAACAACAAGCTAAATCAGTAAACACAATTCAAAAATTGTTTCATTTACTTTAATTATCAATATCTGTATGGTGATTTTATATTCTCATATAAGACTCTTCTATAATTACTTTTTCGGATTTTTCTATAGAGTTTGACAAGAATAGGAATGAAAAATCGTAAGCATTTTACAAGTCCACCGAATAAACCCATAATGATAAGAATCACATAAATAAAAGTTCGACGTTTAATATGTTCGTATGTACAATATGATGGAGCACATACTTCGAAATAGGCTGAAAAATTTACATTTGTCATCCAATTATCGATCATCATTCGATTAACAATAGATTCAATCTACAAGCACATATATATATATACAAAAAGATCAAATGAAGCATGATTTCTATTACCGTTTCATTAATTTTATTCAATGAGGCATTAAGAATAGGAAATTGAGATTGATTAATATTAAGTGCAAAATTGAATTGTATAGTATTGATACACGTTTGATTGTATAAACATTCGAGTGTTGATCGAAACATAGAATTGACCAAGTAGCATCCGGTAAAAATGCCAGGTACACTATAGAAATATTTAATATTACCATTAACATCATCATTTGCAATATATGATTGTGATGCACACATTTGATCAATAGCACATAAGCATCTTGTACTATTCTAAAATTCATTTTACATTTCAAAAATTATTTTGGTAAAACTTATTTCGACTTTTTACTCAAAATATTTTTCTTCATTTCTATTCTTATTTTCTACATCTCGCATCTCAAATTGATCAACTCAAGTTTTTTGGATTTATACAGAAAATAATAAACCGATGAATATTGACATGGACAATTTATTTTTGATCATGAGTCTTAATATCATTCTCTGGTAATTCAATATTCTGCACTTTTATATCTTTTTTTTATATTTATTCATATGAAAACGTTTTTTTTGATAGATGATAGTATTTCATCACTTAGCTTTTACATATACAGATCTGGTTTAAGATAATTGAATATATCTCCGACATATGTAAATCATCAGACTTGTCCTTCTTTTATGTAATGATGACTTCTACGATCGTCATCATCGTATGTAGGATCATGATAATCATGTACAGTTTTTTATTCATTCTCTTTATCTTAAATTTTTAATTTATGAATAAAAATCTATACACATCGATTCTTTTCCAAGAAAAAATTCAATTTTAAATTTCAATTATTAAATATAAACATTTTATTAAGCTTTTTTCGATTTCTTTTTCGAACATCTGGTAGTCTTAGTATGTGAAGTTTCGCACCATGTTTTTTTTTTATTTTTGTTACATTATTTGTCCATGTAAAATAATATAACCGTTCATTTTTCAATAAAATCATTCTTGAAATAAAATCTATGAAAAAAGTTTTGGATACAATGGAGAAAACTTAGTATATATGCATGAAATAACATAGAATATTGATGAATAGAGAGAAAAAACGGCGATTTTATCGCAATTTAACGCATGATTATCATTTCGATAAATCACTGACTTTTTACTGATTTTAAGGACATAGGGTATAACTAAATATACGAAAAGTCAATTTTTACCATTCATTTTCTAATTATAAGAACATATGTATTTCAGGATTGTCAAGATTAATGATCAGACAATTTTTTCAGTCTAGCAAGCATGACAAGTTGCTTTATTCGCTAAAGTTCGATACTAAGGAAACTACATACAGCTGTGGAAAATTCACTATAGTTTGTCAAAATATGCAGACTTTTTTGCAAACTACTGCTACTCGTTTTTGTCGTTTCTAAAAGAAAAATATTAACATACAACAATTCGTCAACACTTGTCTGAAAATGAAGCACTCTATATAAAAAAACTAAAATTAGAGAACGCATTGAAAATTCTTACAGTTAACTTGTAGTTTTTGTCAGAAAAAATACAAAGTATATCACTAGTGATCTCAACAAAAAATATTTTACTTTTGTGGAACTCGTATATGAAAAATGTGAGTGGAAGTTTTAAGTCAAAGTTTGCGACTTCCCTCTTATAGACATTTTTCTCCAATACAGACAGGCATGATACAGAAATTGATTTTGATGTTTATTTAACTGACCAACAATTTTTTAAAGATATGTTAGAGTACACTTAATAAAATATCTCTCTAGATATGTCTTTATAAAACTAAACTTTGAATAGTTTTGTCAATTCACTTTCTCGATATTCACCATTTTGAGAAAATATTATTGATGAAGAACAGAAATTCTATTAAATTTTCGTGAATTGCAAGGATTTTTTTTATGAAATACGATCTAAAAGAGAATGTTGAAATGTTTAGGGATAGAAATTTAAATTCACTTTCCCTTCGCAGATCGTGACTGATATTTTAATTAATTGACTGATGTGCTAACAGGTTTCTATTTCTATAGAATTTCTTCTTAGAAAATAGTTGTTTGAAAGCAAATTTTTTCAAACAAAGCTGTTAGCCTCTTCGTATACCGTAAGAAAATTTTAATCCTCGCATATAACAAGTTGATTATTGAGGAGAAGCAATGTGTCCCTCGGGACACACCACTGAAATATATAAAAGGGCTGAAAATATTATTTTCTCGTGATATTTCATATCCAAAATTAGGTGAGATTGAGCTTCAATTGACCAAAATCAGATGAAGCTTAAGCCTCTGTCGCTTATACTGTGTCTTTCTATAAAAGCTAACTGAGGCATTAGTTACAAAAATATATATTTCTATACTTTTATAGGAAAATGAGAAAAGAGAAATAATAAGTCTAAATCAATAGTTTATTTGAATGAGATTGTTTTAAACTGTAGAAGAAAGGTCTACTGAAAATAATTTATACGGTTGATGTTTGAATTGAGTAATGGAGAAAATTGATCGATTGTCATATTAGGGTCAACAAATGATTTATGATGAAATGTTTCACATGACACAATTGAAAGAGTTGCATAATTAAAGCTAGTATGAAAAAATATCTGATTTGGACTATTAATATGTGAAACTAGAGTAAAATAACGTTAAATTATCAGTCCTACTTCGTTATATGATAATGACGCATTGGGTTGACTGAGAATAATGTCAGCGAATGGAATGACTTGACCATTTGAAGCTACATTCTAAAAGAACGATAATGATAAGGAAAGATAATTTAGTTAAACAGAACAATTCTTTATAGTTCTTAACAATACCAGACCGAAATTTGAAAAGTAACCGGCCATTATTTGATTTCCTTGTATGATTGTACGGATAAGCTGTAGATTGCGGACAAACATATTTACTGTTATTAATTGCCAATCACGAATTAATACTTGTGCCTTTGTTTCGAATAATGATTTTTCAATGATGTCCGTACTGATTAATTTTGTTTCCAAGAAATTATGTTGGCTAACTCGATCTGTTTGCTCAGAAAATTGACATATTGTTTGCAATATTTTAAAAAAACTTCCACCTGTAATTCGCAAATCATTATCCCACCATAAATATGTGACATTGTCATTAATAATTGGATTTCTTAGAAATGTTATCCATGAATCATTGACAAAAACACTCAAACATATTTGATGATAAAATGATTTTAGTGATATGAACACGTTGTAAGGTATCGAACGATTGACACAAGGACAGGAAAGAGATATGGGATTAAGTTTTCGAAGTCTAATCATTTGATTTTCTGTAGGTAGAAGAAGGGTTTCTTGCTGAGTATCGAGTGTAACAGAGAAATAGACAGTTAAAATACAGAGGACAGCGACAAGAATAACAAAAAAGATGCGTGTTGACAAACGTCCATCGAGAATAAGTTGAGCATCAGTTGGATCGTCGTTATCATTGTGAAAAATATTGAGATTGACAACAAGTTGTTTTATTTTAGCCATTAATGCACGCAGACGAATCGCAACTAAAAGTACAAAAGAATTTCAATAAAAACCTTGACTGAAATTTTTCCTTTAAATGTGACTCGAAAACTTTACAGCTATATTACAAATTTAAATCTTTGCATTCTTGACAATTTTAAGTGCTGAATGATCTTAATTTTTTTTTATCGTTAGTAGCAGATCTAAAAATTTCATCTCAATTCGATAACTTTTTACACCATTGCCCTTCAAAAAGTATCATTATCGGGTAAAAATATTCTTTTCTCTAAAAAAACTGACTAAAATTGATGTTTGGTAGAAGAAATTGCTCGATCTTTTGATTCTACTTTTTACCATAATTTGGTGTTAGGAATTGTTGGAACCGTAGTTGCTGCTGTTGTCGTCGTTGTCGGAGACGTTCGACAATCAGTGGTATGAAAAAACGTAGAGCAATAGTCAAACCACCATAAAAACTGACAAATGTAGTGAAAACATCAAAAAAATCGTTTCGCTTGATAATTGAATATGTACAAAAAGATGGTGCACACGCGTCATAATAGCTTTCATATGAGATATTAGTTGTTCTCCATGCTTCAATCATCATCTTTTCGAGGAGCATTTCGACCGTTCTATTTAGTATCCAACCATCACTGTCATTGAGCGGTGTTGTCAGGGCGACAAAATAAGGACGAAGATGATAATCAACAGTCGGAAAAGAAATATATGAAGTTAAATTGTTTATACATGATTGATCGTAGAAACATTCAAGAGTTGAAAGAAGTATTGACTGTACAGGATAACATGAACTAATAAAGCCAGGTATCGACATTTGCAAATTAATCGAATAGGGTTCAATACGAACATAATCAACCAAAAGTATAGAGGTATTCACAGTATCATAAATACCCGAGAAAACTTGACAATTATTATTACGACATGTGCAAGTAGGAGAATATTTTGTCTGCTGATAGGTAAATCTAACTAATGAAGCAAGAACATTAACGGAATCAAAATAAAAAGTGTAATAAGCAATAAAGTTTGTTCCTACACCAGAAAGAAGCTGATTACTTATAATCATCTCCTGTGTCAAATACCGTTGGCTGGAGAATGAACTAAAAGTATTCAATTGGAATTCAGCAACAGCCGCTTCTACATTAAGTTGAAGAATTGATGAGGAAATTACTTCTAAACTAATGATCTGTGTGACCAGAAATTGTGCAAGATTTTGCTCGACTACTGTACGTGTTATATCACAGAATGAAGCGAGAGCTTGAAATTGAAAGGTCGCCGATATACGAAAGTCGAAGAAAGTATAAAGAGGAGAATTGTTTTTCTGGCTGAGAAAGTTAATCCATTGAGTGCTCACAAAATCACTAGAGCAAATCGAATGAAATTGAGGTTGAATTGAAATGAATACTGAATAGGGAATAGCAATATTTGAACATAAACACTTTGGGTTGTCCAGTACTTTAAATATTTTAAATGAAGGCTGTTCAATAGTGACAAGATATATTGAACGAAAAGCAAGTGATTTTGTGAGAATAACTGCTAAAAGTGATGTCAACAAGAGAATAATGTAAACTCGGGTAGAAATAATCTGTGTTCGAAGCTGATGTTCGTCGTTGTTTTCACGTGTAGGAAAGGCATTGTACGTGCGCAGATATTGTTTTATAGAAGTCCACCACATCAGTTTTTTTTTGCTTCGATGAAACGTCAGTAGTAGTTTATGTGGTGAATATGATGGAACTCAACTGAATGGTCAACCGATTGAGACATTGAAGTAGATCATCTTTAAAAAATATCAAAAACTATGATACAGGTGAAATATACAAGCGTTTGCAAAGAAACTTCGAAAAAAAACTCATTTCTCTACTATTATAAGTAATTACGATAGTGATTATTTGAGGGATAAACTCTCGATAGATATATTATACGTTGTATATATAGAAATGTAATTTCTCCGTAATGGTTCAACCATATAGGCTGAGTTTTTTCCCAATAATAGAAGTATGTTCACACTTTAAATCAATACGAACGAGATCAGAGAGACTCTTTGTTAAGTATCATTATTGACCTCAAGGAGAAAAATTAACTTTTGCACAGTTAGAAAAAAAATCACTTGGACAAAAAAAAATTCAATATCTACATTACGGGTCGAATTAATTAGCTGATTATTTTATCAATGAAAGAAGCATGTTCAAGCTTTATGTTCATAAAGACGCGTATAAAGAGATCCTTCGTTAAGTATATTATTTTCTAATCTATCTGTAAAAAAATAAAATTATTTTGTTGAAGGCACTAATAATATTTTACAGAAGTTCTCTCTGATCTTGTCTACGTATGTGGGTTTAAAGCATGGATATGCCTCTATTATTGCCAAAAAACTCAACTTATTTGATCGAGCCATTACGAAGATATTTCATTCTTTCTCGGTAAAGTAACTTTTGACCCAGCCTGTATTTTTGGGCATATAATGGAACATCTTGAAACACATGGTTCGATCATGTGGCAAATTTCAAATTTCTTAAATAGGTAAAAACTAGGAAAAAGCTAGTGTTATTTGAAAATTGAATCTGTTAGCATTCATGGGTGTAACTTCATATCGTTAACTCATATATAGTACATATATCCTTTTTTTGTCTTATGTGTGGTTCTAGTGATTATATATATACTCGTGATCTGTCCCTTTGTCTTTTGTCGTTTTGTTTTTTCATTTTCATCATCATTATTATTTTTCGTGTTTATTGATTTTCATCAAAAAAATATTTAGTGAAAATCATCGTCTACTGTTTTATCATATTATCGATATGCGGTCGGTATTTTTATTATGAGTATTTCTCAGAATTAGCAGGTTAAGATCCTAGATATTACATTTCAGCCAACGTCAATAGCGGAGGTTAAAGCCATCAGTTACATTCTCAAAATGAAAACCTCATGGAGTTATTTTTCTGTGCATAAAAACTACTCGCTTTTCAAATGATTTTTGTGAATTTTATTTCAAAAGAAAATTTGAAAGACTATTAAAAATACGCTATTCTGTAAAACTTGACGAACTCTATCAATTCACGTAAATGACTGACACTTTACATTGATCCAAGTTGTTTACACTAACAATAAAGTGAGAAAGATCTTTCTGTAGGAAAATAAATTAATGAATGTTTTCATATGTGCTTGCACGAAATTATACAGCAATGAAAAATCAATTTTTGTACTTGCCTATTATATTTGTTATTATCTCTTGAATTCGAAGATCTGCTCATAGACGACTTCGATAATATTGAAGGGCAGAAGATAAGATTATAAATCAGATAGATAAATTCAAAGCATTTATATGATGTGTGTCAATAGTTATGCATATCATAGAAGAAGGTAATTGAATTTTATGAAAGAAATATAGATATTATTCCATGCCAAACAATCCGGCAAGGAACCTATCGGTTCTGCAGTGCTACAGGGTTTTCACGGAAGCAGTATTAATTTTCGAAACTATCCTTTCCAATCAGCGATCCAGGATGCACAAAAAAACTTCTGGATTCTCTCTGACTTTTTATGGATTTTCCGTTCAGGTTCCGAAATTCTTTTTGCCGTCGTTTCTCACACAAATCCGATCCTAAATTCGATCCCGTGTCGAAGAACCCGGCAAAGAAACGACAGGTTCTGCGGAATTCCGAAGATTTCATGAAAGCACTATTCCAGGCCGAAATTCATCGGATTTTTCTGCATTCTTCCTGTTGTATGCGGGCAGGATCGGATGGAAAATATGCAGCAAAATTCTCTGACAGCTGTTTGCCATTCAAGTTTTAGGTACTGACTGGAAATCACGAAATCTTATTTGGTTTTCTGTGAACTTTCCGCCTAACATTTCTATACTGGTTTGTGTGCGCGTGTCCCGCTTAATATCTCTCAATTCCTGAGCGCAAAGTCAATCACTAATGATCATAGTCGTTCTCAGAGCTATAAATTCCACTGGAGTTCACTAGTCAAAAAAACTCGATGAGAATTCGCCTAACGGAATTACTGACGGTTTCGACAGTAATGTTCTGCTCAATTTCCAATATGATCCGACAATCGGATTTAATATGCGTGGGTGGATTAGAGAGACGTCCGCCGATATGATGTGCGTAGGCGAGTACAGGCATATACCGGCTTGTGCATAACCTTTTTCCAGGGGGATAACGCTTTAATTGCAAGTA